>JAJJWW010010107.1:0-441902 GCA_023531295.1 Papaver armeniacum | reverse complement strand
TGTAGTTGCGGGAAATCCCACACTACACCCCTCACTCGAATTTGTTTAGTTATCCATTTGAAGATGAATAACAATATATTTTATTAATTGTTTTCTTGAAAGATTTACAAAGAAATGTAGAACAGAGCTAAAGAAATTACAATCACTCTTAATTTTCTCTCTCCTAATGACTTGCTTAACAATTCAAAAAAGAATCCTCCTTACAACAGACCAATTCAACCCTTTATATAGGGTAGTATACAGTGGATGACAGCTAATCTTTCCTTTATTTTCGGGAACACCTCGCGAAGTGTCGCGAATTTTATAAACATCTTTACTTGCGACACTCCTAAATATCGCCAAGTCTTTATACTTTTCTCATGTTCGACTTTGTCATTCATTGCGTCATTTATATTTCTTTCTTACGACGTCTTCGCGATGTAGTTGTTTGTTACTCTCTCAAAGTATTGATGTCGCGATATTACTCGCTCCTACATCTTGCCTCTTCTCATGTCTTCTCTGCGAAGTAGAAATGTCATGAGAACTAATGCTTTGATATGTCGCCGCCGTTTAGTATGATATTCGTTTTTCTTTTACCGACAAGATTCCGTGAATTTAGGAATGACTTGTTTACACGTATCTAAGATTTTATTTTTACCTAGGTTCGTCAGGTTACCCTTTTCTTGTCTATTTAAAGAAGTTCTCTTTGAAAATTTCTCTCATTTTACTTCATCTTCTTTGTTGTCTGCAATTTTTCTCTCGCGTTTTCCTTCATCGTCTTCTGCCTTAATTCTTCTCGCTCTCGTTTCTATGGCATCAAGGTCTGTTAATTTCACCAATTTTGATTACTTCATGATTGATCTCTTTTCTTTGTAGTCTTTTATTCGATATTGCTCTTCTTTTAATGTTTCTCCCATCTTTTATTTCAAATTGAAGACAAACCCAAACTCTAAATTCACCGTTAAGAACCTAATATTTCTTCAAGTTCAAAATCGAAATCCTTTGCTTCTAAAAGGCATCCTGCAGTGGCAAGGTATTTAAGAAACATTTACTCTTTTAATAACAATATTGTTGCCTCTGTTTCTTATTTAACTTGCATTTCGCGGGATGGTAAAAATGAAGGTAGGTCTCCCAAGAGGCATCGTCACTCTAAATCTGTCGTGCCTTCTCGTTTCCTTTCACCGGGTTCAAACTTACTTTTTCTCTGTTGCGCCTTCGCAAAGCGATCCATCTCTTCCGGCGATTGCCTCGCAAGAGAAAACCAACCTCTCCTCTTCAAGATAATCCATCCTCTCCTGCGATACCCTCCAGGATAAATCAATTCACAGTTTTACGCATGAATGAAATTCTTCAAAATGTACCTCTCTCCACTCTTTCTCTTAATACTTCTCTTTCTCCTTCACTGTTTACCAAACTTCTTCAACCGGCATTCTTATGATCAAGAATGATTCAACTTTTCCTTCCTCCTCTTACGAATCTACCCCTCTTACCAAAGAAAATTTAGAAGGGATAAATGTAGCTTTTAAAGTTTTATCGGACACCATGAACGATGTCAAGAAAACCTCCACCGATCCTATCAAGTCTTGTGTTTTGAATCCTTGAATAAATACTTTGGCTCGACGACACGTTGTCGCAAACATCTTTGGAGCAAGAAGTTAAGATCTTAAAGAACAATCTTCTCAACCTTTCACTTTGGATTGCGACAATCTTCGCAAGAAGAATGAAGATTTAAAAGGTACATTTTGCCTCTAGACTTTTTTTTTTTTTTTTTTTTTTTTTTTTTTGAATACTCAAATCCTTGTTCGCCCTTGAAGCTTTAAACCGAAACGAAAAATGGAGATATATCGGTTGGAATCTCTTTGTTGAAGAAGTTCGAGCTGATAAAGATTCTTGGGTGGAGCAATATAACCAATTAGATAATCTTCATACATATGCTGTTGACCAAATAGATAATCTTTCTAAAGAAAATGCGATTTAGCTCAGAAACACGACTTGTTAAGTAATGACTTATCTCGCCTCTCCTATTCTTTGACTAAAGCTAATTTAGAGTTGGAAACTTTATCAGATGAGAACGGAATTCTTTCTCAAGAGCAAGAACAAGATGTCAGTTTACTCGCAGCAGTATGATATTTGTCAAAAATTGCGTAAAGAGCAAGAACAATCTCTTCACTCGCTGAGAAATAATCTTGAAGAAGTTACTATCGAGAAAGATAAACTTATTCAGGGTAGAATAACTTTAAGTGTAAAAGCCAACCAACTCAAGGATCAATGTTCCCAATTGGAGAAATCCAATTCTTCCCTCATGAAAGAAAATGCCACACTTATTTCTAACGAGAAAAATCTGCGAGCTCGTTTGAAAGGATTAGTTGGAGATAACTTTGATATCGCCATGGACCAATTGGAAAATAGTTGTTCGGCGTTAACCCAACACCTTATCTCGCAAAAAGGAAGGTAGTCATAACAGTTGGCTGCCTCATCTATTCTTCATTTACCGGTGCTTCATAATTTTTGTTTGTTATAATATTTTTCGCTTTTATTCTTTGTTTCACAGAGTCCGAGAAAAATCTTCATTCTTCCCTTACTTGCTTTGAAATCTGACCACTCAAAAAAATTCGCAAGGAGAATAAAATGCTTACTACTTCCCTTATGCATTCTCGCGACGGAGCGAAAAGAAGATTCAACTATATGTGCGTTTACAAAAATATAAAGAGTAAAAACCAGCGAAAAGCGCTCCTTCGTCAAGTTCATCTTAAAAATTTGAAGTTCTTGTGAATAGTGTTTTGCTATCTAAATCTCTTGATCCCGTATCTCATTTGCACCTCTTAAGTGAGTGATGATGAAGTTCCCAATTCCCACGATAGTGACTATGATTATCAAAGCTGCGAAGAAGTCATTATTGATGAAATGTTGATAAGGATCCGAATGAAGGGACTTGATGAAAATCGTCCGGTTGTCGAAAAAAAGGCGATAAAATTGTTGAAGAACAAAGTAACATCCTGCTTCACTCGAGGAGAGAGCTGATGTGGAAAATTGAATTCTCTCTGTAATTTTTCGTTTTTATTTAAACTCCCTTGATTGGATGACATTTTGCATAGGATGTTTTTGAATTTATTTGAAGTACTTCTTTTGATTTGGAGGACAAATTCCCTTTATTTTCTTTGAAATGTATTATTGCGATAAGATCGCGAGGATTTCCTCTCAATGGAGAAACCTATTGATCTTATCTTATCATTTAATTGTATGGTCTTATTTTGCCTTCCTAGTTAAAGGTCTTACTTTGCCATCCCTCATCGCGACAAGATCGCGGGACGTCTTTACATTTTCATGTAATGACCCATTGACTTTTCCTTATCATTGCACAAGTATTTTTGCCTCTCGGAGGATATTGTGCTTGCGACAATACAACAAGTTTAAATATTCTTGCGAACATAAAATCCTATGACATTGTCGGCTTTTGCGACGAAATCGCGGGCGTTTTTTCATTTTCATGTAAAAACCCATTGATCTCGCCTCACCTTCATGTTAGTATTTTTGCCTCTTCGGGATCATTTGCACAAATATGACAAGTCTTCATTTCCTTGCGAAAATAAAGTCTTATGACATTTGCGTGTTTTGACATTATCGGCTCCTAATGGAGGGTGCCACCCTTATTATCTCCCCTGGTTGCCCCTTCAAGGAGGCGTACATCGGCCATACAAGACTAGCTCCTCCCATCCTGTCTTAACAACAACTTGATTGTTTTCGCTGACCTCTTATCCCTTATACCTATATGGTTTATGGTTACGAGACTGCACCCTAAGTGGAGTTTTCTTAGGGCCGAGTGCGGCATGTGCCAAGACTTGTCAAGAGTGGTAAGGAAGTTCCATGCTCCCGCACTCTTGACTCAACCGTGTACCTCGGCGCCTTGGTCATACGGCTCCTTGGAAGAGACCCTCGGGCGTCCAACCAGGGTATAACCTCATATATATAGTTGGAAATCCAAGGTATCTCCACCGGATAGGCTTTCATGGGCCCCAAATCTCCATGACTCGGGTTCCGGGAGCGGTGTAACCTTTCCCCCCGAGCCATGTCAAGAGATACCCCCTTATATGACGCACTTTAGGTCTTACATTTGCCTCTTTGCGAAATATCATTCGCGAACTAAGGTGTATGCCATAAAGGTTCGTCCCATTCACTCACTCATTCATATTTGTTAATTCATTCAAGCATTCATTCTCATTTGCGAAGCTATCGCACAATCTTGCTTTATTTCCTTTGATCTCGCAATATATCATTGCAAAAACATTACATCACAAATTCATTCCATTTCTCCCATCTTCTATGGGTAATATTTCTTAAGATATAACCTATTCCATGGCCTATTTAGTTTTTGCCCTACATCTTTGCCTTCAGGATCCATTAATCTATATGCCCCTGTACCAACTATCTCCTTGATGATATAAGGTACATCCCATTTTCTTGCCAACTTGCCACCATTTTCTCGGCGATATATAGGTGTTTCTCGCAAAGCACCAAGTCACTGGCTGAAATTCACGTATCTTGACACGCTTGTTATATTCTCCGGCCAATCTTCGATAATTCTCCATATGTTGTAGTGCTCTCTCTCTTTTCTCTTCTAATTCATCTAACTTGATTAAGATGTTACCCATACTTGAGATTTTTCTCCCAAGCTTCTTTCTTTGTAGTTGGAATCTTAACCACGCCGGAGTACGGCTTGAACTCCATATGTTAAACAAAAGGGGACATGCCTGTAGCTTCTCTTCTAGTTGTATTATAAGCCCATACCGCATTGGGTACTTGTTCGCACCATCCTTTATTGTATCCTTCTAACTTTTTCTTCAATATGTCTGCGATTGTTTTATTTGTCGCTTCGCACGACCATTAGCTGCGGGTATAGAGTTGATTTCCCACATCGTATCCCCGGAAATGCATTAAGCGAAATTCTATATTTTGTCCTTGAACTGCTTCCCATTGTCGGATACCAATTGTCTTTGGAATCCCAAATCTGCATATAATGTTCTCAAATATGAAAGTAAAAACATCCTTATCGCGAATATGTTGTACCGCTTTCACCTCTGCCCATTTTGTGAAATAATCTGTGTGACGATTAAATATCTTCTCTGTCCGTTCTGGTAAAAATGGTCCTACAATGTCTAAACCCCATTTTCCAAATGGCCAGACACTTGTTGAAGAACTTAACGGAGCTCCCGGTGCATGTATTTTCTTCCCATGCCTTTGGCAATCCTCGCAACGCCTTGACACTTGTTTTGCGTCCTCATGCATATATGGCCAATAATAACCATTTTTTGCTTTATATGCTAAGATCTTCCACCGCTGTGATTACCAGCATCCCCACTATGCAACATCTTCAATATGATTTCCCCTTCCTTTCTTGTTAAGCATCTAAGTGAAGGCCCGTTAAAAGATCGTCGGTATAGCACTCCATCTCTTAATTCATAATTTGTTGCACGGCTTTTTAATTTGTGTGTCTCCAATCTATTTCTTGGTGTTTCTCCTGTTGTCAAATATGCATGAAGCTCTGCTCTCCAATCTTCTTCGCAGAGTGTTTGTGTTCCGTCTTCTACTACCATTACATCGGTTTCTTGTTCTTCTTCTTTGTCAATTGATGGCATCAAAAGTGTTTGTATTTTAATATTTCTCGAATTGGATCTGTCATCATACTTGATATAAAGGCAAAAGCGTTTGCGAGCCTATTATTTCTCCTTGATATATGTCTCCACTTTATTCTTGGTATCTGCGATCGATAACTCTCGTCAACAAGTTTCTTATATTTTTGCAAAGACAATTCGTTTATGACATATTCTTCTTTTATCCGCGAATTGCCAATTGTTAATCACTTGTAATCCTCACATTCTCCAATTTCATTTCTATTGCAAATCGCAGAGCATGTATTATAGCTTCATATTATGTTTCATTATTTGTTGATGCAAACTCAATCTGAAAGAAAGAGCTATTTTATTGCCCTCTCGGCGATATCACAACAATTACTATTCCATTTCCTTCTCCATTTGATGACCCATCTACTAATATTTCCCATCTATTCGGTTCACATCAACAAATCTTTTGGATCTCCATGTTCTTCTTCCACATCCATCATTTCTTCCCTTTGATTCATCTTCTTCCAAGGGAAATTTGCTAGAAAGTCTGCGACAACTTGTGATTTTGGCGAAGATAATATTTCATATTTGAGTTTGCAATGACTTATTTGGGCATTCCATCTCTCAACTCTTCCCCGACCTCTTTAAATTCTTCATCACCGATTCTATTGGTACTTTTGTCACCACCTTAACAACATGCGCTTGAAAATATATACGAAGCTTAAATGTTGCATAAACTAATGCCAAGATTAATTTTTCAATTTTTGAGTAATTCCTTTCTGCAGCATTGAAAGTTTTGCTAATGTAATAAATTGGTTTTTCTACTCTGCGTCCACTCGTAGTAACACTGCGCTTAATGCATGCGAGGTTGTCGCTAGATAGATTAACAACTCTTCTCCTTCTCGCTTTTTGCAAAATTGATATATCCATTAAATGTTCCTTTATTCCTTGCAAGGCTTTCTCGCACTCATCTGTCCATTTGAATTTCGATCCCTTTCTAAGGATATTGAAAAAGTGCTTACATTTGTCAGATGATCGCGAGATGAACCTCCCTAGCGAAGCTAAAACCCGTTTAACTTTTGAACATCTTTTACTGTCGCCGGTGTTGGCATATCGCGAACCCTTTGTATTTTCTCCTGGTCGACTTGAATTCCTTCTTTGGATAATGTACCCTAAAAATTTTCCGAGGCGACTCCAAAGGTACATTTTTCTCTTGGTTTACTTTGATATTAAATTGCCTCATTTGTTCAAAAATTTCTCTCAAATCCTGTACATGGTCTTTTGCTTTTTTACTTTTTATTAACATATCATCTACGTATACCTCTAATGTTTTGTGTATCCATCTCGCGAACACCTTTTCCACCATTCTTTGGTATGTCGCATTCGGCATTTCGCAAACCAAACGGCATTTTTGTATAACAAAGTACAATCCTCTTGGAGCAAAGAAAAGCGGTATGTTCTTGATCTTCTTCGGCGAGAGGAATTTGATTGTAACCCTTATATCCATCAAGAGATGATATCCTTTCGTTTCATGTCATTGCTTCAACCAATTGTGGAATATCTGGTAATGGGAAACTATCTTTAGGACAAGCTTTGTTTAGATCAGTAAAGTCTATACAAATTCTTATTCCTTTTTCTTCTTTGGGACTATAACCATATTTGCTATCCACTCGGGATATTTTGCTTGTCTAATGATTCCCGCGTCCAATATTTTCTGCAATTCTTCTTCTATTTGAGGATGATATGCTGTCGCGATCTTTCTAATTCTTTGTTTAAATGGTTTTACATTCTTGTCAATTTCCAATTTATGGCAAGCCACTGATGGATCTATTCCAGGCATTTCATCCATATCCCATGCGAAAATATCTTTGTAATCTCGCAGCAAATCAACAGTTCTTCTCTCTTCATCTGCTTCCATTGTAGTCCCAATTTTTAAGATTTTAGGCTCCTCCTCGGTTCCAACATTCACTTCTTTTGTTTGTTCTACTGTGACATAACTAGACTTCGGTTCTCCCATAGGAGTTGGTCCTTTCATTTCCTTCGCGAACTCACTCCCTTTTCCCATGATTTCCCCAGGTATTCCTTTTCCCTCTTTTGCTCTTATCATGTAAATTCTAAATTCTTCTTCTTTCTTAGCTGCTTTTATCATCTTCCTGCGATCTTTTCGCTTCTTCACTTTCCCTTCATAATGCTTTACCTCAATTTGATGATATATTCTTCCTTTATCAATATCTCCTCTGATTTCACCAATTCCACTCGGCATAGGAAATTTGATGCACTGATGGAGTGTTGACGCTACCGCCTTAATTGCATGTACCCAAGGTCTCCCTAACAATATGTGGTACGGCGATTCCATATCCACTACACATTAATGTTACTTGTGTTTCAATTTCTCCGAGTAAAATTCGTAATTTTATCTCCCCTTTAGGTACTCTTATTATAGATTTTCCAAAACCGTAGATATAATACCTTGGGAACTCATTTCTTCATCTTTATATCCTAATTTTTTGTAGGTATGGTAAAACATGATACTCACCAAACTCCCTGTATCCACCAAAGTTCTATTTATTGCCCATTCTTCCACTGCTTTTGTCAATTCTTCTCTTTTTCTGCTTGCATTTATTGTGATCACTAATGGAGATGTATAATTCAAACTTTCTCTAGGCACTTCTGCTGCTGTGAACGTTATTTTCTGTTTTTCCCATTCCTTCAAAGACGATGTCTTCTCCTCATCTATAATCTTCTTTCCTTCAAAGTCTCGTTTATGTATCCTTCCTCTAATATTTTCGTGGAATTCATTAACCATTGCTTTTGTAATTAAATTGTATTCCATATCTTCATTATACTCCTTGTTTCTTAACTCCTCTACCTCATCCGATTTAACATTTTCCTTTCTCATTTTCTTAATTTAAACGATTTTAACCGCACTCTTCGATCTTCAATCACATTCATTCAATTTTCTAGCGCATATGTAGTTGCGGGAAATCCCACACTACACCCCCTCACTCGAATTTGTTTAGTTATCCATTTGAAGATGAATAACAATATATTTTATTAATTGTTTTCTTGAAAGATTTACAAAGAAATGTAGAACAAGAGCTAAAGAAATTACAATCACTCTTAATTTTCTCTCTCCTAATGACTTGCTTAACAATTCAAAAGAATCCTCCTTACAACAGACCAATTCAACCCTTTATATAGGGTAGTATACAGTGGATGACAACTAAGCTTTCCTTTATTTTTTCAGGAACACCTCGCGAAGTGTCGCGAATTTTATAAACGTCTTTACTTGCGACACTCCTAAATATCGCCAAGTCTTCATACTTTTCTCATGTTCTGACTTTCGTCATTCATTGCGTCATTTATATTTCTTTCTTGCGACGCCTTCGCGATGTAGTTGTTTGTTACTCTCTCAAAGTATTGATGTCGCGATATTCTGCTCCTACAAACAGGAGATGTTACGGGTTCTTCAACAATCTTATCAGCCCTCTTTTCGCCAGTTGGACGATTTTCATCGAAGTTCCTTCATTCGGTTCCTTCATCGAAAATTTCATCATTAGCGACTTCTTCGAGCTTTGATAATCATAATCACTTATCGGGGGAATTGGGAACTTCATCATCACTCACTTCCGTAGGTGCAACAGATACGGGATCAAGAGATTTAGATAACAAAACACTATTCACAAGAACTTCAGCTTTAAGATGAAGTTGTGACGAAGAGCGCTTTCTGCTGGTTTTTACTCTCTATATCTTTGTAACCGCACATATAATTGAATCTTCTTTCTCGCTTCTGTCACGAGAATGCATAAGGGAAGTAGCAAGCATTTTATTCTCTTGCGAATTTTTGAGTGGTCGATTTCAAAGCGATTAGGAGGAATGAAGATTTTTCTCGCATCATGAAACAAAGAATAAAAGCAAAGATGTTTGCGACACTGTGTCAGAGCCAAAGATGTTTGCGACACTGTGTCAGAGCCAAAGATGTTCGCAGTCCAGTGAAATGTTGAGAAGATTGTTCTTTAAGATCTTAACTTCTTGCTCCAAAGTTGTTTGCGACAATCGTGTCGAGCCAAAGTATTTATTCAAGGATTCAAAAACACAAGACTTGATAGGATCGGTGGAGGTTTTCTTGACATCGTTCATGGTGTCGATAAAACTTTAAAAGCCACATCTATCCCTTCTAGGTTTTCTTTGGTAAGAGGGTAGACTCAGAAGAGGAGGAAGGAAAAGCTGAATCATTCTTGATCATAAGAATGCCAGTTGAAGAAGTCTGATAAATAGGTGAAGGAGAAAGAGAAGTATTAAGAGAAAGAGTGGAGAGGGGTACATTTTTTGAAGAACTTCATTCACATAAAACTCGGGAATTGATTTATCCTGCGAGGATATCGCAGGAGAGGATGGATTATATTGAAGAGAAAGGATTGGTCTCTCTTGCGAGGCAATCGCTGAAGAGATGAATCGCTTTGCGAAGGCACAACAGAGAAGGAATAAGATTGAACCCAGGAAAGGAAATGTAGAAGGTGCGACAGGCTTGAGTGGCGATGCCTCTTGGGAGATCTACCTTCATTTTTGCCATCCAGCGAATTACAATTTAAATAAGAAACAGAGGCAACAATATTGTTATAAAAGGGTAAATGTTTCTTAAATACCTTGCCACTCGCAGGATGCTTTTTAGAAGCAAAGGATTTCAATTTTGAACTTGAAGAAATATTAGGGTTCTTAACGGTGAATTTGAATATTTGGGTTTGTCTTGGTCAAAATAAAAATGGTGGGAGAAACATTAAAAGAAGAGCAATATTCAAATAAAAGACTACAATAAGAAAGATCAATCATGAAGTAATCAAAATTGGTGATATCAATGTACCTTGATGCCATAGAAACAAAGAGTGAAAATTAAAGTAGGAAGATAATGAAGGAAAACGCAGAAAAAATTGCAGACAATAAAGAAGATGAAGTAAAAGAAGAGAATTTTCAAAGGGAATTCCTCTTTAAATAGACGAGAGAAGGGTAACCGACGAACCGGGTAAAAAATAAGATCTTAGATACGTGTAAACAGTCATCCCTAAATTCACGGAATCTTGTTGGTAAAAGAACGAAACTAAACGGTGGCGACATATCGAAACCGGTTCTTCAACATTAGTTCTCATGACATTCTCTACTTCGCAGAGAATACATGAGAAGAGGCAAGATGTAGGACTGAGAATATCGCGACAAAGAATACTTCGCGAGAGTAATAAACAACTACATTGCGAAGGTGTCGCAAGGAAATAATTTAAATGACGCACTGGATGACGACAAATAGAACATAAGAAAAGTGTAAAGACTTGGCGAGATTTAGGAGTGTCGCGAAGTCTAACACTTATATATTTGCGATGCTTGCTAAGTATTCCGAAAATAAAGGACAATTAGCCGTCATCCATTGTGTATTACCCTATATAAAGGGTTGAGTTAGTCTGTTGTGGGGGAATTCTTTTGAATTGTTAAGCAAGTCATTAGGAGAGAGAAAATTAAGAGTGATTGTAATTTCTTTAGATCTGTTCTACATTTCTTTGTAAACCTTTCAAAAAACAATTAATAAAATATATTGTTACTCATCTTCAAATGGATTAATTAAACAAATTCGAGTGAGGGGTGTAGTGTGGGATTTCCTGCACTAAATGGAGTGCGGCAAACATTTGTTTTGGGATTGTGTCTATACAACCGTGTGGGCTTATTTTTTTTTTTTTTTCTCGGGCTAATTCTCAACTTCCTTCTATTTGTTCCCTCTTAGACCTTTTCAAGACTTGGAGTCAGTTCGCTATCTCCACTAGTGGTAAGGAGATTTGGAAACGCCTTCGCTAGCATTTGTTGGAATATATGGCTCGAAAGGAATGCGAAAATCTTCACTGGGAAGAAGAGATCTCGCAGAGGCTTTCATTGTTGAGTCTAAAATTAGTGCTTTCCGCGGGTTACTACTATTCCTTCCTGTTGATGGGTGAAAACTACTCCCCGCCGAATTTGGTAATTTGGGGTGTGGATGAGGAATGAATTTAAACCTACAACAAATGCACTCACGCGGTGAGTGCTTGTAGATTCGAGAGATCAATCTGTGCAAGTCCGGCCTAAACCAAGAAATGGCCGTTCCGAGACTTGTTTCGGTCACAAAGTGAAGGAGATGGGGTTGATCTTAGGGAGGGAAGCGAAGAAGATGTTGAGATTGTGAAGATGTTGGCTTGCTTATGACTTGTAACGAGAAAATGGTTGAATATGACGGTATCAACACTTGATTTTGAATACGATGTCGACTGAACTTGTGTTGTTCTGTCGTTTCTTGTCCTTTGAAATAGGGCGGAGAACCTATTTATACAAGTCATTGAGCCTCATTCACGTTTCTCGTGGGAAGTGGAGGTAATGGAATGATGGAGTGGTGGAGTTGTGTGTCGGTAGCATACGACCGGTCTTGCCCACTTCTCCCATCTCTAACCGTCCATGACTTCCTAACACGTTCTTGTAATGGCGCGCTGCACGCCGTACACTATAAACCGCCGCACCAATACCCCAGTAAGTATCCCCCAGTTTGCGACATGATTGATGTGCTGGAATGTGGATCGTGGATCCACGGAAGATAGCATGTAATGTCGAATTGAATAAATGCGTTATTGAAGAAAGTCGATACTTGTGGAGTATCGTGTGTATTTTATGTGTATCTTTGATTACGGTGTGGTAAAGTGATGGGTAATGACTCCTCACTAACCAAATAACTCCTGACTGTGGTTGTATAACCAAGTCTGGTGAAGTCGGACGGATGAGATGATGTTTGAGACACTCATCTGCGGCAGATTGATGAAATTAGGTTTTTTAAAGAGGTGCGCAAGCATCACTCTTTAGCTTGGTAGAAACCAAGCATGGGAAAGGTTTTGAAGAGGACCGACCGGGCATGTGTGTAGACAACACGCCGGTGAGCACGTCCATACTTCACTTTCCCAAGAAGGCGCGATCTAAGACACTCAATTCGGACCCCAGTTGAGTGGTTGAGATCGATTTGCGATAGGAGTTTGATGCCGCAAGGAAGCCGCGCGCCATGCTCTCTTCCGCGCGTTTTCCAAGACGACCTAGCTTGGTCGGTCTTGGCCTTGTTGGCTTGGCGTGAAAGTGGCGGGCTGATGTTCACGCCCATGTCTCACCGTCTCATGAAAACGCGATCTAAGCCACCCAATTCGTCCTATGAAGTTGAGCGGTCGAGATCAATTTAGGATTTGGGAGGTGTAACCGCGAGAGTTTGAGTGGACGTTTTGGGTTGGCCGGGAATGATGTGCCTTGGCCGACCGTATGAGGAGATAGATGGGCCCGCGGTGGTCATCTTTGGTATGACCGGACCTGCTTAATCTAATCACTGGGACCCTCCGTTAGTGCCGGAGAAGATGGACGCTCGTGATGCTCAAAACCCTAGCTTTGGTTTTCAAAGCCGTGCGCCTCCTCCCCGTTTGGGTGACGATTTTGTCACGGCCAAACATTGTTGGTTTTGACCGATTGGTCAATTGTGTAGGCGGTCACATGGTGATTGTGTCGACATGCTCCGGGCCTTTTGAGTCTACATCTACACCCTCCATCTATGCCTGCGAAGACGGACGGTTGAGACCGTTTTGCGACATATGTAATATGCCGCAAACCCTAATTTAGGGTTTTCCGCCCATAATGCTTGGTATGGACGGTTTCTTGGCAAGCAAGGCCAATGGTCGACCATGCGGGTGGTACTGTGTATTCCATACCGCTTGGGGTGATGGAATTGATCCGTGGTCATCCAATCATGCTTGCGGAGTTGGATGACTGCGATCGTATCATATCCGGCGGCTAAGGCCGTGTGTATTCCATACCTGCTTGGGGGTGATGGAATTGATCCGTGGTCATCCAATCATGCTTGTGGAGTTGGATGATCTGCGATCGAATCATATCCGGAGACCGACACGGTCAAGTCCGGATGCTCAATCGGGCTAGTCTAACACACCGAGAGGGGCTCAATCGGGCTAGTATAACACACCGAGAGGGCTCGGGCTAGTATAACACACCGAGAATCAACCCCGTACGGGTATTTCGTACATGGATTCATTATAGTGCTTGAGGTTCGTGTTACTCAGTAAGAGTAACACTCGATCGTCATGCCACACCGATAATGGGTACAGGAAATACAAGGCCGATATGAAATTCACGGGAAGGGATTGTTGCCGCATGCTCCAACCTCGGAGGAATTTCATGTATTCTGAGAATGGGATTGTTGCTGCATGCTCCATTCTTGGTGAATTAAGTGAGGAGTATCCGTCACTTATAAACGGCTTTATCTTTTACAAGATGTCGGCGCATGATTTTCTCGGTTACTTACAAATTTAACCTTAAACGAAAATCCACCATCAACATTAAGTCCCCGCCTAGCACATAATGGTTACACTATTGTGTGGTAGGCATGAGATGGTGACATACGAAATGACCAAGTTAGAGTGAATACATATTTACCGGATAGTTTCACATTGTCGGGCGTTTCCACGAACTGGTCGGTCTTGATTAAGGATGCGGAGGAAGCGGGACTTGATCCTCGGTGAGTCGCTTTGGTTCCTTTCGTACATGTATGAGTCCGCCGCTCCTTCGGTGTACTTCCTTAGTTATACACGGCCTTCCTCGGAGTGAATTTGATAAGCCTTGTTGATTGTTATCCCGAACTAGTAGCCTTCATAGGTGGTAAGTAGAGACTTCTCTTCCTTACGGGATTCTCGTCGACTTGTGAGATTATAAAGAATCATCTCAACGTGGTCGTTTATTCTTTATCCCATATCTCGAATCTTACTCGATTTTACGATTAATTGATCAATGGATTTGATGATCCTTTTTTTTTTTTTTTTTTTTTTTTGTGTGTGCTCATAACCTCTTCTTCTCTCGCAGATTATCATGGAAGCGGTAGACGCTCATTCTGTTGCTTCCCCGCAAAGAAGTTTTGAAGTTGACAAGCACGAAACCATGCGCATGGAGAAGTGATGGCTAAGATCGATCTTCCTCTTCGTGAAGTCGGCTGCGCTATACGAGGGATGTCTATCTCCCACCTTCGTATTGTGAGAGGACGTATCTGTACTTTCACTGCAATTGACATGGAGGAGCGGCGGAGGCGCGAGGAAACGCTGCGAGACACTAGTAAGCGCAAGGGCGTAGAGATTTGCAGCGCGGTTGAAGAGGCGGAGGGTTGAGCATGAACGACCTCGAATGAAGGCAAGTGTGATTACCCTGTTCGGGACGGCGTGATAATCCTTGATTCCGTCCGAGACGAGCTCGAACGTTTGGAAGCAACTTTCGCGGCTCCTGATGTTGCTATGCCCTTTGATGCTCCTGCTGAAGATGTTGGGATGGAGTGCGCTGCTGCTGCTGCTGCGGCGGGGATGCCCGATGCAGAAGTTGAGGAAGATCCAGAGGGAGGTGCATCGACAGTGACGGAGTGGATGTGATGTGGGCGAGACCGACCCTCTTGATGATTGAAATTTCTTTTGTTTTGTTTTTTCTTTCCAAGTATATTCTGCATGCTCGAACATCTTCCTTGTACTCAGTGGCGGCTGAGTTCAAGGTTTTTCTTTTGATTATTTGAATAAAGTTTTCCTTTACAATCCTTTGTTAAGATCGCAACCGGCAAACTTCTCGGGCGCAAGGAGCGCCTTCACATGTAATCCTTAGTAATAAAAGAAGTTATACTATAATGGAATATCCACGGACTGTGATGCAATATCTTCCCCGGCTTTGTTTGGGCGGATGGCTCAAATCACTTCTTGTGCACACGTTCCTATTTCGAAATATTTGCTTAGGGTTTCCCTTTTGCTCCGATTGATTTAAGGCCGACCCGGGACTTTGTGTCTTTAGGAGTAGAGATTCTCGGATGGAAATAATACTTCAATTGAATTGAGAATTGAGAATTGAAACCCTAACTATGAATGCAAGTATTGCAATCATTTTCCGGAGGAATTACAAGTGTGACACGAAATTATAATGAGGAGACACGCTGGAAAAATAGCACAGCGTTTTTAAAGTGTGGAGGATGCTGGAAAGTGATAGCACAGTATCTTAAGTGCGGTAAGGTTTGAGCCATCGCGAGTGAACTGTTATGCCCTCCAGGTTATCAGCGTTGATGAGCTTGCAGTAGACACCTAGGATAACATCTCGCTACAGTGCACGGTTCATCTTCTCTTTTGGTGGGTGAGTCGGGTGGAGTGGTCATCTTTACTTAGTCATGCTTCCAACATTGAACGTAGTCATCTTCGTCACCGGGTCTCCAATTCGAATGGGTTTGAGCGTGCGGACACTTGGACCTTGACCTTGTTGTCTTTGACCAAGACAGCCTCTATGCTCTTGATAAAACGTTTGAAAGGGGCCGGCTTCCCATTCACATCTCCTAGCCGGGGTTGGCTTGTTGGTTGGAGCCGGTCCCCGGGACTTGTCGAATGAGGGCGGTAGGTTGTAAGGAAGGTTGCGTGACGAGACTTACTTGAGATTGGAACTTTTCAATGTATCTTGAGGCTCTCTCAGGGAAGTTGCGTCGTGTTGGAAAGTTCTTTGTGCGGGCAATGGGACAAATCATCGTGGTCCAGCGGGCATGTTGGAGATTCTTTCTGTGTACCGAGACCGTAGAGGACAGACTTCCGGTATGGTTTTGTTGTCCTGTATCCAAGAGCGTCCTAGGATCATGTCGTAGCTGGGATGATCTTTGACCACGTAGAGTTTTGCTTGCGTCGAGGCGTCTCCCATTTTGATTTCAAGATTGACGTATCCATACGCATCTCTAAGCTCTCCTCCCGAATCTTTGACCACGCTTGGGTGACGAGTAGCTTCCTGCTTGAAATCTTTGCCGCTTTCAAGGTCTTGACAAGAATGATGTTAAATTCGGAAACCGTGTCAATTAACACGCTATCGAACTTAACGCCCCTTAAACAAGTGACGGTTAGGAGTCCCCCGGTTTCCCTTGTTCGCGTCTTGCGGGAGAGTCCGAGGTTCTTGAACTGCTCCCGGATGCAAACGCCGCCCGACACAACGTGATTGAGGGCCGCAAATATGTCTTGACGCTGTCCCTTGGAGAAATACAAGATTTCACATATGCGCTCCATCATAGATTGCACGGTCTTGCGAATGAGTCCCCAGAAATCATACGGTTCGATAGGTAGAGGATCTCTATGAACACCTTCATTTCCAAGCCGAGCTCCCTGTCTCTACCTTTTCCCCGAATATTTGTTTCAACTTGTTGCAATCTTTGGTTGGATGATGGACGAACTGTGATAGCAACAAGATCCGGGATCTTCCATCTCTTCCTCGGTCGGAGGACGCCCGATAGGGGGAGCTTTACGGCGTCGTCTTGGATCCACGCTTCCGTGAGCTCTATCACTTCATTCATGGGAAAAGGAAAACCCGTGTCTTTGTCATTTTGTGCGGGAGTTTTGTCTGTTCCTTTTCGAGACGAAGTCTTGTGTGGCCGAGGATGTTCGCTTGGTTTGTTGTTCCGTTATCGGCTTTCCTCTTTTCTCCTCCGCTTACCACACTCACTGAAGGGCCAAAGTGTTGTATTGTTTGTTTGTGAGACGCCCGCTTCCTCGACTTTCACGCAAATCTTCACTTCGAACAACTCGGTTCTTTCTAGTAATGCTGGTGCGCTTGTTGCTTTGAACGTTTTGCGGCTTCGTGGAGTTCAGAGAATGTTTGAAAGCCAGTTCTCTAACGGAGCGCGGTATATGGGTATCATCCCATTGATGCATGATTCCACCAATTGCCGTTCGGTAATTGATTCGGGCCGTGATCCGATTGCTTGCTTACGAATCTTTTAACGAAGTCGTTGGGATGTTCATTGTTCCGCTGGAGAATTCTTCCGTGTCCGAAACGTGATTTGTTCGGACACGAAGAAATACTTCACGTAGAAAGCACCGACCATCTCGCTCCAATTGGATATGCTTTGTTAGGCGCAATGTTGTTGTACCAGTGTATGCTCTCCCCGTGAGTGATTTTGAGAATTCTTTTAGGCGTAAAACATGATTGTATTCATGTTCCCCAAGGCTTCAAGAATCGAGAAATGTGTTCACGAGCATTACCGGTACCGTCGTAGAGGAGAACTGGGAGAGGTGTAACCTCTTGGTAGAGGAATCCGTTGCACATCTTGAGGGTACGGCGGCTGATGTTGGTGTACGTCTGCTGTTCGGTCCCCTTTTCCTCGATTTTGGAGAAGTCGCTCTAGATCTTCACGCGTGATGAAGTTGGAAGACCGGCCTCTCTCCCCTTGGCGCTCGGGAGCAACACGAGTTTCTTCATTCATGTGAGTCCGAGTGGAAACACCTGCTCCGGTGTATTGAATGCATCTCTCGCCGACTCCAAGGGTTGCCGTGAATCTTGCGGCAATCGTTCGATCAAAGTTTTAAGGAAAGTGAGTACCTCTTTCTCGAGTTGCGGCCATATCTCGTTTGAGTTTTAGCAAGAATTTCTGTTTCTCCATCAAGTCTCGCAATGGTACTAGACGGCGGTCTTCCTCTTGTGTCTCCGCTCCTCGTCTGACGGAGGAGTGAAAGTTGTTGCTCTGTAACCACTGGAGGCGTTACGCTCGAAGAGATGCCGGGATTTGCGGCCGCTTCTCGCTCTCAGTGATGGGAGGTGTTACACTGCTGGGATGTCTCCTCGCTCCGCTAGTATTGGTGACAGAGGTAACGCTCCTCGAGATGTGTCGGCTACGGTAGCTCCACCGACAGCACGTCGGCACCGGGAGTGTTATCCACGCTAGCTCCGTCCGAATTGATTGCCGATCCGACTGAGTTCCACCATCTTGAAATGAATTGCTTTGATTGAATTGGTTCTAAGATCTACCCTTTTTGAAATTGATGAAATTGAATCGGATTTCAAAGAAATTGATTTTACGACCGAGAGATTAATCTCCCACTTGTGGTCGCCAATTGTTGATGGGTGAAAACTACTCCTGCTGAATTTGGTAATTTGGGGTGTGGATGAGGAATGAATTTAAACCTACAACAAATGCATCGCGCGGTGAGTGCTTGTAGATTCGAGAGATCAATCTGCAAGTCCGGCCTAAACCAAGAAATGGCCGTTCCGGACTTGTTTCGGTCACAAAGTGAAGGAGATGGGGTTGATCTTAGGGAGGAAGCGAAGAAGATGTTGAGATTGTGAAGATGTTGGCTTGCTTATGACTTGTAAGAAAATGGTTGAATATGACGGTATCAACACTTGATTTTAACCGATCGAACTTGTGTTGTTCTCGTTTCTTGTCCTTTGAAATAGGGCGGAGAACCTATTTATACAAGTCATTGAGCCTCATTCACGTTTCTCGTGGGAAGTGGAGGTAATGGAATGATGGAGTGGTGGAGTTGTGTGTCGGTAGCATACGACCGGTCTTGCCCACTTCTCCAGTTCATCTCTAACCGTCCATGACTTCCTAACACGTTCTTGTAATGGCGCGTTGCACGCTGCACGCTGTAAACCGCCAGACCAATACCCCCAAAGTATCCCCGATTTGCGACATGATTGATGTCCGGAATGTGGATCGTGGATCCACGGAAGATAGCATGTAATCTTTGAATTGAATAACTGCGTTATTGAAAGTCGATACTTGTGGAGTATCGTGTGTATTTTATGCAGGTACTGCATTACGGTGTGGTAAAGTGATGGGTAATGACTCTCACTAACCAAATAACTCCCGACCAGGGTTGTATAACCAAGTCAGGAAGTCGGACGGATGAGATGATGTTTGAGACACTCATCCGGACCGTTGATGAAATTAGGTTTTTTTAAAGAGGTGCGCAAGCATCACTCTTAGCTTGGTAGAAACCAAGCATGGGAAAGGTTTTGAAGAGGACCGACCGGGCATGTGTGTAGACAACACGCCGGTGAGCACGTCCATACTTCACTTTCCCAAGAAGGCGCGATCTAAGCCACTCAATTCGACTTAGGTAAAGTTGAGTGGTTGAGATCGATTTGCGATAGGAGTTTGATGCCGCAGGGAAGCCGCGCGCCATGCTCTCTTCCGGCGCGTTTTCCAAGACGACCTAGCTTGGTCGGTCTTGGCCGGTTGGCTTGGCGTGAAGGTGGCGGGCTGATGTTCACGCCCATGTCTCACCGTGTCATGAAAAACGCGATCTAAGCCACCCACCGTCCCGGTGAAGTTAAGCGGTGAGATCAATTTAGGATTTGGGAGGTGTAACCGCGAGAGTTTGAGTGGACGTTTTGGGTTGGCCGGGAATGATGTGCCTTGGCCGACCGTATGAGGAGATAGATGGGCCCGCGGTGGTCATGCCGGTATGACCGGACACCTTAATCTAACTGGGACCCTCCGTTAGTGCCGGAGAAGATGGACGCTCGTGATGCTCAAAACCCTAGCTTTGGTTTTCAAAGCCGTGCGCCTCCTCTGTTTGGGTGACGATTTTGTCACGGCCAAACATTGTTGGTTTTGACCGATTGGTCAATTGTGTAGGCGGTCACATGGTGATTGTGTCGACATGCTCCGGCCTTTGAGTCTACATCTACACCCTCCATCTATGCCTGCGAAGACGGACGGTTGAGACCGTTTTTGCGACATATGTAATATGCCGCAAACCCTAATTTAGGGTTTTCCCATAATGCTTGGTATGGACGGTTTCCTGGCAAGCAAAGGCCAATGGTCGACCATGCAGGTCGGCCGTGTGTATTCCATACCTGCTTGGGGTGATGGAATTGATCCGTGGTCATCCAATCATGCTTGGAGTTGGATGACCTGCGATCGAATCATATCCGCAGGCTAAGGCCGTGTGTATTCCATACCGCTTGGGGTGATGGAATTGATCTCATCCAATCATGCTTGTGGAGTTGGATGATCATGAATCATATCCGAGACCGATACAACAAGTCCGGATGCTCAATCGGCTAGTATAACACACCGAGAGGGGCTCAATCGGGCTAGTATAACACACCGAGAGGGCTCGGGCTAGTATAACACACCGAGAATCAACTGTACGGTATTTCGTACATGGATTCATTATAGTGCTTGAGGTTCGTGTTACTCTCAGAAGAGTAACACTCGGTCGTCATGCCACCGATAATGGGTACAGAAATACAAGGCCGATATGAAATTCACAGGAAGGGATTGTTGCTTTTGCATGCTCCAACCTCGGAGGAATTTCATGTATTCTGAAATGGGATTGTTCTTTGCATGCTCCATTCTTGGTGAATTAAGTGAGGAGTATCCACACTTATAAACGGCTTTATCTTTTACAAGATGTCAGCCGCATGATTTTCTCGGTTACTTACAAATTTAACCTTAAACGAAAATCCACCATCAACACTTCCATGGTTGGTTATCGTCTCAATGATGTAATATCCAACTGGAGGGCTTTATTTTTTGATCCTCCTTAGTCAGTTCTCTTTGTTTTTGGGTTTCTTTTTCTCTTTTTCCCTGTTTGGTGGGCTCTCTGCTTTGCAGCTTTGTAATTTGCCCTCTTTCTTAATATAATTTTCTTTATCGAGCAAAAAAAAAAAAGTATTTTCGTTTGTTTACTATGATGATCCAACTTAACAATTTATATCTTTTACTTAATAATTGCTTTTAAAACTTTTCAAAGAAGATTGTTTTTTTTTTTATAGATTACCCAAGATATGTAAGCAGCTCACTCAAAGCTAGAAGAGACTGCCAAATTTTTGATGTTCATAACAAAGAAATCCTTTTTCACTCCATTTGTAAATGGGCAATTATCCGAGACAAAGCTGCAATTCCTCCGGACAAACACAAAGAAGAAAAAGATAGCTCCACCAAAAAAGATAGCTCCACCAAAAATGATACTGTTACTATCAATGGGCCCCACAAAATGTCCCATTATGGAAAATCAATTTTTTCTTTGTCAATGTCCAGTTTTGGAAAATCAATTTTGGCTATGTCAATTTTGGCTGTGCAGAAGAACTCGTCAACTTGGTTCTTTCAGCGTGATTCTACACACGCCGGCCCAACAATCCCGGAAAAAAAAAGCACAAAATTGGTCAAAAAGACCAAAACAAACATTTTCTGGTGAAACGGATTGCTTAGGTTTAGATATCGTTTTATATGGACATTAAATGTAAAAAATACTGTTCATATAGCCAAAATGGATATTTGACCCGGAGAATAAAAACAAAAAAATATCAATCACCTAAAATACCCCTTAACTTCCAAAAAGCCCCAGTTCCTTTGCCTGACTGATTAGATAAAAACTTGACCAAAATCTAGTCTTATAGCTTGTCTTTCAAACTGAACTTGGTCTCTTGTAAACAACATCTTCACACACGACTGCATTCATTGTAAACAACAACATCATAACCATTTATTCTTCAATCCCCTGTAACTCCAGCTGCCACAACTTCACTAGACACCAAGACAAGAAGAAAATCCTTGTTCTGCACCACCTTATATCACCAGTTCTCATACTTGAACCATTATCCATCTGCAGCTGCACTGAAACCTTCTCATTCTCCGACAACAACATCACAATTGCCGATTCCAGAGACCCATTTTGTAGCTTCTTGCCTGCTATTTCAGTATCACCAGCTTCTTTATTATAGCTACCAGCTGCATTTCATTCACACATTTCCTGCAATTGTCTCAGTTAGCCTTCACAAGAAACACCATCATCATCTTCTCGCCAACAAAATGAAATCTCGGTTCATGTACATTATCATAACAACTTTGTCATTTCGTACCCGCATCTTCTTGTCAATCTCTCTGTTCCAATCTCTCGCAATATCTCCTAACATTCATCTTTCATGCTCCAGCCTCCAATGCAGGACTCCGTAATTCATAATGCAATCTTGACCATCAACACAGAGAATCCCATTTACTCCATTCTCGTCAAATCTCACACATCTCTAGACACCGCATTCGATAGCACATTCATTTATAGCCCCAACTTCATAATCAGCCATTACAACTCTGTTCAGACCATTAGCTGCAGAACATTTCGTGTTCACCTGCAAAACATCACATTTCCATTGCAGACTCAAAACCCATTTTAACCACCACTAAAACTTCACAAAACTACAACCACTACTACTCCTTGTTCTTGACATCACTACCAACAAACTCAGTTCAAATCCCATCTGAACCTCAATACCACCAGTTTACAGCTCAAGCCAACCTGCATCAACTCCATCACCATCTTCACTGTGTTCAAGAACCAGCCGCATCAATCTGATTCTTAACAATCGGACACCGTAGTTCAATAGCAACATCAAGACAACAAATTTCGTAAACCCATCTTCATTGAATCTCGACCAAACCCGTTTTTAATTCATCATCATAATCTTCAAGTAACAGCAGCTCAACCTCGAATTCATCTGTTTATCAGCAAGAACAACATCTTCTTAGTCTCAATTTCAACTGCAACCAAGCTCGGTCCAATCCTGCAGCTGCACCATCAAAACGAGATGAAACTGATTTCATCCAGCATATTCCAATGAAAATACAATTATATAATAGTCTATAACTAGATGAAACTAGTTTCATCCTCGCATATTTTGACAAAAAACAATTTATATTACGTTTACAACTAGATGAAATTGGTTTCATCCTGAGTATTCTTACGAAATTAAGGTATATCAATCTGTAAGTTATATGAAACTGGTTTCATCCAGCATATTCCGATGAAAATATAATTATATAATAGTCTATAACTAGATGAAACTAGTTTCATCCTGCATATTTTGACAAAAAAAAAACGATATTATTACGATTTACAACTAGATGAAATTGGTTTCATCCTGAGTATTCTTACGAAATTAAGGTATATCAATATGTAAGTTATATGAAACTGGTTTCATCCTGCACATTTGGCGAAAATACAGCTATATGAAAGTTTACAACTAGATGAAATTGGTTTCTAGTTGAGTATTCTGACGAAAATGGTATATCAATGAATAAACTATATGAAACTAGTTTTCATCCTGCATATTTTGACAAAAAAACAAATTTTACTCAATCTTAGAAAGGATTAAACTGGTTTCATCCTAGTTTCATCCTAATTAAGTTTCATCCTGTTTTAAACTTGTATAAAAACAAATTCAAAAGGAATGAAATTAGTTTCATCACCAGCAAACATGGATGAAAGAAAATTGAACTAAACCTAAAACATGATGAAACCGATTTTGAATAAAATATTACTTTTTCTTCTCTTTAGTGCATCTAGGTATATGAATTCAATTTGTAAAATGGAATGTATACAGAGGCAATATGCTTTTTGAAACAAGTTTCATCCTACTTTAAATCAAATTTGAAACTATGATTAAACCTGGATGAAGCCGGTTTCATCCTTGAATCAACACAATTTCACATCAAAGAAACCAATTTCGCAGCATACACGCTAATTTCGTAACAAATTTCTCATTGACAACAATTTTGACCAAATTTAATTGAACCTAGATGGATGATTCCAGCTTCGTCCAATTTTAAATGGGTAATAAGTAAAATTGCCCTAATCTTGAGCATGGGATAAGATTAGGGAGAAATTATGAAGCAAGTGAGTACGATTTCAAAATCAGTTAAAAAAAATGAAACGAAAGAAAACCTAAAATTAGTAGATAGAAATAGTAATTACCCTTTTTGTGGTGGCGATTAAGAGACGATTTGATCCGGGTTTTTGGTGGTGGTGGTGATAAATACTTCGATCGAGTCGACTTGGTGTTGATACTGACGAGGATTTTTGGTGTGGTGGAATTGGTGGTGGTGATGAAATTTTTTTGAAGAGAGAGTTTGATTTTCCACGGTGGTGATGGCGGCGATGGAGAACGAGAGCTGGTAGCTTTTCAGATCTGGTTTTTGTGACGAAGAAGACGAGAAGTAATGTGATATGAAGGGTAGTAAGGTCTCTCCCTACTAAAAAAATTCTTCTGGTCATTTGACCCAGGCCTAATATCTATATGTCCATATGGCCCAGGAAATGTGCGTTTTTGGCTATATAGCCCATTTTCTGAGAAAAAAAAAGACCATGGACAGATCTAAGCGGCAGTCGGGTAATGATTGTATTCCTAGGATAGTAACAGTGTAAAGTCGTCTCTTTTTTTTTTTTCTCACACTTTCGGTATTTTCCACCGTCAACCAGTCATTTTTAGTTCTTTCATCTAAATTTATACATGGAATTGTCAAAATAATGATTATATCGCCCTCAATATTATCATGTTTAGTTCTAAACCAAGTTCTTGAATTTGTTCGAGGTTTGTACTTGTATCCGTTTATTGAATGAAAAGCTGCTCACGTCTGAAATGTGCACATTTAATGATCATTCGTTTGTGGACACACTGTTATCCTCGTAAAGCTAATTTTGCAAGATGGACTCGTTCATTTTAGGAAGCCTGGATAGGGACCTCATACTACTGATTCTTGCATATGTCACATTTATACAAGGTTTCTAGCCTGTGTTGCACGGACGCTCTATTTCTTGAGCCGTGTCGGCGTCCGACTCGCGGCGGACACGGGACGCGCGTGGGACGCTGACACAACGCTTGTTCGACGCACCAATTTGAGCGTCCTGCGCGCGTCTGGTTTGGACGCACCGATGACGCGTGCCCGACACATTTTTTTTCTTCATTTTCATATAAATTTTTTCCTTTATTTTTACTATTATTAACCAAATGAAGAAAGAAAAACATTTAGATCAATAATTTAGGTCTTTATTCGGATTTTGTAATTGGAAATGACATCACGTATACCCTTAGTTGGACATGTGTTGATCTAAGAATGCATTTTGATTGTGCTATGTGTTTAATAGTGACTGATTATTTGACATTCGACGTGTATAAACAAACGATATCTTCTTTTCTTTTGAAATTTATATATATATATATATATAAACATCATTTTCTAATTTTTAGGGTCGAAATACTTGACTTTGCTGTATAAATACATGATTATATCATTAGTACAAAACAAAGCTAGGATAAGTTTGCCTTTGAAAGTGGTGGTCAGGATTTGTCTAGACAAGGATAAATCAAGGGCTGCATGCTCGTGCACACCCTACAACTCGCATGTGTGGCGTTAATTCCAATATTATGAATGAAAAATGAATACTCAAGTCAAGATATGGATTTTCAAAAATTATAACCGGGAGGTTCGAACTCATGACCTATTGTGTCATAAGAGTGACCTCTAACCAGTGTTCCACCTTGGTTGGAATTAATAGAAAAGATAAATCAACGGTGGTGGTTTGTTCTTAAATATCATTATTATTTTATTAATTAGTGTGTCACTAATTGCACTTAATAAATAATCTATTCATTATAAAGTGTTCTTTAGTTAGTGTTTCACTAATTGCTCATAATAAATGACTAATCATTTTTTAACTATAAATATTTTCTTAATTAATTATAATATTTATTTCTATTAATAAGTAATTTTGATAAATAATATCAATAGACATTTTTGGCGACAATGAGTAGTAGAAGAGGTGGAGGCCGAAAGATTAGTGGTGGTTAAGGGGCGCAGCCAAGCGCAATTATACTTATTTTTGTTCTTTTATCGTAAAATGGGATACAAAGTCCATTTTTCACATGTATCCAACTTGCCAAGAATTTTTTTCCTCTTTCCTCAAAATCTCGGCTCCGCCTCCTGGTTTGTGGTGGAAGAAGTAGTGACGGTGAGTGCCGGTGAGTAGTGATGGACATTATTAATTTTATGTTGTCGTTACAACATCGATAACATCGTACTGTGGAAGATGTGGTTGGTTGTTTTTAACACTTTTGATGAATGAAGGTACCATATATTTCAAGGATGATATCATACAAGACAATATTTTCATGAACGTAGTTGGATCACCCAAATGATACCCCTGTTATCTTTGGTAGTATATCGTATAAATCATGATTTTTGAATGTTGAAATAAAATTGATTGCAATACAAAAACGAATATATACACGGAAAAAAAATAATGAAACTAATCAATTGACGACATTTTGTTCAATCTAAACCTCATACATGGCATTTGTGATTGGAAATTAGAATTGTGTCCAACAACCTACATGGGGTAGGTGGCAGTGATGGTGGCGTGGTGGAGTCAAAAATTGACATTGAGGAGGCCTACTTTTTTTTTTTTAAAGAAACATGTAAACTTTGGTGGACTAAACCATAAATATATATGGACAAAGTACTATTTATAAAATAAACTAAAAAATTGATGTAGTTATTAAAATTTAAGGGGTTAGAGCCAGTTAGTCAACCCCTTGGCTCTGCCGCTTAGGTGGTGGTGGATAAAAAAATGGATTCATATGGTTTTATGGTGGTGGCGGGTATTGGTGAACAAAAACATATTATGCTAATTTCGTAACGTCACAAAATATGTAACGTTATATTTTAAAGTATAAAACGTGGTTAATCATTCTAATGTTAAAATAAACTCGATAAAACACATGTCCATTTTAAAAAATTGGTGCAATCAATTTCCATGTTATGTAATAACTAAACGAACGACACGAATCAAGATCTGAACATATAAAATTATTTATTATCGATTTGTCTATGTAAAGAATGGTCAGGATTTGTCCTTGGCAAAGATAAATTTATCACCGGGTTTGTTTAACGTAACCACTTTTCAATGTTTTATTAATTAGTGTCTCATTGATTGTTCACAATGATTAATTATATTTCTATTATAAATGTCCCTTTAATAATCTAACATAAATACATAATTTTATTAATAAATAATTTTACTAAAAACTATATTAATTCTAATGGTGGTGGTGGAAGTAGGGTTAGTATAAACGGTGACGGGTGTTTGTGAATGGTGGAGGAGGTAACATTACTATTGGTGGAAGAAATAAGATGGCGATGGATGGTTTTTATGGTGGTGGGTGTTGGTAATAGTAGTGGATAATAATAGTTTTTATTTTTTAGTGAGTTTTATTGACCGAGTAAAAAAAAAAAAATCTTCACAAAACATGCAACATTATATTGTGAAAGATGTAATTGGTTGTTTTTAGCACGATTGATAAGGACAAAAATCAAATATTTCGAGGATGATACTGGAATGTATAAGACAATATGATCATGATCAAGTTGGATCACCGAAACGGTATCCGTATTATATAAACGCAATTGGTGTACCCGTAAGAGAACATTATCACTCTCCCAAGTACTATTACATTCTTTTTCCCCGAAAGACCATCAATTTCGAGTTGTTTCGCGACAACTACCTACAAAGACAACAACTTTCACTCAATTCCCGATATAAAACCTTATTGACCGGGAAACTGTATTTGCATTCTAAAATATTTGTTTGAAAATTATGTTTGTTCATCAAAATCATCATAAAAAACTCTAAATCATAAATCTAAATTTCACCTCCGATGTTTATAGAATATTTTTTATATTTTACATTCTCAAATCATGCGACCTCTTGGTTTCAAATCAACAATATCAAATTACAGATCAATATGTATAGGTTTCATTCACTGGGTTAGAAGGTATAGAAGATACAGATGGGTAGACCACACAAAGCAGAACATGACTGAGAATACTTCAATAATTTGGTCAAGAAATACGGTCAAAAACTTAAGATTAACTTTCTATAAGACTAATTAGATCGCCTTCGATAGGAGCCGACTAAAATACGGATTAATAATAATTTCCACATAAGACAATTGCAAAACATACTAAGATTGAGGTACAATTCAAATCTATTAGATTCATACCATCAATTGATATGTTATGTGAGAAGAAGGTGATATCTAAGATTGAGGTACGTTCAAATCTATTACATGTGAGAAGATTGAGTGGTCAAGATTTGTCCTTCCTCAATTGATATGTTATGTGAGAAGAAGGTGATATCTAAGATTGAGGTACAATTCAAATCTATTAGATTCATACCATCTACAACTGGACGCCTTGAAAAAAATTGACGTGTTGTTATTATTATTACAGGTAAGGGATACATTGACCACACTTGCGCAAATAGCTCACTTCGCAAATGATTGGTGTTGCATGTACTTATCTAGAATGCAACGAGGAATTTGAGGAAACAAGGCACCCGTAACGATGTCTGGAGTATTTGGGATATAGTAACTTAGACCCGATGTACTACTTATGTTTTTTTTTTTTTTTTTTTTAGTTTTTCCACAATCTATTTATTTAAGAAAATTGAACATTGCAAATACATAACATCAACAAAAATTAGACAAATTGCGTTTGACAATAATGCCTACTGATGATCCAGAGACGGCAAAATAAAGGAATTGTTGTAGAAGAATTTTTGGGATATACAACGGATTACTTGATAAGAATGAAAGAGGTATAACTATTTCGATTCTGAAATCACATAAAGTTCACTGTAGAAGATGATATCAAGTTTAAAGTTAGTAACAAACATAATATGGCTAACTAAAATGTTAAAAACAAACAGAATATATAAACTTAGAAAGCCGTGGGACTTGAAGAGGCCAATTTTGAAAACTACAATATTAGAAAGCAACGATCCACAATACCATAATTTTTTTTTATAAATATTCAACTTAGAAGATGTCAACTTTTGGTAAAGGATCTATTGACAACCTATTAATTTGATAGGATCAAGGTTCTTTATGAGGTAATGTGTCGCCAGATTTTATTCCAAGTGAAGGTAGGAACATATAGAAGTGACAAAATGTCCAAGACTTTTGAAGTTACCAAAGCCTTTCGTTAAGACGAACTCATTGGGCACAATACTTTGTTGAAGATTTAATGGCGTAGTTTCGCATATATATACAATCCCTTGAAAAGGTAATGGGTACACATTTTAAACATTGTCATCTATTGGGTGTTGAAAAATTACAGAAAATCAAGTCACATTGGAGAGTTTATATCATCCGTTCGATGCAAAAATAATATTCTCTCGCCTATTTGGAGGATCGACAACATGACCATGATAGATGAGTCAATGGGGCGAAATATGAGCATGGAAAGAGTTATATGGACGGTATTGATTAGTTGATTTCACTGAGATGAGCGCTGCTGACGACATATTTCCAAAAAATATTTAAACTTCCATGTTCATGTAGAGCATTATCTCATTATAAGCGATGAACCTAAATAAAAAAGTGTTTGGAAATTAAGATTATATTTCTTTCGTTTGAGCAAATCTCCGGCGGTAAAATATTAAAGGAAAAAAACAAGAGAAAAAAGAGAGGAAAATCCCAACTATTTTTATGACAAACCCATATTAAATCATAAGGAGTTGACAAGTATTCGGGACACAAATTATACGATATATTAAAATGAACCAACATCATGGCCCGTGCCGTTACGGCACGGGTTAAGGGCTAGTATATAAATAAAATATGTATATACGTGTCCGGGTCCTAGTTTTTTGAAAGTTTGTAGTGTCCGCGTCAGGGTCGTGTTGTGTCCGCGTCCGTGCAACCCAGTTTCTAGCTCTATTGCTCTGTATTCAGTTTGATGGACATGCATGCGCTGCCGTACCTAGTTAGCCTTTTACTTTAGATGTTGGGGGAAATCGAAAAAGTTGGACCAGCAACGTACTCAAAACAAGGAAGGTTGACACCCTGAGAATAAATTATATCTTGGATAAGTATGTAACGCAAATATGAAAACTATTAGAGTTTTGTTGGTTATGTTGATAGGTTCATTGAATCATAGTCTTATTATTGTCTTATATTACCCGGTTCCTTTCAGGACGGACCCAGGAAATTTTATTGGGTAGGGCTGAATGCAAGTTCCCGCTAGGAGGCCGAAGGCCGCCAATTTTATTTTTTTTTGCCGCATGTATATGAGAGTGAATATAGTTGGGTGAAACTGAAGTCCTTAAATATTGGAAAGAACTATTCCCCAATCTCACAAGCGGAAAAAATTTCTAGATTGACAGGCTAAAAACGAAAATTGAAAATCGCAAGGACCATCAAAGTCTAAGTTGTGCATCAATTATTACAATCTTTCTCAAAGAACAAAATTTCAATTTCACATATAATTAATAATTTCCATCTCTGGGCTTATTCATTGATAACAATAATGTAAATTTTGTATGGGCTTAATATGGCTGGGCTATTTTATATTTAGCTATTGGGCTAATAGTTAAATTCCACCAAATGTATATACTAAATTTTCTGGTAACCAAATTAAGGGACGGCTTATAGCCCGGTTTAGCCCCATCCCTGGTTCCTTTAGCATATTTTTCTGATATGGATTTGCTAATGCAATTTGTACCACTACCTTAAAGAAAAAATGTTGTAAGTAAATATTTATTTTTCATAATCCAATGCAAAGAAAGATGTTTGAATGAATTGTGGTTTGAAAGTGGAATAAAGTAGGATGGAGTGTTCAACTCCATTGTTATTACGAAAACCAAATGTTTTTTGGTTCATTTGAAGGATTGTTGACTAAATTTATTCTTGGAAACTACTTGTCATGCTAAAGAAAATGAGTAAATTGATCTCATTCAGTTGGAATTGATCCTCACGCTTGTGTCATCCTAGAAGTGTGCATTGAGCTTTAAGCTAGTTCGTTTTTCCATTGTTTTCTGTTTGGGGTTTTGGTTATTTATGAGAATTCAAGAATTCATTTTGCTTAATATCTAGGATGATGCTTATTTGTTTTCTCTATATTTAGTGAGACGATTGACATATAATAAGGAATAAGCAGATCTGTATTTTCATAAGCAGATTTTTATTTCAGAATTATGTGGCAGAATACACAAGTTTTAACTCTTAAAGTGTTGGGGAAAACTGAAATTAGGCTTATAGAAGCTAATAGATGCTAAACTTAAAATTAGTAATGGTTTATGCATTTAATCGAAATGAAAAATATACACACAACTCTTAGAATCATGTGCAAATGTCTGTGGGAATTAGGATACCATCATTTAAGAACTAGAATTCTCGGCAAAAAATTAACACTATGTAACTGATGTTAGAACTCTGATGTTGTCTTCTTGGACTGCTGCTAATGGAAAGAGGGTGCATTTGATTTTTCCAAATTCTGTAATTAATCGAGGTTCAATTTCCTTTCAATTTTGTTTTGCTTTTGCTTTTCCCTTGTCTATCTTTGGTAAACTTTTGTAAATTCCTAACGACATTTTTCTCTTCTCATTAAACAAAAAAAAAGAATTAACACTAAGAAAATATATTGGTACATTGATTTACATTAAAGAGGGTCGATTATTGTTCTTAATTAATTTGCACTCTCTTCGAATCTCCACAGATTCATCTGTATCTGATTTATTTTTTTGGTCCAGAAGCATAGCTGGTTAAGTTTTTGGTTTTCAGTATTGATGTGTTATGTTCATTCGTAGTTAATGATTTCAATTGCTAAGCGAATCCAATACGATTGATGGTTCCTCAAATGCGTTAATATGTAATATAATTATATTTTTAAAAGATCTCGGTATCATCTTAGTTGCTTTTACATAAATGACCAGTGAATGTCTTCTCTATTATTTACAAGATTTTTGGCTATAAATACTCCGCAAGTATACCCAACATAGACAATAACCAAGAGTAGTTATCAAACACAACTCTCAAAATATCAAAACCAATAAAATTTGAATCTCTCGCATACGAAAACCATGAAGTTCGCTGCTCTTATCTCTCTGCTCGTTTTGTGCCTTATGGTATCCAACACCGGTATGTTTCACATCCTTTCATGTTTTTCTTATTTAACAAGAATAATGTTTTATGAATACCTCTCCAGTAATGAAGTAAAGTCGTTGTGTCATTCGTCAAACCCAAACCTTGTTTTGATGCTAATCTTGAATATAATATTTATAGGTGTAGTATCCGCATACACATGCGAGAAGGCAGTGGCGAACGGAAGTTTCAAGGGGCCATGCCAACAAAACTGCGGTCGATTTTGTTATTTGAAGTATCTGGGAGGCGGAAAATGTAATGGTAACCAATGCAAGTGTAGTTACGTTAGTAAAGCTCCTTGCGCATAGTTAACTAAAATTTGCTTATTTCGATTAATAACGATTCACGAGACTCATCATAAAGATGATTCTTGTATGAAAATGAGAAATCATAAATAAAATTGCATCAAACTTTCAAAGTTATATATATTCAACAGTTTGAATTGTATGTTGAAGGAGATTTTTGCTGCAAAGGGACTTAAAAAAAGGTGAAATCCAGCATCCCCATAAAGTCCTCAAATATTCCATGACAACAAAATATGACCAAAAAAATACCGCGTATGTCCCTGAAATGATGACTTGCACGACTGCATGATGAATGCAGCAAGAACAATTTTTGGAGTGCACTAATAGTATGTTCGAAATATTAGTAGTCCAATAGACTCATTTTGACTGGTCAACAGTATGCAGTTGATAGGATCCGGAGATGCATATATTATAATAACCGCAATTGCACGGTGTCTAACTAGTAGACAGAGGCAAGTACGGGTCGAACCCACAGGGAGCGGTGGAAATACTCTAATCAATATCTTAATGAACTAAATAATCAAGATATGAATTTCTGATTTTTTTAAAAAAGAATAAAAACAAAGAAAATAAACTGAAATAATAAAATGAATCCAATGGAAGAATCGGTAACCAGGGTTTTATTGGTATCCACCACTATTTCCTTGCAAATACTGAAATGAAACATAATTATGAATAACTGTTAATTGTTCGTTCTATTGACATCACCTATTGTATATACTAGAGTCGCAAATATCACTGGTATACCCTAAGCATGGCACATGAAAAGACTAAATCCAAGCATGAACCATAAAATTGCATCAGCGAGAAAGTTATACGAAACTAAATATAGGTTCACAAATTCTATATGGCTTTTCTAAGCATAACCCATCAAAGTTTTTAACGAAGCATGGATCATCAAATAATAAGACAAATATATTTGCAAAACTATCAATTACGGACATAGGTTTTTAAAACCTGTGAAGCAACAACTTATATTTTCGATCAATGAATAAACATTATTCAAAAAATTAATAAATTCAAATCATATTGGTCTAGTGCTATATAATCAATTCCAAATTAACCTAATACCCAAAGTGGTTTCAACCCATAAAAACCCTAGTTATAAGTTTAGCAAAGATTGAACCAATGGCGTCGTCTTTCTCCCTATCTATGCTTAAATTGCCTTCACGGCTGCTTCTTCTCCTTCTCTCGCTGTAGCCGCCTCCCGAAACTCCAAAAACGAGATAAGCCTCTGAACCGGCCTCCCCTCTGTGTTCTTCTCTGTTGAAATATATAGCATTCGAAATTCTCCCCGTAAGACTGACTCCAGCAACACCAAAGCCCAGCCCAGGTCGGTCCATTAGCCACTCCGATTGCCAAATACAAGAACCGTTTTTTGGGGACCAGCCTTTTTTTGAGGGGACCATTGTTTTATAAGGCCCCCTACCCTACAATGTTAAGGGATGTCCTAAAAATCATAAGATTACCAATTTGTCCCTTACCCTAATTAAAATTATCCCTAACCTAATAATCTAAAACAAAACCTAAAACTAAAAACCAAAACCAAAAAAATTCAGTTTCTATCAAAACTGCTCCCTATTCGCTTCTCTTCTTCCCCAAATACAACATCGTCTTCATCGACTCCATCGATTAATCGTCGATTCAAAAATTTCATCGCCGATTAATCAATCGACTATAACAATGGTTCTTCGAAAGCAAACCAAAAGACTTCAAGGAGAAGGTCCTCGATTGGGACATCTAGCAAATCATCCGAGCGATTTTCGCATTCAAAAAAGAAGTTGAACAACCAAGTGAAGCCATAATCCCGGTATAATGACGGTTGCCGAAGCCCGATTCTCGCCATGGGACCGATTCGCAGTATTTTGCAACAAACCCTTGCTTTTAATTTGATTTTTGATTCGTTTAAATGAATAGAAATCATCAAAATAGGGTTCAAATGGCGCTTCAAAGATAGTTCTTGCTAGGTTTAGTTTCAAAAAACCCAATTTTGTTAACCGAACTTCCCGAAAGGAAGAACACGAAGAACAGCTTCGGTTTTCTAGGTATCAAAACTAGGTAACCGAACTTGAAGTTCGGTTAGATCGCAAGGAAGCCAAAAAAAAGATTCTAACCGAACTTAAAGTTCTGCTAAAACAATTTTTTTTACATGTGACCGAACTCTCGTTTTTTTTGCCTCGCTAATATGAGTTTTTATGTAACCGAATCATTCATATTGAGTTCGGTTTGTTCGCATAAAAATCTAACCTTAGAAAGTAACCGAACCTTACCGGAAAAAATAATGTAACCGAACTTTTTAGAAAAAAACTTGACAAACCGAACTCTTCAAAAGAGTTGCAAATATGTTGAGTTCGGTTAGTTCGCAAAAAATGATGACAAACCAAGAACTCTTCATTAACATTTACCAATGTTGAGTTCGGTTTGTTCTCAAAAATATTTGTTAAACTAACTATACTATGGTCCCCAAAATTAGAGTTGGCCTATTTTGTTTAAGCTAATATCTTTTGTTTTCTTGATTAGTGGAAGAGGCAAAAAACCAAACAAACCTTTGCCGAAGATCTAAGAACTCCCACCCCTCGAGGCAAAGTACATTGTGATGCCGGTCACCGTGGAACCAAAAATGCTAAGTATAGAGGTGGGTCATTACCGGATGTTGTGATCCAAGATGGTGTTAATAGAGATAATGTTGACAACGTAATCCAACAAGTTAATGAAGAGATTGTGGAAGCGATGGGCAATGAAGAGATCGTGGAAGCGATGGGCAATGAAGAACAACATCAAGGTGGAGAAGGTGAACCAAATTGAAAGAGGAGGAAATGAGGGTGCCAATGATGGTGAACCAGCTGAAGGAGGGGGAAATGAGGGTGACAAAGATGGTGGTGAACCAAATGAGGGTGACAAAGATGAGGAAGATGGAGATAAGGATGATGTTGAATCAGAGGAGGAGTTGGATGAAGAGGAAGTTGAAGAGGAAGAGGCACAAGTAGAAATAGTGCAAAAGAAACCTAGAAAGACGCCTAACAAGCCTTGTGCTAGATATTCTTACATTCCCGATGACAATTTGTGTTTGTCTCCAAAGAATCCAACTTATGGTACTCCGAGAGATGGAGGGAGTTATTGATGGGCTACAAAAACTCATGGGCTGCCAAGATCTTTGCGGCAAAGGTATGGTTCAATCTTAACCATCAAGATTTCTCAGTCATCTTCTTTTATTTGAACTTATATTTCGACATATATTGTTCTTTTCTATATATTAGTATATAAGATAGTTTGTTGCTTTTGTAGGATCATACTAATGCTGTTCGTGTTTTGAAACGTCAAAAGAACAAGATATGGAATATAGAAAATGAGTGTGATGAGGTGCGCTTGGCGGTATTTGATTGTGTACTATGGAACGGGATACAACATGCGCACCAAAAATTCGATGTCACACCCATTCGCATTTGCCGAGAGGTCTTATCCGTAGATCGGATACCTTTCATCTACCTTTTGGTGAGATGGCAATTACTCCGGATGATTGTTTTAGAATCACAAATTTCTTACCAATAACAAACAAGTGTTCGAGATGGCTACGATCCTTCGATGAGTTTTGAACTTCTTGAAAAGCTATGCGAAAGGTGTCTAGGATGGAGCGATAAAAAGGCACAATGTGAGTTTAGACGAGCTAACAAAGAGCCTGACGAAGATGATGAGTATAATGAGTTTGAGGCGACCGCACGTACAAGAAGAAGTTGAAAAGATCAAGCTCAAGACCTTGTTTGATGAGTTTTTAGGGACGAAGATTTGGTTGCTCAAGGAAAGTTGGTGATGACAGAGGAGAAGATTAAGCACCATGTGATCGCTTATTTGTTATATCAACTAGAACCATTTTCTTCCCGACAAATTCAGTCACGTGGTAAATGCCATTACCTCCAACTATTGGACCCCTTGGATGAGGTGAACAACTACTGTTGGGGCATTGCGGTGCTTTCATTCGTTCAAGAGGAACTCAGAAAAGCTTCGAGGCTTAAGAGTCTATATTTTGGAGGCTTATACACCCTTGTTCAGGTACCCCGTTAAATTATCGTTTGTGTGTTTCAATATATAAGTGAATGAATGTGTATTGTTACTAATCATATTGCGAATGTATTATTTGTTGCCTCTTCTTATAGGTTTGGGTGTACGACCACTTCCCTAAACTTCAATTGTCTCATGCTCGCACTCCTTGGCCTTATGGGAAGCCTCTTTGTACTGGTAAATATGAATTTTTGAATTCACAGAAAAGAATAAGAAAAAAGGTGTTGGAGTTGAGGGAGAAATTGGATACCTTAACAAAGGGAAGATGTGGTTTTCCATCCTTACACCATTCCATCGTATGAAGACGAGGAGGATGTTGAGGTTATTGATTTCTCACCACATGGGTATAATGGACCGTTGTTTCATCCTCGAGGTTGTACAATGTATAATCCTCTAAGAGTATTAAGACAAGTTTCTTGTGTCCAAAGTGTCCCACAAGTGGAAAACTTCAACTTCAAGGTGAAGAAGCGAGGGAACTAAGAACACCGAGTGAAGTTCACCCCAAATACGATCCTGTCCATCCAAGTGGACCACTGGAAGAACTTTGTGGATTATCTTGTTCCAGCTTGAAGAGTTACAAGATTCTTTTGATGAGCCAAATGCCGCCGACGAGGGATATATGGAATGGTATGAACATGTTTCTCATCCTCGTAATAAACGCCGTCCAACAAGCCCGTGCCGAGAAGACAAAAGCGAAGGCAATGGAGAAAGAGTCTAAGAAAATTATGAAGCATACCCTCTCAGTGGTGATGAGGCCTTGATCTTGTGGAATTCGGTAGAAGAAATTTACTCTTTCTTTTTTGTGTTTCAAATTGTTATGAAGTATTGAAAAATAATAGTTACTTATGTTTTTGATGAGAATAGGTGAAGGCAAGTGGAAAATTGTCAAGAAAATGATGGCAAAAATCCTGAGTGGAGAGCCGATGGATACTCGAGAACAAACAGACCTGTACAACCAAATAACTAATGTTTTTAATCCCACCTTGTCGATACAAGCCAGGTTGATCCAAGTTTTACCATGCCGTCGAAGAGGAGTCGCCGACAAGGGGAAGGTTCAAGTCGGATGGTTGAACAACAAACAAATGGAGATGACACTCTAGTGACGAAGGACGACCTAAAGCTCCTAAACGCAAGACTAGAAAAGTTTCTGGTAGTGGTCGTGGTAAATGAGTGATTGCAACAATTATTACTTTGGTTTCTCATGTTTGGAAGACTTTTTAATTGCGGATTTGGTAGTTTGGTTCCTTATATTTGGAATACTTTTTTATGGCGGATTTTGTAGTTTGTTTCCTTATGTTCGTGCGCTTCCAACATTTAGTGATGTGGATTATTAATTAAATTTCTAATTTGGTTTTTAATTTGTGTTCTAAGGGATTAGTTTGGGTATTTGACGATTAAGTGTTTCATTACATTCAAATTTTTAACAAACAATTGGTTAGTTCCTGTTAATATACTAAATCTCGTGAACAACCGAACTATGTATTCGGTTACCTACAATGTTTTTGGATCAACCGAACTTAATGTTCGATTACATACAAAGAAAGGAAACCTAACCGAACTCATGACAAGAAAATATCTAAAGTTACAAGTAATGTTTGGTTGCGGAAATATTTTTAAGGTAATCAACTATAAGTTCGGTTAATCGCAGAGTAAAGCGATGTAACCGAACTCGAACAAGAAAATTTGAAAAGTTAAAGTGTAAAGTTCGGTTACCCGTAGAAAAACGAATCTAACCGAACTCGCACAAGAAGTTACAGTGTAATGTTTGCCTTGACAATATTATGCGTAACCGAACTTGGTACTCGAAAAGTTCGGTTTCTTCGCTGATTTCGTAATGTAACCGAACTCATACCAATTAAAATTGACCCTATTTGAATTCACTCATTTTATTGAATCGAAAAAACATACATGTAGTTGAAATAAAATAGAAGTAAAACACATAAAATTGTTCAATACATCGCCCTAGGGATTCTCTACGATTTTAATTATATTGGGCGAATTGCCATTCAACTTCCTCCAAGAGAGTGTAGCAGTCCTCGTGCAGAAACTCATGACCGTACCTTAATTCGTATTGGCTCCGACCCAAAGTATACTTGGGAAAACAATTTTTTAAATAAGTTAGCGTTGTTGAATAATCATAACCAAATAAATATTTTTTGATGAGAGGCCTATGATTCACAAACTTACTCTATTCATTCGGTCTTCGTTTGGCATAGCGTCCTTCGAGCTTTCAATTTGTTTCTCAACAAGACGCATTCATTGTATAAATATGCGTACCTTTCCTTATTTGTTGGAGCGTCCTCCTATAACGATTTCCGCTTAGTGCTTTAAAAACCTTAAACACCCGTTTCCACCAAGCATTGGTGTTTTGATCATCCCCAAAGTAAGGCCCTCTTGTTGGGTCTTCGTCATCGGGTCACCCATCGCGCTTCCTCAACTGGGTGCTTTGTGAGAGTGGTGTGTGCTACGACAATAGCAACATCTTCTAGATCATTGAACGGAGTTGGAGCCATTTTTAGTGTTCCAAAGTGATGAGTAACTGATTTAGGAAGATTGAAAGTGATGGGTGAATAAGTTTGGTAGAGATTGGTCTCTATTTATAGCAAAAAGTACCCAACTACTAGTTTTTTAAAAAAAACTAAGCATTTCGCAATAATTGCTCCTACTAGTCAAAGTTACCGTTGGTTTTCAAAGTCGGCAATAACTTCCCCAGTTGTTCTGTTAATCTGAGAGTAATGCGATAACAGAACTTAGAACAAGAAAATTTAAAAGTTAAAGTGTAAAGTTCCTTTACTGTAGAAAACGTAATCTAACCGAACTCGGAACAAGAAGTTACAGCAGTAATGTTCGGTTCCTTGACAATATTATGCAACCGAACTTGGTACTCGAAAAGTTCGGTTTCTTCGCCGATTTCGTAATGTAACCGAACTCAAAACCAGCTAGATCAAACAAAAGTTACGGTGATTAGTTCGGTTACCCGATTTTACGGTAGTGGCAACCGAACATTACAATGTAAATTTGGTGGTTTACACTGCTCGGTTACCTAAGATTTACGGAACCAACCGAACCTTTGAGTTCGGTTTTCTCGATGCATTTGTTATGTAACCAAACTCTTCTCCGACATCGCCCTTTGGAGGAGGGACAAAACTTAATTGTTGCCAATATGGATCTATATCGCTTAGAGGGATTATGCCATGTTCATACTTAACTATCATATGGCGACAAGGAGTCCCATGGACTTCATCATGTTGCAAACACACACCTCGTCCGGCTTGGTTCCCCATATGTCAATCAAATGAACCTCTACCATTAACCTCTTAATGCAAGCACGCGAAACATTATAATGAAGTCCCTTAAACAACCGAAGGTCCGCCATATTCGTGATGTTACCACCTTTGTCCACAATCTTTTTGTACTTCATGATGCGGCTTTTGAAACTTCCCTTTAATTCTATCAGTCTCACGGTTGAAGTAATTCTCCATTGCATTAAACACAATCACAAAATTATCGACACATCCAAAAAGATTTTTCTTCAACCGATGGTGAGCCGATTCCACCAAACTTGTCGCTTGATTCCCAAAGTGCTTATGGTGGTTGGTAAATGCATAAACGAAGCGCTCTTGTGCGGATCCAACCATTGCTTAACCACATACGTGTTACAATATCCTCGGGATATTCTAGGCTAGACTAATGTTCGATAAATGCCGCAAGATTTAGATTATATTCTTCTTCTGAGAGACCAAGTCAATGACTCCCATTCACCGTAGAAAGCAACCCATTTAGCGTGATTTATAGTGTATTGTATATCGAATTCCTCTTTTGCGCTGCTTGTTCATCTTCCTAGCTTACTAATCTCTTCAAATGCTTTCCTCTTTGGTGGACAAATTTGAGGCTTGCACCTATTCATCACATTACACCAAATATGGAACGTGCAAAGCATATTATGTGCTAATGGAAAGACTCTCTCTATTATGTTCATTAATGCTACATCGTTGTCCGTCACTATAACCGCTGTGGGATATCATCATCTCGGTATATGGCCTTCACTTGTTGTAGCGCCCAAGTGTAACTTGGTTCTTGCTCATCTTCTAGAAAACAAAAGCAACGGGAACTATGACTTGCCGAGGTACCACTCAACAATATTCAACAATGGCATCTCGTATTTGTTAGTCTTGTAAGTGCAATCCATTATAAGAACTTGATGGAAGGATTGAGCCAATTGAACACTCTTTCGGATGCGCAATGAAGAGATGCGTTATTTGATCTTCCTGACCCACCTTCTTTTGAACCGCGTAGCCTTTCTCTTTTAGCTACCAAAAACAATTGTTGCATCACTTTTCTATCCTTCCATTCAATCCTTTTAATTGTCTCAATTGCATTGTAAATGGTCACAAAGATGATACATTATCCTTGTTATCATCCTTTAGTAAGCGAAGCATGTTAACCGGTGAAATTCCCATTCTCCTAAATTTAGCTATTTTCTCCATTTCTTGAGGAGGAGCCGAGCGGCCATTGCATGTCCTTCAAGATCATCCGGACGAGGGTGGTTATGATGGCCTACCACCTTATCCATAGATAGAACCCATCCTTTTTTTTTTTTGCACTTACTAAATACTAGCTTGAACGGACATTTAGTTTTCTTTGAGCACGCTGTGTTCTTCCTCGTCGTCTTTCCTTTATACACATAACCCTTCTTCTTGTGACTAACATTGGGATCTCCACTTCTCACAAACCATTTCAAAAACGAGTTTGGCTTTCTTTTCCATTCAAAACTAATACGCACATGGCTTTCTTGGCATGCTCTCTAGCCCAATTCTTCAGCATCAATAGTTTCATCAAAAACCAAATCATTGACATAGTGATTAGATGTATCTTCAACAAAGATGCCAACCTGAGAAGGTTGATTATCCATTGGTATAGGTTGACATTCAATCTACAAGAAAAGGAACAACGCAATTGCAATCGGACATAAGTTCGGTTACAATATTATTTTATCGGATAACCGAACTCATAGTTCGGTTGGTCAAGCAAGTTGACAACAATCAACTTTACGTACACTAAATCGAAAGTTTATTGTACGTAAGTTCTAAGTTAGGTAGTGGGTTGGTATGAAGTTTGCATGAACTAACCGAACTCATGGACCCTAAAGTTCCTGTTATATGATACTTTTATTCGTATAACCGAACTCATAGTTCGGTTTGCCAAGCAATTGAGAGCTAACCTAACTTTACGTACACTAATTCATTATTTTATTGTAATGTAAGTTCGGTTAGGTAGTGGGTTTAGATGAAGTTTGCGAACCAACCGAACTTATGGACCCTAAGTTCGGTTATATGATTATTTTTTCGAAAACCGAACTCATAGTTCGGTTTGACAAACAAGTTCACACCTAACCGAACTTTACGTACACTAAATCAAAATTTTATCGGGATGTAAGTTCGGTTAGATTAAGGGTTGGGTACGAAGTTTGCGAACCAACCGAACTTTATACACTAATGTGAAATATTTTTTACGTAAGTTCGGTTATCTATTGGTTGCAAACTAACCGAACTCATAGACCCTTAAGTTCTGTTACATTTCGACCAAACCGAACATAGCACCGTAATCCTATTTATAGAGTTCGGTTGCTACTCCCGTTAACCGAACTACAAAAACCTCCACACTGAGAGTTCAGAACCTCGCGTGTTTAGAAAAAATAACCGAACTACACTTTCGGATGAGTTCGGTTACATGTTCTTCACACAAGGTAACCAACAAGCACAAATCTACTCTAAAAATTCACATTTTTTTTTGAAAATTTGAACCAATTCAACCAACATTACCTAAGTTTAGAGCATACCTGGTACCCAAATAGTCTTCCTCCTGTTGTGGTTGGTAAAATCCATCGTTCTCATCTTGAGATTGGCTTTGGGGAAGAATACATTCACCATCTAAGAAATTATCCATATCCTGATCATTGTGAAGATTGACATATACTCTAGGAGATGAAGGAGATGTAGATTCGGATGAGCTATCATCAATTGAATCATCACTTGAGTAGTCTAGATTAGTGAACTCAAAAAAATTTTTCCATGGTTTTGTTCTTCAACTTCTCAAACTTCTCTCTCTCAATAATTCTACTTCTTTTTAAAAATCTGATTTTTTTAAATCTCAAATCTTTATTCAAAATAATTTCACTAATCACACTAACTAATCATTAACAAATATAATCTTTTTGGTATTAATATAAATATTTAGATAAGGGAGTTATCTTCTAATGTCTTACCAAAATAAAACAATGGTCCCCATAAAAAAGACTGGTCCCAAAAACGGTTCAAATACAAACACCTTGATTCCCATATCTCCACGAACCAACATCAAATATCTTCAGTTATCTCTCACCACCAACCAACTAGTCTCCGGCACAAGATCACCAACGCCAATCGAATTAAAACAACACCTCCAAGCATTCCTTGCTGCACCGGCAGCAACACTTCAGGTTTTCTGACCACCTGAGCATGATATCCGCTCCATCGATACCGGGAATAACCACAACAACTCCATCGCTGCTAGCTACTATCTGAAGCTCCAACTCCTCATCGTTTTCATCTCCTTTTACCGAGCACAACTCCCATTATCACTCTCGTGAGATGGATCAACAACCACCAAAGAAAATCGATCCCAAGGAAAACCAGCAGCATCAAACTAGTCTGCGAATACAAAACCACGAAGACCCCATTGATTTGCACCATCGGCTCGGCCAATATCACTTTCACCACTGCCTCCAATCGAAACATCCACTTCTGCCATCTCCATCACAGAGACTGTGGTCGTTGCTGCAAATTATTTCAGCTGAACTTCAACTAAAACCCCATGCGAAACATATCAGCCACTTCCAAGTTCTCCATTATCCAACAGCAACTCCATCTTCTATTTCTCAGTTAAATCCAATCACCATTTTGAATCATAATTCATAGTTCACTGTTGTTGCTCTGTCCATTCCGTGAAATCCGTTGTTGCTGTCTCGAACTGCCACTATTCGAGCCACCCCCATTCTCTGACATTCGCTGCACCTTCTCTTCGGCATAAACCATCACCACTCGCCATTACCAGCAATGCAATGAGTGACAGCATCTTCTTAGTTTCTTCTCGTTGCTGCTTCACTTCTCAATCGAGATTTGCAGTCCAAGCCAATTTCGAACCATCTCCTTTCTATACTACAGTCCAATTCAATGAAAGCTTCATCTTCTCTCCATACTCTTACGAACCTGACATCAGTCCACGCCAAGAGCCTCTCCAATCTATATTTATCTCTACTGTATCTTGGCCCTTCATTTCCTTATATCATCCCAACAACTCAACTTCTTTGGTCCCCCGATTGCACGGCGAACTCATGTATTTCTTGATCGATAATTTCAATATAACTTCAACTTCAGGCTGCATTTCGTAAATAAGCTCAACCAAAGACCATTCCAGCTCCAAAGCAGCTCAAAACCAACCACCATTGATCGACGCCAGACTCTTGTAGAACTCATCATAGTTTCTTACTCGATCTCACATCACAGTCTTCTTCCATTCTCCTATCGGTCGGCAGTGGTGACCATCTCCGTTCACTGCCAGCATTTGATTCATCCATTAAAATCAATCAATACCACTCGAGAACAAACCCATCATTCACCGTTCAGTTTACAGCCAAAACTCGTTCACATCAGGCAACTCAAGAACTATAAACAGCCACCACACCATCTTTCACTGTCTTGCACCCTTGAATATCGTTTCAGTTCCCACCAACAGAAGTAAAGCGAGTTACAGAAAAACAACGACAGCTGCTTGGAGATCTTCAAAGATGTGGTGCATAATTAGCCACGTCACCGCACTCATTTCTTTCTTGGTGGCTTCACATGCATAAGAGAAGCTTGAGTGCAGAAAGGAGATTATCCCCTGGCCGAGAAATGTAACCAAGCACTAGTGGGCATAAGCTTTGTTAGCTTGACAGCCTACACTTTAACTGAGTTGTCGCTTCCTGGTGCCATGAGTCAGTTTGGTGCTTTTCGCCGCAACTGGTATTTTAGTGCCCAATTAGCTATATATCCTCAGACGATCAGATTTTCTCGCACTTTCTACAAAGGCACTAAAATTATGTCATTAGCCAGTATATCGAGTTCTAACTAATATAAATATGGGTATAAAATATAGCATTTACGTGCTTATCAACACCCCCACACTTATATTTTGCTAGTCCTCGAGAAAAACAAAGAATATATCCGCTACACAGCTGGATATGAAGAGAGATGTCTGCCAAATAGCTAGACGGATCCACTAAACAGTGGATAGAGATGTCTGTTAAACATCAAGACAGAAGACCCGCTAAAAAATTGATCATTAAAATACCATACAAAAGACCCGCTACACAACAATCATAACCCTAAAAATTATAATGATAATAACTTTTTTTTAAGACCCGCTACACAGCGATCATCTTTTTTTTTTTTTTTTAAATCAAAATTCCTAACGAAAGCGCCACTCCCACACACTTAAACATTACATTGTCCTCAATGTAATTGAATCATCCAATGTAGAAATTAAGATGGGAAATTCAAGCAAACAAATAAAAGATAGAGGAAAGAAAACAAATCTGATGGGTTGACTCCCATGAAGCGAAATCATATGGGTTAACTCCTATAAAGCATAATCTTTCGTATCCTGCCTTGAGGCATAGAATCTCAAACAGGTGATAATACACCAAAGTACCTTGCAAACCATATATATAAAGTCCGAAAGTTGGGGATCAATCCAACAAATAAGGTCAACTGCAAATGTGAACCTGCAAACACTATAAACCTCAAAACAAACGTTTAAATCCATTCTCAATAGAAAGCAATCCTTAGTCAAGATAAGCATATGACTCTCATGGAAAACAAGCATATTATTTTCTATTTCTAAACACGCTCTAAATCGAGTTCTAAATCACCGAAATACGTTCGGCCGACACATTATCTTCATTATAAATCATATGAATCAATGCATTGACAACCACTACACCATTTCCGTGATTTTGTCACAGGCTATACATGTTACTTATTGAATTTGTAACTTTATAACTCGTATTTTAAATAGGCCGTTATTAATAATTGTGATGGTATTTGTAACGGTTTTATCCGTGACAAAAGGCAAAACAAATCACATATAAAAAGCGTTACAATAATTAATAGCCACAACTGACCTAATTTTATAATAGCGACACGTGTCATTTTTGTCACATTTATCTTAACGGTTTTAACTGTTACTCTCTATTAACCACAATTCAGAGTATGACACGTGTCTTAAAGAGTCACATTTACAAAGAACGCTTATAATCATATCAATCCTTGCAACGATTGATTCGGCGACACGTGTCCTTTTTGTCACGGTTAAAGTAACACATATTAGTGTTGCCATGAATTTGTAACGATTACTCATGTGACACGTGTCGTCCTTTTGTCACGGCCTATGATGACGCGTGTTATTTTTTCTTCACAATTTGTGTCACGCTTATAACCGTGACAATATTTTCTCTACAATTAAAAAAAGGGTAGCCCAGATCATTTTCATGGACCTCGGCCTTCCAGTTCTGGCTTTGTAATACTGAGTCATTATCAGGGACCTACCCTTTCAAGTTACTGAGCCGAAATACAAATAAACCTAAAACACAATTGCAATTTCTTCTTTTTCAATCACAGCTATCCGCATTCTACCATTCATACATTCATTATGACACGATCTTAATCGCATCTAGATTCATTATCAAATCTACCCAAAAAACAACAATTCAATCTTATTCAAGTACGCTCCCAGACAACACAAAAAAATCTTCTCCAGCTGCTTGGTACAAGACTACAGTTGCGTATGACAAAGTCTCGTCACTAGAAATACCAGAAGTGCCATGACCAAGGTCAAGAACAAGCACCAAGTTTTCTTTAGTCGCACTAGCTTCAAGATTGGCATCTGATACTACTAATCTGTCCAACAATAAAAATTGAGCATATATATCAGCCAATGACACAATCAATAGACAAGTGCATCTTAGATGCTATTTAACTACTACTAGATGTGAAGTAGCAGGACCATTACTAGATGTGAAGCTCATCTCAAACTACTTCTAAAAAAGGAATATCAGAAAGTGAACATGAGAGTGAGTCTTACTTGAATGAGTAGGCACCACCAAACTTTCACTTTGTCGCGGTCTTGGCATCCCCGAATTCCTATGGCCTTCCTCTTCACGACATACCGCACAAGGAACAGAGAGGAATAGAATTGATTACTAACTCGATTTTAGAAGGGAAAACAAAACATAACAAAGATACTAACACCGAAACCGGTGTAACAAAAAGAAAACAACTATGAACAAACTCATGTTGATCAAAAGGAAATATCAAAAGCATAATAATTACTCAAGTTTTATGATATTCTATAAGCGTTAATAGTCCAAGAGTTCAACCGTAAAAACTCGATAAAAGAATTTAACGTATGAATACAATTTTTCGAACAAGTTGACCTCATTTCACAGAGCACCAAGGTTCAATGCTCTATGCTCGGCTAAACAACATAGACTCAAACAAGACTTTCGAATTGAAGAGGGCGAAGAGGCAATATTAATATGCATTCGGATAGCAACAACTTACCTTATTTGCCAACGATTCCTACCTTTCTTCATACGCTTAGTCCGCATCCACAATAAAAACATCTTAAGGGCATCAAGTACACAAACTAATAAATTATCTTGGAATTTCTTTAAGGGCACCATATGGAAGTAGCATAACCAAGTATCAAGATTTAAGAGGTTTAAGTAACCCTTTCGGAATGCGCCCACTTCGTGTCCCCTCTCTACAACTCCTATTTTACAAGTGCCCATATACGTGTCCTACAATGCCCCACGCAACCCCCCGCATATGCACATCTAAGAACCGTCAAAAACCAAACAATGACTTTGGTTATAAAGTTATGAACAAATTAAGAACACATCTAAAGGAAGTAAGAGCTTTAATCTCTTAATACCTTCTCTACACCCAATCTTCTCCGATAAAGTTCTTTTTAACTTGACCTTAAATTGAGGCTCCACATAATCCAGGGGTTCACCGAGACTCACTTGAAATGGATGGGTAGAAACTTGGAGAATTCAATTCTTTGATGCATAGAGCGACCTCCCCCTCATCTTTGGCACTGAAAAACAAACCCAAATTCATTTCAGTGTGTATATCAAAAAAAGGAAGCTTCACGCAAACTTAGATAAGTAACCTTCTCTAGCCGATATAAAATATAAGACAACGAAATTCCTTCTTGTCTAGATATTATAATCAACATGAATGGTTATGAGTAGGTATAACAATATGCCCCCGACAATCAGTATTAAACAACAATGCGCCTTTTTCACACTAAACTTTTAACCGCACAGACTGGGAAATAATCACAACCACATAATTCTTAAAATTTAGATTTTTAAGCCTAACAAATAACTACATCATAAATCACAAGTGGAAAACAAATATGGGAAACAAAAGAATAAAACTTATGAAATCTAGAAAGGCTACACAACAACCAACAAGTGGATTTTCAGAAATGCATTATGTGAAAAAAAAACTGGATTGAACCTTACCAGAAGGAAAAAGATTTAATAATGACAAGCAATGAAACGGTAAACACGAAGTTTAAGTGACTAGACTCACATTGGGGAAACTACATAAATTGGACACTTTGATCTCTTCTTCTCATTAGGACCTGTAGCCTTCCCATTTGGAGACCGAGATAAGTTTTTGAGCAAGCCAGAATGTCTAGGAGTGCCGGGATTGCTCCTTTCGAGTTGTACATGATTGATCCGCAAGCATTTGCAAGTGTGAGTGTCTCTTTCAATTTCCCTTCATTCTCGTGATATTTATGTTAAGAAAATATGACATTAGCATGGAGTTTTGCATAGAAAATTGGTTGCCTAAGGAGACCTACATATAAATAGAGAAAGGATAGGAAATGCACCTTGTAAAGTGATGGATATTTGGCTAGTGTGCAAAGAAGTAATCAAACAAAAGCATCACCAACACCTGTAGTATCTACTGTATTCACTAAGGAATCCTTTCACAGACCCCTTGAAGCTCTGTTCCAAATGTAACACAAATGATCCAATCAGATTCATTCTAAAATAATGTTAGAAAGATGCAAAGTTAAAGCAAAGGTATGAAACCTTAGTGAAATATCTGCAACCCTTGTCTCCATAGTGACGACGAAGTCAGAAGTTCAGAGACAATTCTTTAGCTCAAAAAGAAGTTGTAGTTCTCAATTAGCCGAGATTTAGCCAACAAACATAAAAACCAAAAATTAGTGAATCAAATCTAAACATACATCTATTGCAGCTTCAAATCAATTTCATCTCGTAGCTCCATACCCAGTGATTCTAACCGCAATGTCACCGCCATTTCCCTCAATCTGCGTGACTCAACCACCATCACCAGTATCGAGCCACAAGAAACTCAACTATTAGCATCAAAGAACTACTCCTATTTCAAAGATCAAAGATTACCGTATCCCTTTCTCAAACCGGGATCTTGCTCAATCTCTCCACAACTCGCCGTAAAATCGAATCTCAACTGATTTCTTATCAATGTGGTTCCCAACAATCACTGGCTTCGGAAACCTCAAAATTGAGCTAAACCGTTTTACCGAATCCAACTCAAAAACCAAATCTAGTCTGGGTTTTGAATGAATCTAATCAAACATAAGAAAATGAAAAAAATCTCGTTTCAGTACAGATCTAATCAAAATAAAACTCTGGAATCATCAAACATGGGAAAGAATAACGATTACAAGATCAAAACAAGCATGAAACAATAATTAATGGAGTGAAGAGATGGATCCGAAGGACTTACCATGGTCACAAACCGGAGTTTGTGGAAGCGGCAGGAAAATTTTTTTCTAGGGTTTCAATTTCTCTCGAGGAAAGATATTCTAGGGTTTGTACAAAGAGAGTAAAAAAGAAAGGGATTCAGAGGTGGTAGTTACAGAATGAGTCGATTGAAGTTGGAGGAACGTCTGATCAAAAAAAAAAATGGAACATTTGAGAGGTTTTCTGTGTGAGAGAGGCCGATGATAGGAGATGAGAGGAAATGAGTGAAAGTGAAGGAAATGGAGGAAAATATCTTTTAGTGTTTTTGAACGGTCTGATTTAGTTAGGGAATGTCATACGTATTCGGATATCTTTGGACTGGGCCAGAGATATGATTTAAGACTATCATGCGATCAAAGAAAGTGTGTTTTCTTTGTGCTTTCTCTTTGTGCTTCCGAGTTAAATTTCGACTACTCACATAGGTTGTAAAGTAATTTCGACTAGTCATACAGGTCATGAAGTAGCTTTAGTACACACTGGAAGATGCGGGTTAGCAGGATACACCATTGAAATCGATAAATATGAAGCTCTTTGTGTTTTCTTTGTGCTTTTTTTGTGCTTTCTCTTTGTGTCTTTGTGCTTTCTTTTTTTGCTTTCGGTTTGAATTTCAACTAGTCACATAGGTCATGAAGTAATTTCGACTAGTCATACAGGTCATGAAGTAGCTTTAGTTCACACTTTGGTAGACTCGGTGTCATAAGATTACTAGACTAGAGATAGACCAAGAAACTCTAGGTGGGTTCTGACTTCAAAGTTAGTAGGATACATCATCGAAATCGATTAATGTGAAACTCAAAGTCAATTCGAACTTCAAATGTGGTATACCATCATATAAACTATGAACCAATGAAGCTCAGTGTCGTTTCAAACTTCAAATGTGGTATACCGTCATACAAACTATGAACCAAGAAGCTCCGGGAGGTTCGGACTTCAAACTTAGCAGATACATCATCGAAATCGATAAAGATTACTAGAGTTATAACTGAGTTTCTCATTTGGATGAACTCTATCGTAAAGATATCAATTTTCAACATCCCATGTTCAAAGATTACTAGAGTTAGACCTAAGTTTCTCATTTGGATGAACCGAGAAGAAATATATCAATTTCCAACATCACAGTTCAAAGATTACTAGAGTTACACCCGAGTTTCTCATTTGGATGAACTGGATAAGAAATATATCAGTTTCGAACATCCCAGGTTCAAAGATTACTAGATTTAGACCTGAGTTTCTCGTTCAGATGAACTGGAGACGAATCCATCCATTTACAGGTAAGATTCCTTCAAGATATTCTACGAAACCTTAAAAAAACCTATTTATATATATCGATGCATCACCAGATCCGAGATCGAAACCCGGCCGCGAGTTAACTACTCTAAGTCGAAATTTGGTAAGAATGACGAATCCATCCATTTACAGTAAGATTCCTTCGAGATATTCTACGAAACCTTAAAAAACCCTATTTCGCATATTGTATGCGTACTAGGATCCGAGATCGAAACCGGGCCGCGAGTTGACTACTCTAAGTCGAAACTTGGTAAGAACAACGAATCCATCCATTTACCTAAGATTCCTTCGAGATATTCTACGAAACCTTAAAAAACCCTATTTCTTCATATTGTATGCAAATCAAGGATCCGAGATCGAAACCTGCCGCGAGTTGACTACTCTAAGTGAAAAACTTGGTAAGAATGACGAATCCATCCATTTACTGTAAGATTCCTTCGAGATATTCTACGAAACCTTAAAAAACCCTATTTCGCATATTGTATGCAAACCAGGCTCCGAGATCGAAACCCGGCCGCGAGTTGACTACTCTAAGTCGAAACTTGGTAAGAACGACGAATCCATCCATTTACGGGTAAGATTTCTTCTGAGATATTCTACGAAACCTTAAAAAACCTATTTCAAAGCATATTGTATGTGTACCAGATCCGAGATCGAAACCTCGGCCGCGAGTTGACTACTCTAAGTCGAAAAACTTGGTAAGAACGATGAATCCATCCATTTACGGGTAAGATTTCTTCGAGATATTCTACGAAACCTTAAAAAAACCCTATTTCGCATATTGTATGCGTACTAGGATCCAAGATCGAAACCCTATCCGCGAGTTGACTACTCTAAGTCAGAAACTTGGTAAGAATGACGAATCCATCCATTTACAGTAAGATTCCTTCAAGATATTCTACGAAACCTTAAAAAAACCCTATTTATGTATATTGTATGCGTACCAGGATCCGAGATCGAAACTTGGCCGCGAGTTGACTACTCTAAGTCGAAACTTGGTAAGAAAAGATGAATCCATCCATTTACACAAAAGTAAGATTCCTTCGAGATATTCTACTGAAACCTTAAAAAAACCCTATTTCAATATTGTATGCGTACAAGGATCCGAGATCGAAACTAGCCGCGAGTTGACTACTCTAAGTCGAAACTTGGTAAGAATGAAAATGACGAATCCATCCATTTACGGGTAAGATTCCTTCGAGATATTCTACGAAACCTTAAAAAACCCTATTTCAGATATTGTATGCGTCCGAGATCAAACCCGGCCGCGTGCTCCGAGATCGAAACCATTTACCGCGAGTTGACTACTCTAAGTCGAAAAACTTGGTAAGAAAGAACGAATTCATCCATTTACATAAGATTTCTTCAAGATATTCTACGAAACCTTAAAAAAAACTATTTATGCATATTGTATGTGTACCAGATCCGAGATCGAAACTTGGCCGCAAGTTGACTACTATAAGTCGAAAACGGTAAGAACGACGAATTCATCCATTTACGGGTAAGATTTCTTCGAGATATTCTACGAAACCTTAAAAAACCCTATTTCTGCATATTGTATGCATACTAGGCTCCGAGATCGAAACCTGGCCGCGAGTTGACTACTCTAAGTCAGAAACTTGGTAAGAACGACGAATCCATCCATTTACAGGTAAGATTCCTTCAAGATATTCTACGAAACCTTAAAAAAACCCTATTTCTGCATATTGTATGCGTACCCCGGGATCCAAGATCGAAACCCGGCCGCGAGTTGACTACTCTAAGTCGAAACTTGGTAAGAATGACGAATCCATCCATTTACGGATAAGATTCCTTCAAGATATTCTACTTGAAACCTCCATAAAAAAAAGATTCCTAATTTCTACGCATATTGTATGCGTACAGGGACCCGAGATCGAAACCGGCCGCGAGTTGACTACTATAAGTCGAAATTCGGTAAGAACGACGAATCCATCCATTTACAGGTAAGATTTCTTCTAGATATTCTACGAAACCTTAAACAAACCCTATTTCTGCATAAATGTATGCATACCAGGCTCTTAAATCGAAACCTGGCCGCGGAATATATCCGAATCGAACATCACAGGTTCAAAGATTACTAGAGTTAGACCTAAGTTTCTCGTTCGGATGAACTGGAGACGAAATATATCAAAATCGAACATCACAAGTTCAAAGATTACAAGAGTTAGACCTGAGTTTCTCGTTCGGATGAACTGAAGACGAAATATATCAGAATCGAACATCGCAAGTTCAAATATTAGTAGAGTTAAACCTGGGTTTCTCGTTCGGATGAACTGGAGACGAAATATATAAGAATCGAACATCAAAGGTTCAAAGATTACTAGAGTTAGACCTGAGTTTCTCGTATTTGGATGAAATGGAGACGAAATATACTAGAATCGAACATAACAGGTTCAAAGATTACTAGAGTTAGACCTAAGTTTCTCGTTCGGATGAACTGGAGACGAAATATATCAGAATCGAACATCAAAGGTTCAAAGATTACTAGAGTTAGACCTAAGTTTCTCTTTCGGATGAATTGGAGACGAAATATATCAAAATCGAACATCACAAGTTCAAAGATTACTAGAGTTAGACCTGAGTTTCTCGTTCGGATGATCTGGAGACGAAATATATCAGAATCGAACATCCCAGGTTCAAAGATTACTAGAGTTAGACCTAAGTTTCTCGTTCGGATGAACTGAAGACGAAATATATCAGAATCGAACATCGCAAGTTCAAAGATTACAAGAGGTAAACATGGGTTTCTCGTTCGGATGAACTGGAGACGAAATATATCAGAATCGAACATCACAGGTTCAAAGATTACTAGAGTTAGACCTAAGTTTCTGATTCGGATGAACTGGATAGGAAATATATTACTCCCTCTGTCCTAAAATTTCTGTCCTCTATTCTATTTTTATCTGTCCTAAAATGTTGTCCAACTTCTGTTTATAGTCATATTTTTTGGTCAAACTCTCGATATATCCTTCAAACTTTTAGAATATACTTATGTTTGTTTAAATTCCCTCTAAAGTTTTCTAATTACATCGATGAAACATGCAAGCGCGCAAACAAGGGTTTCTCGCAAGCCCTTTTGAATTGCAAATCCTAACCTATGAAAAACAAACTCTCTCGAGCCGTCATGACATTACAAGGACTCTTTGAGGAGACCAACCGCCTCCCGGAGCCAAAAAACCAAATGTATCAAAAGCGAAAGGAATAAAGGCATGCCCATTGTCATGACACGCTTTCTCATGTTTCGCTATCTTACCTGAGGCAGCCCTTAACGCCGCTTGCCCGACTGTGAAAGTGCCATGCCCGATTCCTACTAACGGAGAAACCCCCGCTTGCCCGACTGTGAAAGTGCCATGCCCGACTGTGAAAGTGCCATGCCCGATTTACAATTATAAAATTATTTTAAATATCACCAATCTAAATATTAAATAATATCTTCCTCAATAAGAAACAAATCTACTAAATCAATCCATAAAGATTTTTATTTTTATCTTCTATTTAAATATTTCTATAAATATTATAATTACGAATATATTTTTCTTACGCTCTTTTTAATTTTAGTAATAATATATCATTTAATAGGGGTAGTTTTGTACACTCTTCCTGGTCTCCTTAATATCTTGACTTAGTCAAAGCGGACTAATAATTTAGGACGGAGGGAGTATAATTGAACATCTTAGCTAGGTTCGAAGATTACTAGAGTTAGACCTGAATTTCTGATTCGGATGAACTGGAGAGGAAATATATTATAATTGAACATCCCAGGTTCAAAGATTACTAGAGTTAGACCTGAGTTTCTCATTCGGATGAACTGGAGAGGAAATATATCATAATTGAACATCCCGGGTTCAAAGATTACTAGAGTTAGACCTGAGCTTCTCGTTCTGATAAACTGGATATGAAATATATCTGAATTAAACATCACGGGTTCAAAGATTACTAGAGTTAGACCTAAGTTTCTGATTCGGATGAACTGGAGAGGAAATATATCAGAGTTGAGCATCCCAGGTTCAAAGAAATATAAGTGCAGTAGATATTCCAGAGACTATGAAAATGACTATTTTGCCCCTTGTCCGAAAGTTAGTTAAATGTTCATTTTGCCACTTTTTCAGATTTTTTTATAAAATGACCATTTTACCCCTTATTGAAAATAACTGCAGTAAATATTCCAGAAACCGTGAAAATGACTAATTTACCCCTTATTGAAAATACGTGCAATAAGTATTCCAGAGACTGTGAAAATGACTATTTTACCCTTACCAAAAAGTTAGTGAAATGTCCATTTTGCCATCTGTGTGATTTTTTAAATGACCATTTTGCCCCTGAACCGAAATTCCACCTATTCTTACATAATTCACAATTAAGAACGAATGAAGCACGTAGCTTCTGGTCACTGGGTCCTCTCGATTTATGCTAAGTAAGACAAGAATCGAGTAAACTTGGCGTGATTCGAACACGCAAAAAAATGTAATGAAAGCTTTCGGCATTGCATTAAATCAAATAATATTGCGAAAATCAACACGGCTCATACATATCTTGATATATGGAATCTGATAGAGTTGATTACAAGTAATATCAATATTGTCAGCAAGTATCAAAACATATAAGTGCATTCGCAAAAAAGAGTTGGAAGAGCAACAACCTCCAAACTCTAGGATGTCGCTTCGCTGCATAAGAATTTGTAGAGGAGAGAAATAAAACAAAATGTAAAATTCATGTACAAAAGAATATTAGAATTTGTAGTTCAATTAAAGCTCCAGCTTTCAGTACAAAAGGCATTCAGTAGCTTTTCCCATGTTTTCACCTGTAATGAGAAAATGAAACATATTCCAGACAATTAAATCCGACAGTGCAAAACAGGAAATATGAAATATCTAACAAGGACGAATCGAAAGACCAGGCTTATGAAAGAAACATTCATCATACAAGGAATTCTGTACGAAAAGACACTTGGCATTAAAATTTGATAAAAACCACAGGCTCAAAACTAGCTTGTACTAATTTCAATTTGTTTGTGTCAATCACTGAAACAGATTTAGACCAATAAGTATATCAATACCTTGGCAAGTGGCTCAAATGCTGAACAAAGTTCAAAATCCAGAGTAATCCAGCAAAGTATAACTGCCAAAAAAAACAAAAACTCCATTTAAATGCAAATAACACTTTCAAACACACAGATTGGACTGTGAGGTATGTTTTCCGGTTCACATCGATATTCTTAAAAACACCCCTAAAAGGAAAAGGAAAGACTTCATACCATAATTTTTATTTTTGTGTTTTATGTGGTCCATTTCCGTCATACATTGAAGCATAAAAGAGTCGAATTCACATCGATTCTCTGAACCAACAAGGTTGACCTCGCCATGTGTAAGAATTGTCCATCATATCATCTAGAACAAGAAAATATGCCAGCAGCTGCAAGTAATAATCAATAGAAGAGTTCAGATTCCTAGCTCTACCAAACTCAGATGAAGCAATAAATGCGATATTAGTGTAACAACGAAGTGTTTGTCGCATGAGGTATCTGCAAACTATACCCGTTCAGTGCACCAGCCAAGCGGGGACACGAGAAAAATTTCATCCTCAGACAAACCCTTCTTTCAACAGCTTGTAGCTATCAATCACAGAGAGCCACGATTCAGCTTCCCTGGAAAAATATGTTTCAGCCATTCTCATTAAGAAGCTTACTAAATAAGATTGAACATCAGATTTTCCTTGAACCAAATATGATTAAAGAGTTTTATCCCCTAACTCCAGGTACATTGTAGTTCAGCATCTGAAATAGAAAGAAAAAGAAGATCAAAACCCCACACGACAAAATGAGAAACAATGAGAATATGCTCCTGTAGTACTACTACACATCAAACCCCAAGATTCCCACTGTCATAAACACTAAAAAAAAAAAAAAAAGCAAATATCATGTGATGATTCAGGTCAATTATATAAGCATGCATTCATCGAGGCATTCGAAGGATAACTGCACTAGGATATATGACTCCATCTTTTCCTTTGTGGCCCTCCATCCGACTTCCTGGATGCCCATCTAAAACCACTCCATCTTTTAATTGCAAGTTGCAACAATCCTGGAAGTGCAAGTGAACAAGTCATCCTATATACAAGCTGAAGTTCAATGCCCGAGTTCACCGACCATTGAAAATATCTAAGTTCCACTTTCTAAAGAGACTATGACTAGATGCTAAAAGCAGCCATCATCAGTATAAATAATCAACTATCTTAAAAGTCACACAGATCCAGTGTCAACCATTTTGAGGGAAACTATCATCATTATAAAATAACCAATGACTTATAGTCCAAAAAAGTATAGTGGAAAAACGAGAACAACTCCTTAAGTTATTCAGATACAAGCGTAAAAATTCTCCACAAATCCAGTGAAAGCACTAGCATATTCCATGCATTTGAAGTACGGTATATACAGATTAATCTCATAATTTAACAACATTGTTCCATAGATCAAAACCGTAGCTTCACTATTTGCAATAAATGTACTGAATTTCCAGGTTCTAACCACAAAACAAAAAGAAAAACAGATGAATTTGAGCTGAAAAAACTCAAGTACTTCCTCTGCATCAATACAATTCCAATTCTACCAGTATTTTAGAGTATCCTAGAAAGCATGTGCGAAACAAGTTCCATGATACCAGAGCTTTACGAATCAGAGTTGTAGCGCTGAGATATCAGTTTCCAGCTCTGACAAGCATAATTTTATTTTCCCTATCATAGGATCACAAGTCAACCAACAATAGACTCTACCAAACCAGACAATATGTAAGATATTTAACCTAAAATGGTGTTAAGTTCATAGCATCTGTAAAATAAAATTTCCGAAGGGAGTTTACTAGTAAACTATTAATATTTCAGCCTGACAGACCATCAGTGTGCAACTCCTTCAAACTGCATATTAACTAAGGAATAAAACGATAACGAGAATCTAGTCTACATCAGTCCGAGGCTGCTGATCTTTCCACTCGTTATCCGATTCACAAAATCAGCCTGAAATTAGAGTCTGAAACTAGTGTTTGTCATTTGATCTAGATTGACAATTTGTCAAGGTTCGTAAGATTTTAAATTTATCATTCTAACACTAATTGTAATCTGCAAAACTAAAACTAGACAAAATATGCGTACGTAGGATTTAAGATCCGATTGGTAAGTCCCTGCTCTTGCTCAAACGTCAGGCGGTGGTATACTCTTGAAACACACTAAACATTCCCTACAATTTGGTGTGTAGTAGCTTAGGCTTCAATACTAAGACACCCGAATAAATGAATGATCTAATCTTCAACTCCGACTGGCCACAGGTCACTTGAGACCAAAAACTATTTCATCACAACAATTTTCAAGTAATAGATTAGAATCTAATTAAAATCCAAATAGTATACAGCTGAAAAGGGGCACGACAATGACACCAATAGAAGGTCAAACAGTGTACTTAGAAGTTCTAATATTGTTGCGTGTATAAATAGCTCCCAAGTGTGTATCGGACTGATTTTTCTTGCAATTTCTTTATACTTTACATGTTTTTCTTTAAAAAGCAGGGTGGCACCCTACAACATTTGCTTTCAATTTGTCTTCAGTGGTATCCTGTATTTAAATGACCTAAGATTCTATGAATAACCACTTGCTACTTGTCGTGCAGATACTAGAGACCAGAGGTCTAAGATGTAGACGCTGAATAGAGCTTATCAACCTTAAATTGGGTAATTGAGCTTATCAACCTTAAATTGGGTAATTAGCAGCAGCATATAATAACATCATCAGGAATATGAAAAAGGGAATTGTTGATAAGTATCAAAAACCTGTTGAATGATTTAAAACAACAAGGAAAGAAAAGCCAAAAAACATCCATTATCTATTAGATGTGAAGCTTCATCAAATACTTACTTCTAAAACAAGCAGACAAACTTATCTCGCCCTGCCAGGTGAAGTAAATTCCATAATTGAGTTATCCTTCTCGAACAACATACTCTCTCGAATCTACATAAGTAAGGAAATTTCAGTTATAGTTCAGTACAAACACAAATTGGAATCCCTAATTAACAAGATCCAATTTCGAATCTACGCAAAATAACACCACCAACAAGCAAAACCCAGTTCTAAACTCAATCAAAACTAATTAATATATAGGTCTAGATATCTAACTTCCACAAAATCCCTAATTTTGTCATCATCTTTCCCAAATTTCATATAACAGGACTGACTATCAATTCATTCATAAGAAAAAGAGAACATATAATCGCTTACCTCATCAAAGAATAAGGAAAAGCATGAAATTTAGCATAAAAAGAATCACTGTGGTCCATCTTCTTCATCGTCATTCAGAATTTAGGTCAAATCGATCGAGATGAGTAACAAAAAACATAAACCTAGCTAAATCTAATCGAATTCAAACTAAGCTTTGTCTTGATGGATTAGTTTCAAACTGAAACTACTGCGCTCTCAGGAGGTTAATGACGGAGTGAACGATATACAGAGATGAAGAAACGAAGAAGTGTTGTTGTGGGACGATGATGAGAAAGGGGGCTTGGTTTTTGTCTAAGTCCCGAGTTTTCACCAAGTCAATGATCTTTTGACTAGTCTCGATTATTTTTGGGCACAAAAAGTAAAATGTTTTATTATAATTAGATAAATAAAATGAATTTTGGTATTTAGAAATTTAATGCAAGTGTTAAATTTGTTCAATTGTGGGCATGGTTGTGATAAACCAAATCCTAAGAGTTGCAAAACTGGGGTGGTTTTTGGTGTAGGAAAATTATTGGGGAGAAGTATCTATATTTGTTATTATACAGAAAATCATTCACAGATATTATTGTTACTATTTAAATTTAAAATTCTGTCACGATTATAAAAATTCTCAACAATTATACTTGTTACAGAAATTATTACAGATATATCTGTTACTGAAAAAGAAACTGTGACAGCATCCTCTGTGACAAAATTCCTGATATGGTGTAGTGGTTGGGGGCGTACAAGGCAGAAGTATTGGCTTTGGCTTTTATTTTCAATGATCCTTGACTAGGATTGACTGACACCAATAAAAAAGTAAAGGCTTTGGTCTTTTATTTTCAATGATCCTTGACTAGGATTGATCGACACCAATAAAAAAAAAATGCGAGAGGTTTTTTTTTGTTAAATATTGGGGTTACATGGCATATGGCAGCCAATATTGGGGTAATTGTCGAGTTTCGTTCATAAACATGAGGAAATTGGAACTTTATCCTTTCGAACTGAGACGATTTGTATCAAAATTTAGTTACATGATCAAGACTAGACATTTGATTTCAAAATTTGACCGAGTCGAAACGGGTTCGGGCAAAACTGAAGAAACAGTACTTTTATCCTTTAGAATTAAGGCGATTTGGGTCAAAATTTAGTTACATAATCAAGACTCGACACTTCAAACGAAAAATTGACCGAGTTCGAATGAGTTCGAGAAAAACTGAAGAAATTGTAACTTCAACTTTTCGAATTTAGAAGTTTTTCGTCAAAATTTAGTAACATGATCAAGGCTAGACATTTTATTTCAAAATTTGACCGAGCCTGGAACGGGTTCTGAAAAAATCAAGAAACAATAATTTTATCCTTTAGAATTAAGGCGATTTGGGTCAAAATTTAGTTACATAATCAAGACTCGACACTTCAAACGAAAAATTGATCGAGTTCGAATGAGTTCGAGAAGAACTGAAGAAATTGTAACTTCAACTTTTCGAATTTAGAAGTTTTTCGTCAAAATTTAGTAACATGATCAAGGCTAGACATTTTATTTCAAAATTTGACCGAGTCGGAACGGGTTCGGGAAAAACTGAAGAAACAATAATTTTATCGTTTAGAATTGAGGCGATTTGGGTCAAAATTTAGTTACATAATCAAGACTCGACACTTCAAACGAAAAATTGACCGAGTTCGAATGAGTTCGAGAAAAACTGAAGAAATTGTAACTTCAACTTTTCGAATTTAGAAGTTTTTCGTCAAAATTTAGTAACATGATCAAGGCTAGACATTTTATTTCAAACTTTGACCGAGTCGGAACGGGTTCGGGAAAAAGCAAGAAACAATAATTTTATCGTTTAGAATTGCGGCGATTTGGGTCAAAATTTAGTTACATAATCAAGACTCGACACTTCAAACGAAAAATTGATCGAGTTCGAATGAGTTCGAGAAGAACTGAAGAAATTGTAACTTCAACTTTTCGAATTTAGAAGTTTTTCGTCAAAATTTAGTAACATGATCAAGGCTAGACATTTTATTTCAAAATTTGACCGAGTCGGAATCAGGTTCGGGAAAAACTCAAGAAACAATAATTTTATCGTTTAGAATTGAGGCGATTTGGGTCAAAATTTAGTTACATAATCAAGACTCGACACTTCAAACGAAAATTTGACCGAGTTCGAATGAGTTCGAGAAAAACTGAAGAAATTGTAACTTCAACTTTTCGAATTTAGAAGTTTTTCATCAAAATTTAGTAACATGATCAAGGCTAGACATTTTATTTCAAAATTTGACCGAGTCGGAACGGGTTCGGGAAAAACTGAAGAAACAATAATTTTATCGTTTAGAATTGAGGCGATTTGGGTCAAAATTTAGTTACATAATCAAGACTCGACACTTCAAATGAAAATTGACCGAGTTCGAATGAGTTCGAGAAAAACTGAAGAAATTGTAACTTCAACTTTTCAAATTTAGAAGTTTTTCGTCAAAATTTAGTAACATGATCAAGGCTAGACATTTTATTTCAAGTGATTAATAGATCAAAATTTAAGAAACAATAATTTTATATCAAAATTTAGTAACATGATCAAGGCTATGACCAATTATCAAAAATTTGATCGATCCAACTATTCACAATTTTGCATAAATCGAAAATCACTAGATCATAGTCGCTATGACTAAATGTACTCGTTATGCCGGTTTATCCCTGTATTTCCATCTACTTTAATCAAATTTCCCGCAATCTTCCAAGAAGATTACTCGACCATACTTGCTATGACCAATTCTCAACAAATTTGATCAAACTATTCACAAATTTGCATAAATCGAAAATCACTATATCATAGTCATTATGACTCAATATAGTCGTTATGGATGGTTGTATTTCCATAATACTTCAATCAAATTGTCCCTAATATGCCCATAAGACTACATGAATGTACTTGCTATGACCAATTCTTAACAAATTTGATCCAACTATTCACAATTTTACATAAATCGAACATCACTAGATCATAGTCATTATGACTGAATATACTCACTATGTTTGGTCTATCCATTTATTTTCATTCACTTCAATCAAACTATCCACAATTCTGGTCAGCATTACCAGATGATACTCGTTAGGAATGATTATCAGCAAATTCATTCCAACTGTACACAATCTTTGGTTATTCCATGGAACCTTTAGATCATTGTTGAATAGGGATCGATATAACTGATTACACGCCTGATTATATGTATTCCAATTTTCCTCAATTTCCCCCTAACATTACTGGATCCACACTTATTTTCCTAATTATCCATAAAATCCAATGCAATTTAAATTTACTTTGTTCCAAATAAAGAAAACAAAATGTCTTGATTAATATTTTTAGATCACATGGTTTAACCCACCAGTCCAGCCCAGTCCATTATGGTTTTAAGGTTTTAATTATGTAATTTCCACATACATCGAATAGGATGTCCTTAGTAAATCTAACGGTGCAAGATAGTTATCATCAGCCCAACCATTAGTTAGATCAATAGACAAGCACCTCTTATCTTACGCCCTGCAACACAGCAAATTTCTTTTTCTTTTATCTTTCCTCCTCAACCAAAGTTACAGAGCGGAGAGACCTAGAGATAACTAAGTCGAAGGAGATAAAGTTTTTGTTCATCAAATCAGGGAAAGTTTGAGATTTGTTAGAGAAAAAAGGGAAATAAGGTTTCTAAATTTTGGAAATATTTTTAGCTCTACCGTAGGATCAAAATCAAATGGTGTTTTCTTAGGAGATTTTTTCCGAAAGAAGAAATTGTAGATGAAACTCAATCTTTTTTTCAGTTCACCCTAAATAATTTTGAGCGGGATGAAAATCAAATGCAAAATCTTTTCGGCGGGATTATTCAATCTGTTCGACTATATAAAGAGCCCTAAGATGATGAAGAATTGCATCCGATTTCGTAAAGCTTACAAAGGTAGATCTTGTTCTCAATTTTTCCTTCGTCTAGAAAGCTTAGTTATTCAAATCTTAATTTTTGATTCAGACCCAATTGATTCAAAGGTTAAGATTTGACTCAAACCCTAATTCTTAATTTTTGATTCAAAGGTTAATTTTTGACTCAAACAAAACCCTAATTGATTTTAGTTTCCGTGTTTTAGTTTTTTTTTTTTTTTTTTTTTTTTTTTATTAGTATGAGAAATTGGTACTTCGGATGTTGCTCTACATTCTTATTTTAATTATTGGTTTCTCGACGAGAAGGGAATATATGTGGATACTCGAGATTTTATAAAAATCACCAATTTTTAGTGTTTAGTTATGCATCTAATTTCGAACATAAATCAAGGTGTGTAAGAAAAGCAATAAAATTGATAGATTATTTTCATATTTGATTCATTGGCAGCGGGGTTTATGCACCTATTTATGTCTTATTAAGAAGAAAACTCGGTGTTCTCTTGGGAACTTCTGGATGAATCTATTACCCATTGTTCTAGTGTTTAGTCTAGATACATATATGCATGTTTAAGCTTTTCCTCTGTTATGCTTGGGATCTTTATGCATAATTTATTTATTAGAATGAGTATCTAAATACATGAATTTCCAGAGTATATATGTATATTTCATGACTGTGCATACACAGAGTGTTCTACACATAGGTTGCTCTTTGATTTTTAAGGTGCTGTGCATGTTTGAACTGGAATCTTGCTTGAGTGCTTTCAATGCTCTAGTAAAAACCTCAATGAGTGATTATTTTTCTGACTCGAGGTTGTTAGAAAAACCCTCATGGACATAAGTCACCTTACAATTGGTTCGATACAATAGTTTTATATTTTTGGATAGGTTTGGTTAGGACTGTTAACTCGTTATAAAGACATCAAATAGAAGTTTGAGGTTTCAGAATACCTATGTGATCACTTTTAGACTACCTTCGATCGGATTTTCGAGTGTGGATGTAAATTTTCATTAAGTATGGTAATATCAAAGTGCACCTTATGAGTATCTACAGAGTTTCAATCTATCTTGAGATTATTTTTTGGAATTTGTCCATTTAATTTTTTTCGAACTTAGAAGTAAATGAACTGAGGAGTTACTTGATTGTTTGCGAGGTTGGGGTTGAGCATTACTTTGTTATCTTAAGGTGATTTTTTCTCTTGCTAAGTCTTAATCTTAGGTGGGTAATAACTATCATTTTTGAATTGGGAAAAATGATGTGTCAATTTTGTGCCTTAGCGTATTAGGTACAAAATTTTTAACTGGCCATTCTTGCTATTTGTTTGGATCTGGTGTCATTACTAGTTTTATTAAACATTTCTTACTTTGTTGTATTTATGAACGTTAATTTTCTATTTCTGTAACACTTGTTACAAGTTACAACTAATTTTTATTTATAATTTTTTTTCTTTTGATGTTCTGAGACCGCATCCTGCTCTTGCACCTAAGCATACTATTACTTTTATTAACTGTCATGCTAGCAGTATGAAAGGAGAATTCAAGCTGTGCTTTCCTTTTTCTTTGTTACAAAATAGTTGTAGTTTTTTCCCAAAATACTATCATCAGGAGGAGCATTCATCCAAGTTAGTACTGACATAATCAAGAACATTTTAATTGACTGTTATATTGAATACCGCACTGCTTCATCAACTCAAATGTTATGACATAATATCATGTTTTATAATCAAATCATCATTATGCTCGATTTTTGGATCGAGTATCTGTTTGATGTTACTGCAAGCGTATACAAGAATGAAATATATGCAACCAATAATATAATTCTTTGCTTGTGTCTAGCTTATTAACTTTTGACTTTTGATTAAAAAGAATTTAGCCCATATTTGATTGAATCATATATATGTATATGCAGTTTCTGATATGCCTACGCACGAGAATTCCAGTTGGGAGACAGAGTATGATGATGATGAGTATGCTGACAATGAGACTGCAGCCTTGGAGGTTCAAGCCTTGCAGAATGTAGGACAGTCAGAGGATGAAGGCGAAGATAGCGATGGTAGTGGCACCAGTTCCGATGTTGATAGCTCCAGTTCCGATGGTGATAGCTCCAGTTCTGATGATGAATCTACTGAAAGTCCTGAACATCCTGGTAATGTCTGATCTGTTATACTATCTTGTTTGTTTTGGACTTAAGTAGAATGAGTATACTCTTACACCATGTTTACTCTTATTTTGGGTTTTTAAACTATAAAAGACACAGGGGCTCCAAACAATACAATAGAGTCTGAGGAGAATACTGTTCGAGGTTTAACAAGACTTAAGAAGCTGAAGAAAAAATATAAAGGCAAGAAACACGTGATAGAATTTGATAAACTTGGTCGATTTAAGGGGAGTATAAATCGAAATTGCTAGTTACATGGGTGTATTGGTACGTCGAGACGTTGGTCTCAGGCACTTGAAGTGGAAGGAAGTGAAGTCAGTGTTGAGGGATAAGTTATGGCACGAACTGTTGGTATGTATATGCTGATTTATATTCAATTTTAATATTATATTTGTTATTAATTTTTTGTTGGGTTACCCGGATTAACATCCGACTCATATTTTGGCAAAATGTTTTATGAAATTGAGGAGACTATGAGAGGAAAAATTATGAAATATTTTGGTGAACATTTGCGCAACTTCGGAAGAAAGTTGTATGTAAAGTTTATAGTGCCCAATTTGGGTAAACTGCTAAACTTAATAGGGTTCCTAAACAATATCGTGTTATTGTTAACCAAGAACACTGGGACAAGTTCTGTAAAGTGGAGGTCATTCCGATGAATGCAAGGTTGTATATTACACTTTTTAGTGTTACTATTGATATTAATTCCATCTATTAGTATAATTTTCTTATGAATGAAATTCTTTGAATCAGTATGCTCGTGAATTGTCCAAGAAGGGAGTTAAGGCGCGTGAGAACCACAAATATAACCATAGGACGGGAAGAGCAGGGTATTCTGGCTGTTGGAAAAATTAGTAAGTCCAGTTTCTTATAAAAATTAGTATTACTTCCATACACCAATGTCCCGTTAGCTTGTATGCTTAATTAAAGAGTACATCTAATGATATGAAGAGTATGTATCTAATATTAGGCTTGTTTATTTGATAATTGCTAGATTAAAAAAAAAGAGATTCGTGAAGATGAAAATCCTTCACGGTCTTTACTGTGGAGGAAGGCACATCAAAATAAAAATGGAGAATACGATGACGATGATGTTAGGAAAAGGCGGCGCAACTTGTAATACGACTGAAACTACCTAGCTATTTGTTCTGTGCTTGAGTAAATGTGCAAATAAGTTGGTTTTAATTGATTAACACTTTTAATCCCCTAAATTTTTTGTGCAGGAGGAGTTTGATAAGCAGCTGGAAGATGGAACTTTGACGAAAAAAACCAGGCACTGATTCTATCACACTTGTGTTTGGGGAAGAACATGGTGGGCGTGTAAGATGTGCAGGCAAGGGAGTGACTCCAACAACATACTGGCACCTGTCACGGAAAGGAGCGTCCAAGGAACACATTGAATTGAAGAAACAACTGGATGATGAAAGACGCACGAACCAAATGGATAGAGAGAGAGGAAGGATGAAGAAATGAACGAAATGAAGGAAGGAATAAATGCGCAGGCAAAAATGATGAGTAGCTTAGTGTCTCACTAAAATCTCAAGGAGTATTGAAAAGGAAAAAAACCAAGAGCAAAAAGGAACGGTATGTTTAACATCATCTAAGTAATTTTGATCAAGTATATATATCCTAATAAAAATGAAGTATCTAATATGTCAACCGCACTCTATAGAAGTCTCCTATTAGAGAGAACTCGTAGAACTCACTTATGCCCGAGGCCCTGTTAGAAACAATTCTTCGACCGAAAGCGGGAATCTAATACAAATAGAAAGTACTCGAATCTAAACACATATCTCGCCTACCGCATTGAAAGACGCTTCAACTCCAAATGGTATGTTCTTTTTCCAAGTATTTAAATATATATTGTTTTGAGAGTTCCATTTGTTGATGTTAATGTAACATCCGTTTGCAAATCTGGAAAACACAAACAAAAGTCTCTTGAATCTCGAGCATCTGCCCCTTAATTCTCCGAAAGAGCCTCAATCGAAAGACAAAACTGAACTTTCAACGGTATGTCCGTTTCACAGGTATTTAAGTATATATTGTTTTGAGAGTTGAATCTGTTGATGTCAATATAACATATATGTTTTGCAGATTGGTGGTAAATGTAAACTATCTCATGCTTCACTAAGAAATATCATTGCATTGGGTAGCATTCTTCCATCGATGCAAGGTCGGTTAGTACATGGAGATGAGCTCAAGGATGATTGTGTCGAGTGACGGTTGAAAAATCGATATTCAAGAATCATTGTTTGCCAATCCCATCTACTCATCTCAAAACAAGAGAGGATCTTTGAAAAATCTGTAGTAGCTTGGCCTAAAGAGTTTGTGATATGTTGCTCTACTGTAAGTTGCTTTATTATACATGGTTTATTACCTTGTTGATCCTGATCATATAACTGTTAACATGGTTTGTTTCCATAATTATACATCCACTTGCTTGCCTGCAGGCCAGCCACTTTCGACACTCGATGAACATGATGCCGACCCTGATGAACTTTCAGCCCCTGATGAACATGATGCCGACCCAAACACTAAGAAGAGACAGAAGAAGAAACCTTCAAATACAAAGAGTGGGGAACCTAAGTCTCGGAGATCCAAAGAAGAGACTCAAGATAGCAAGCCTAATTATTAAGAGAAATAGTCGAGGACCGTAGAATTTGGATGTTTAAACTTGTAGATCTCACATTGAAATTTCGTTATCTCTTAAGGTTATTGCAGAGTTGATCAGATATTAAGATGTTTGATCATATGATTAATAAAATTATTTTGGTTCAATTCTAATTGTAGTGTGATTAATTTTTGTGGATGGTTATTAAGGTGAGGTTTGATACACATGATCGAAAGAAGTGGCCACTATTGGCCAATACTGTGGTTTAATGTAAAACACGCCACCATTTAGATTTCAAACAATGGCCATTCAATAAATTGAGCTACGAAAATTGCAATATTTGAGTGGCTAAGAGCTAATATTTGCCACATTTTTGTGTCATTTTATAAAGTTTATTGCCATGGTTTGTTGTATCCTCGGTGTCCAAAAAATGAACAACAGCCACGTTGATAACATTTGATGTGTCTTTGGCAAGTTTTTAGCCACGGTGCTACAAATTCTTAGTAGCCATAACTTATTAATTGGCCATGTAAAATGTTTATCACGTGTCCAAAAATATCGATGGCCATGGTACTATAGATTAAACGTGACTACAAGTCATGTATTAGCCATGTTAAATTATTTTTCATGTGTCCAAATGATAGAGATGGCCATGGTTAAGAAAAATTAGTGTGGCTGCAACTCATGAATTGGCCATGATAAAATTAATTTCGTGTCCAATTGATGACAAAGGCCACGGCTATAATAAAATTCACGTGACTTTAAGGTAAACTTTAGTCACATATAATCAAATTGTGTGTCTATAAGGATCCTATGGCCATGGTGATAGTGAAAATGCTTAGCTACAAAAAAAAATGAGTACCATATAGACACGGTTTTAGAGTTATGGCCATGGTAAATCATATTTTATAGCCACTCAAAATTTATGTAGCCATAAAGGTACCTCTTTGTCACGGCACCTGATGCCACATTTTTGGAGTGAAAAAAATACGTGACCAAAAGCCTATGGACACGGTGATTAAGTGTGGCCAATGTGAAGGTTTGTACTAGTGTGATATGAGTGATTCTAATCCTGATTTTGAAGTGGGGGAGTCTTCTAACTTTCCTCCTACATATGAGTACTTGTATGATGATCTACCAGACCATGATCGAATGGATTACATGCATGACCCTCACTTTTATTTTCCTCAAACTCATGATGGGTATGGAAGTGATGAATGTATTGAGCCAAACGAAGAATCCAATGACCAAGAAGAAGAGAATGGAGCTGCAAGTAATCAGGTAGACAACCTACATGGTGAAGATTGAGATTTTTCCATGCAAATGATGGATTTTGCTTCTTTTTTTTTCAGTTCTGCTGTACAGGGTCGGCAAGGTCGACGCTTGTCGATCATGCCAGCCATAAAAGCCAGGCGTGGTTCTACATTGAACAACGTGCCGACTTTTCATGAGCAAAGACCACGCCAAGAATGTAGAAAATTTGAACCTTGCTTGACTTTCATTTTTTGAAACACAGAGCCTTTACTTGAAAATGTTTACGCGGCATTGTAATGTTTTCATACCTTGCCGCTTTTTTCATGTCGGCAATGTTTATATTCTATTACGTTCCTACCTTTTCTAGCCGGCATTGTTATATATGTACCATGCCGACTGTGGTAATACACATCAACTAAACTTTTGATGTTTTGTAGATTGTGGCATTGGTACCTATGGAGGATCAAATTCAAGCTTCGAAGAAAATTAGGGGTCCTGATACTTCCGAACATTATGCTAATGATTTGGAATGGAAGGAAAAAGACGACGCGGTCAATTGGATTGTTGAGAAAGCCAAAGAGAAGATGTGCGTTCTAGTGAAAAACACCCAACAAAAAGATACGCGGTTTGAAATGGTATGCGAGTGTTATGGGTTGTGGAGGAAAGTCACAAGAGGAAGGGTTATGTGTATGATAAGAAGACGACTAGGGTGTACAAGACGAAGTCAAAGAAGTGTGGATGCCCATTCAAGATAATTTTTTGGAGGAACGAACACACCGATCACATGTGGAGAATGAGTAGAGTTGATGCTGGTTGGCATAACCATAAAGATCCGGACACTCTTGTTGGGCATTGTCAAGTTGCCAAGTTGAAACCGCACGACAAGGAGTTCCATATCTCAATGATTCTAGAAGGTTCTATGGAGGAGAAAGAAGCAACTTTCAAAGGTTTGCTAACTAGTGTTAAAGGCCCGGAGGGAAACACACCGATCAAATGGGAGCATTGGTTGAGAATGCTTGGAGTGTGGCCATCTATTGCGTATACTTGGAATTGCGTGGTACATTTTTTTAGTGAGGGACTATCTATAGCATTTGCACCGAAACATGCGGTTTGCGTGGAGCAACTCAAGCATAGAAGAATTGTCATGGCTTTGGTGGATAAAAATCATTTTATTGGTCTACAACTCAATAAGGAATGTCCATTACCTCCTCTATGTAGGTTTAGTTTGTGGGAGAAGTTCACAAACAACAAGAGCAAGGAATGGATGGAAATTTATGAGGACAACATGGCCCTTTGGAATGTTATAGATGAGTCTCGGGAATGTCCCATAGATTTGACTAAAGGAGGTTCAATAGATTTGAATGAACTCCCTCCAATAGATTTGAGTGAGGAGGGAATATGATTAGGGAATAAAGCGAATTTTTGTGTAGTGTACAATGGAGTACTAGACAAAACATTCGTACTTTTGGAGTACTTTTGTAATCGCATGCGTGTTTTGTGTAATGTACTTTGGAGTGCTACAAATGAATGAAATGGATGTGTTTTTTTGGTGTATTCTCATTTGGTCGGCATAATATTTACTACCAAACTGTCGGCTTTACCAGTGGTCCAAGACGGTATTATTTCGATGATCACGGCCGCAATGCATGACAATACATGAAAAAGTCACCGATATGGCCGGCAAAGGTCCGGCTTTTGCCAAGCTGCCGCCTCCGATACGCCGGCAATGTTTATGAAATTACCATGCCGGCTAAGAACTCCCTTAAAAAGATTGTTCCCCGGGTGTTCTTTTCTATTAAACCCTAGCAAGGTCCTGGTTTTGCCAAATTGTCGGCGTTTATTGAGCCGGCATTGTTATTGAGGAGAACCATGCCGGCTAATAACTCCTTCAAAATTATTCATGAATGTTATTTTCTATAAAGCCTCTTAAGGTATATTATAATATATACATGCCGATGAACAACCGCCTAAGTCTTTTAATATACGAAAATGCCGACCGTAAGGCGCCATAGGATTCTAATTTAGGAAAATGCCGACTATATATCGGATACAAACCTTAATTAAAGCATACAAACGTTAAAAACTTTACCCTAACACATTTGGGACATATTTATTATCTTTTCCTTTTTAGGTACAATTTCTTAGGAGAGGTAATTAGCTTCATCTTACCGTCGCAACATGGATCCGTGCATGGTAGAAGGTTGATTTTAGCAACTTCATCTTCATACGGAGCTACACACTCATCTATCCAATAGAAAAACCCACAACAAGTGCATTTTGAAGCATACTACTGATATACACCTCATATTGCAAGCTTTTTCATGAGAAATAAGAATCCCTTACAACCTTCAATAGTGCATTTGCTTCCTTCAAAGGGACAATCGCTTGCAAAATGACCACTTAGTGTACAAAGACTACAAATATTTGGTGGTGAAACTTCCATTCTTTATGCAAGGTTGAAGATGAAGTTGGGAATGCTTTTATAATAACAACATACCTAATATCTTGATTTTGAAATTTCTAGCCGTTGAGCATTCAATGGGTTGTACTTTGTACCTAAAAGGTGCAACTAACATTTAGGTTGGCAAGGTATAGATTTCATACCATGCCGGCCTCAAGTACGGTCGGCAATGTAGAGACTTCATACCATGCCGGCCTCAAGTACTTTGTCTAAAACTGTATAAACAAAATAATAACTTCTAAAGCAACTAAAACTGAAAATTAGAATAAGTTTAACAAGTCTCAAACCACAATCTAAGAGTTCAAAACATAATGAAAGAGTTTAAACCACAATCTAAGTTTCTAAACCAAGTGAAACATAATAAAGTTTAAGAATTTCATGGATCATTCTCATTGTTGCTATCTTCCTCCCCATCACTAGCTTTTTCACCGGCATCGCCTTTTGCTTTTCCCTTCCCCTTCACCGGACCTATGTAGTCACCATCCTCATTGTAATAGGGGTTCACCCAGAGAAAAGTCACATGCCCCGAAAAAGTTCTTGGATCGACCTCCTCTTCTTCCTCCTCCGATGATGTGCATTCTTCATAGTTGAGGGGATTGCTAGGACTGTTCATAAACCTTAGAAATTCTTCCTGGATTTTCCTTACCCATCAAACATAACTTTCTAAACGGACAATTCTCTTCGCCATCATCTTTAGGTTCTTCTAAATTGGGATAAATTGTGTTCAAATATTCAAATAGCTCTTTCCGCATTGTTAACAAGACAAGGTAGTTCTTCTTTTGTTTCCACCGGGAACCTAAACAATGCACAAATAAGATATATGAAAACAAACAACACAACACCGTTGATCTTCTTCCACCGGCTAAAGGTTTTAACCAACTACACTGCCGACTACAAAAGTAAAGCGGTTAAGGAGATAACCAAATACCGTGCTGACAATAAAAAGACGGAATGGTCCTATTTATGAAAGATGCCGACTAATAACTTAGGAAATTAAGGTTTCTGATGCCTAACGTCGGCATGGTACAAGTCAAAAACCACGCCGACCAAATATAACCCGCATGGTTGGTTATTATACCTATGCCGCCCTAGTTATTGTCCAACAATCGCCATGGCTCGATGAAAAGCTCGGCATGTTATTCATCCCGAGACCCTTCCCATAGCTTTGAAAATACAAATGGCCTAGCGTGTTGTTCAACTATCGACCTTGCCGGCCACAAATCAAAAATCAAAATTTTCGATTTCTAACCTAATCTAACAATCATATTCAACAAAACAATAATGGGTTTGAGTTTATAAATCACTTACAATCTTCTTTTCACCTTTAGAGGTTTCTTTTCAAAGACCTTCAAGGATTGGATTTTCGGGTTTGCTAGTTCCAACCTTTCCCTTACCTTTTCCTCTCGATTTGGATCTCAGGGATGTTACCGATTGAATCTCTCTTACTGTGGATCGCTTAGAATCAACCATTTTTTGTAGAAAATCAAAAATGAAAATTTTGGTTGTTTTTAGGTTTTTGGAATGAAAGAGAAGAGGAGATGGATTAGAGAAGAAGGATTAGAGGAAGATTAATCAGTTTTTAGTTTTTAAGTTTAAGGTTAATTAGTATAGGGGTATTAAAGTAACTTTACCACGTTTTGGCCTCCCCTTAGTAAGGTCACATGTCCACTTAAAATTGGGTATACCCCAATTAGTTTGAGTATACCCCAATCAAGCCAGGCTATAATAGGTTTCTTTTTTATTCCTTGGGGTATTTGTAAAGGTGGTAAGGGTATAAGTGAAGGCAAATGGAGGATATATATAACATTCCCACTTTATTTAATAATTAAATATTGCACTAACCGGATAAGGATCAATTTTGTTACATTGATTGCTTTGTCATGGAAAAGATATGACGTGGTATATTATATTCTTTCGGCTAGGAAAGGCAGACAAAAGTCCACCACAAAACATATACAATGATAATTTAAGGAAAAACACAAATCCGTTGTAGTCTAGGTGGTTAGGATACTCGGCTCTCACCCGAGAGACCCGGGTTCAAGTCCCGGCAACGGAACTTTTTTTTCTTTTTTGAAGACCGAGGGCTTGAATTGGCATGAATCGTTGAAGACCGAGGGCTTGAATTGGCATGAATCGTGAAAATGTGTCACAGTCCAACTTAACTTTTGTCAGCATCTATCATAAGCCACGATCATATCCCCATTGTCAAACAATTGAATTCATCTTCTAAGAGCAACTGCAGTGGGCGACTAAACCCATTTATTTGGTCTCTGAACCAGGCGTAGCGAGACGGACCATCGACCAAATCTCAGACTAAATCAACAGTGGTCGATTATATTTGGTCGGCGACCAAACCCAAATTTTAGTCGAAATTGATATAGTGTTTCGCCATGTGGCTCAAAGGCGTTGATATAGTATTCGCCCCACACACCAGCGGACGTAAAATCTACGCCCACAAGAAAGGCGTAGTTTATACCCCGCCCCATATATATATATATATATATATATTATTTTTGGGCAGTGCTATCCCGCACTGTCGTGCGGGACCTCCAGATAAGCTAGCAGCTGATGAACCGTTGGATGTTGTAACGTACGGTTTGATTAAATTCAGCTTGTTTATCCTAAATGACTACAGCTGGCCTATACTCATAATATTAGAAATAGGTCCCTATCTTAAAATAAACTAAAAATAATCCTCTTGGGCTGAAGTGAACCATTTCTTCCTTACCAGAAACCATTTTCTCCATTATTATTATTTTTGAGAGAGAACCCAATACCGGAAATGCTGATAGGTTTTATGCGATTGATTTGATCATGATGATTGAAGCTCATCAAAGACACATATATCTATGCAATCATCGAATCAAAGATGATGATGAAGTACTAGTATCGAATTATCTGCATCTTTGATTAGTTATGGGGGCTTACTGGATCTTATTGGAGAAAATTGTATGGGGTGATTTGATCTTGGGGATATATACATTAGTTTTGTTATTATGCAATAAAAATAAGAAGACAAATTCGGGAAACAATTGGCGAAAACTTAGTATGTTACGGTTTTCTTTTTGGTTCAAAATCATGTTTATTTTCTCAACTTCAATTCTTTATCAATCTTAGGATGCAAGAATAGAAATCTGCTCTCACTGTTAATGTTTGCTTCCTTTGATCATATACTGTCAAGTCTATGGCAACAATGTAATCAATGATTTGATTATCATATCGGTGATATGATAATCATTAAATTTACTAGCAACCGAAAATCATATTCATTGCTTCTCGTATCTTAGAAGGAAAAATATATGATCAACATCACCAAAATAAAGAAAATCAAACAGAAAAATGGCTGCCATATTATGGAATCATCGATAATCACTAAAAGTTTTTCTTCTTCCCAGCAGTCCTACATCTAAGGTAAGGTATGCTATAGAAGAAGATCGCATCATTTTTTCGTTCAAGACAGAAAGATTAAAACAAGGACATAGGATACATGACAAAAAGCTCTGGGGACCTATATTTAATATCATAAGTTTGCCAGCTGTAGTCTTTTAGATGAGTTTAATCTAACCGTACATAACAACATCTAATGGTCAATAAGCTGCTAGCTTATGTTGACGTCCCGCACGACAGTGCGGGATAGCACTGCCCTATATTTTTTTAATTTATTGTGGGGCGGGGTTTATACCTCCGCCCCACTCAAAAATTTAGAATATGTATATGGGGCGTGGATTATACCAATGCCCCATTGTTTTTTTTTTTCTTAAGTTTTCGGCACCGGGCGAACGTATACCCTCCGCCCCACACCAGGCGAACGTATACTTCACGCCCCACACCAGGCGTTGGTATAGTTTACGCTCCACCAAAATTTAGTCTTCCTCCCACTGCATCACTCAACGGACTAAACCCAAATTTAGTCTTTTTTTCCCCTCTTTGGTCTTTGGTTATACTACACCACCGAGCTTGCTCTAAGGCTTAGCTTTGGTATTGCGGCATTCGTAAAAGCACTCTTCTCGCAGGCGTTGTTGTCTTTGTCTTTGTGAGAAAAAACAAATAAAGCGTTTGGTAAAATATTAATTAAAGTTGAAGGCGATTAAAAAAACAATCAAAATGTGTTTGGTAAAATTCCAGATTCAACCATTGTTGTTGTAACAAATGACAAAAAAATGACATATCACTCATGGTAGTTTTATTCAATTTTATTGGGTTTAAAAATAATTAATATTTTTACTATATAATATTAATGTTCATACTAATTACCACTATCATTATGATTATCCCCGTTCCCCAAAGTTTAATGCGCTCCAGGAGGTCCCAGGTTCGAGTCCCCAATGGCGTAAAATTGCAGGAATTAACATGGAAGGTAGTGTTAGTTTGCCCCCCTTGTGACACAATCTCGCCCCCTCCCGCCGTTTTCGGCTCCCCTCGCAAGGTTCCCCATGAGGCCCGCCGGTAGGCTGAAGACAACAACCTGTTCAATTAATGTAGTAGTATGTCGTTGGAGCTTAGCTTGTTAGGCTTCCAACTAGTTAATGTAATAATCGTTTAAATTATAAAAATTTCATTAAGTAATTATTTAATATTTGTTTTTATTTTTACTGTTGACAAATTAAGTAATTATTCAAGCAAAAAATGAAACTAAAATTAAGTAATTAATTAATATTTGTTTTTATTTCTACTGTTGACAAATTAAATAAATGGCATATAAAATAATTCAAATAATAAAAATAATAATATTTAAAGAATACAATATAAGAACGGGCCCTAACTCAAATTGGCCATCCCCGTTCCCCCAAAGTTTAATGCGCTCCAGGAGGTCCCGTTCGAGTCCCCAATGGCGTTATATTGCAGAATTAACATGGAAGGTATTGTTAGTTTGCCCCCCATTGTGACACAATCTCAGCCCCCCTCCCGCCGTTTCGGCTCCCTTGGCTAGGTTACCCATGAGGCTCGCTAGTAGGTTAACACAGCAACCTGTTCAATTAATGTAGTAGTATGTCGTTGGAGCTTAGCTTGTTAGGCTTCCGACTAGTTAATGTAATAATCTTTATCCAATAATATAATAAAATTTAAAAAAATATATATATAAGAAATAGTAAAAATTGATTGTATATAAATTTAAGGGTAACTTTTGTCATTTATAAAATAAAGTAGGGATGAAAAAGATAAATCAAGCATTAAATTTATGTGGGACCACGAACTTATGCTTTGAAGCTTTTAAAAGCTCCTCCTCCCCAAACTTTTTAAAAATTGAGAATTTGGGAAGTGCTTTGGATAAAAAGCACTTTGTGTTTTTTTTTTACCAAACACCAACTTCAAAATTTATTGACATATATAGGTTTTAAAAGTGCTTTTGAAAAAAAAAAGCATTACCAAACTCAACCTAACTCCAATCCCTTATTCTTCCTATTTCCTTTATCTTTAGTGGGAATTATATATTTACCCCTCCTCTTGACTGACCTTCACAAATAACCTTGACACCTATAATAATACCCCTCTGGTTCTAGAAGGAATTATTAATACCAGATTTACCCTCGCCACATTTATTTTATTTTCAATTTCTTTTCTTTCTTTCTTCTTCTATCGGATTTCTCTTTCTACCACTTCTGCTACCACCACCACCACTATATCTATCGCCGCCATCACCACCGCTACCCACAATACCAGCACCATCTTCTCCGATATGATCATATTTTTTGATATTTCAGATTCAAAAATACTCTGTCACTACCATTGTCTTCTTCTCCGGCATAGAACTTTCTCTCCGTTTATTGAAAATGAATGTTTTAATTCAAATTTTGGTGTTTAAGAGAGATTAAGGTTTCAATTATGCATTCTATTTGTCTGTATTAGTTTCTGGTGGTGGTGGTGGTGGTGGTGACGGTGGTTGAATTGATAAATCTAGGGTTAGTGGTTTGAGCTACTGGTGGTGGTGCGGTAACTAGTTATTATTTTGATTTTTGTTGGATACTTTGAACACAGTTGTCAGTTTTATTAAGAGTTTGATTGCTTAATAGAACGTCGTCGATTTTGATTGCTCGATCTGAGAAGTGACTAACATTATTATGGTGTTTTTAGCACTGGGGTAATCACTCCGTCTCTCAAACTTTAATTTCCTATTTCAATTTTGGGTCTGGTCGATTCAAAATCATATACACACAGAATTATTTGGCTTTAGCGAATCAAACAGATTTCTCTAAAATTTCTCTGAAATTATGAAACCAGAAACTAAAAAATCAGATCTATCGATCTCTGAATCTGTGAAATCAATACTTCACCTATGAAGATGAAGAACAATTAATAGTCAGTTGAAATCGAACTTGCAACGGAGGCACATGGGGTAGTGGTGATGGCAGAGGCGGTGGCGGTGGTGGTGGTGGTGCAGAAAGAGAAGACATAGAATTCGTTCTCAATTATAACATAAAATGGAAAAATAACATAAGGAGGGTATTTGGGGGATTATAGACAAAATAGATTCCTTTTTTATTCCTTGGGGTATTTGTAAAGGTGGTAAGGGTATAAGTGAAGGCCCACTCAAATGGAGGTATTTGGGTGTATATATAACATTCCCACTTTATTTAATATAATTAAATATTGCACTAACCGGATAAGGATCAATTTTGTTTACATTGATTGCTTTGTCATATGGAAAAGATATGACGTGGTATATTATATTCTTTCGGGTAGGAAAGGCAGACAAAAGTCCACCGACAAAACATATACAATGATAATTTAAGGAAAAACACAAATCCGTTGTAGTCTAGGTGGTTAGATACTCGGCTCTCACCCGAGAGACCCGGGTTCAAGTCCCGGCAACGGAACTTTTTGTCTTTTTCTTTTGAACCAAAAAAACATGAAAAAGTAGTAACAGCTTAAAATGACATGTTCTCAGTACACTCTATATGAAGTCTTATTTTTTTCAGAATGTGTTGCATTTTTCTCATTTGCACTTCTTAGTCGGGCACTTTTAGTTTCTCATTTGCAACGGAAACGAAAGAAGATAATCGAATTTGATTCATAATTTTAATTACATCAGATACACTTGAAAGCAACTTTTACATGCCAAGAAATTGAACATATTTACAGTTTAAAGAGTTTTTTTACTGTTCTGTTAATTGTTCCAGGTGTTCAATTTGCTAGTATTTCAACCATGTGCCATCTACAACTGAACTAGTTGCGACCCACAATAGAATCAAATGTCCCTTGCGAACTTCTAATCCTTACCAAAGTTTGCTCTATTTTTGTTGATAACCACAGCTCTCCTTCAACATTTTCATGGATGATAACTCCAAATTCAGTCCTGTGCAATGGGGGCAGCAGCACTTCCCTTCCCTCTGCAGTCATTTGCCAGTGACAAATTCTACTGATACATAATTGCTTTTGCTTCAAATTTACATTTGGCATCTACTTTTACTATCACACAATTAGTAAATCTGCAATGAGGTTTAGAGCAATTCCAGCACCACTTGTCTTTGCCCATGTTGAATCGACTGTTATGTTCGCTTACCAACTAGGCGTATAATATGTCTCATATGAACCATACTCTTTTTTTCGCTTTTAGATAGCCACAGCATCCTAATTTGGTTCATAAGTCAGCATAAAGAAAGATAAAAGAATAAATCTGATTGCACTCTACTTGTAGTATATGAATTATGTTTTTAGTTCGAGGCAGTACTGTGCAAGTAAATGTTAAAGAACGAAAGTTGCATAATATTTTTGCAGCCGTAAAACATGGTGCAGCACACACAAAGTCTATTGGCATACGGTGTTCCGATTCTTAACAAGCTTTGTAATGTTTGACACAGACAATACAAGAAATATATCAACCATGAACAGTCAAATCCAAGACCAAAAAAAACCTTGAGGCTCAAATAGCTTACAAGTTGCAGGAACGAAAAGTGCCTGTAAAGACCAGCATATGTATGTACACACACACCATTTTAGCTCTGCGGCCGAGGTAAGTTTTTCCAACCCTTCTACTCTTGATATTGCGATCCTAAAGTACCTTACAAACACACAAGTCAGAAATAATTAGACATGAATGTAAAGAAGAAAATTACTGGAGCCAACATGACAGAGTTCTGAAGTTTCTTACCCGATGCTCTTCAGCAGCCCAAAGTTACAAAAGATCCCTCCGTTCCATGTCGGTTTACGCGTCAGGTTTACTTGCAAGATGTTCTGAATTTGTATCATGGGTTGTATATTGATGTGATTTCCATTTACTTTTTTTGTTCCTAGATACTCCACAGGGCAATACACAAGGTAGCCTTTTTATAACGTTCATCTATTGCGGAGAAATCCTGAAATATAGATAAAACAATAAACTTGTCGTTCAGTGGATAAGTCACACAAAACAAGCGAACTTAATTTGAAGATATGGTTATTCCAGGATCATTTATCCAATAATTTCTACGGCTAATCACATCACTTGCCAATAATCGAAAGAGCAATCAAATTGCACTCTGCTTAGCAAGTTCACCCTGTATCCTAATGGTCTGTCCAGTTGAACCGCCCCAATGGCATCAGAAAAAATATTGTTTCCTCTACAAGAAAACAACATCATGCACGTAAGTAAGCCCACTGACCACTAGATCAATACAACAACATGTAATCTTACATCTTTTTAGAAGGTGATTCAAGGGGTCTAAACAAATTTCAATGCTTGCAGGAATTGAGTGGACATATATATATATATATATATTACCCAAAATTCTACACGGAAAATAATTAGTAAGAACCAATACGGCAATTCCTGTCATTAAAACTAAAATTAAGCAAATATATGCATATAGAAATCCAAATAGTCATGTCCAGTACACTTCCACATCTATTTCTTAACCAGACAGTAGCAAAATTGATGCCGGGTAACATTTTACACATAAAGCGCATCCCTTCAGTTCAGCAACATTATTGATGCCTGTAAGGGCAGTATTCCACATCATTAGACAAATCCAAAACGTATGTATTATGTAGTAATCAATACAATGTCTCCCCTTTCTGAAATTGGCAACAGGATATTTGACATTGTTAGCAGCATCAACACCGTACTTGCTTGCTCTTGAGAGGGGATTCATCTAATGCTATTATAGATCTGCACCAAGTTGCAATGCTCCCTGGATTCTTTTCCTTTATCTGTCTGCATAGCTCAGGTAGTCACCTGAGTTCAAACAATTGCAGAAAGGTATCAGATTAACAACTCACACAAGCAATCACTACTCAAGATTTCCCGATAGTTGAGGCCTTTGTTCTGATGTGAGATCTCGTGTATTCTTTGATCCTTCTCACATTAGCGTCCTTTCACGATTCCGCGCATACCAATTAGTCAGATCAGTACATGTACCATTATGTTTCTTCTTCTTTTTCTTTTTGGTCTTTGGAGTAAGAACCCAAACTTCTGCCATATCTTTTACTGAAGAAAATAAAAAGAGCAGCATGTTTGAAGTGAACTCAGATCTATCTTTGGCTGCATCTTTGAAACTCTAAATCAGCTCTTCTCAAGCATTTCACTTTTATACCTAGGGTTAGGGCTTCAAAGCTTACTGTGGTTTAATATTTACCATCTACTTAGTGGATAAGGGCAGGACATGACTCACTGTTTCATATGTGATGTTGAAGTTACTGAGTTTCAAAATGAATTGAACCAAGAAATGAGTTATTTTGAGAAATCATGAACTGGTAATTTGAAGTTGGTGGAAATCTCAAAGATATTTCCCTTGTCTTGTATGTTGTACATAAACTTGACAAACTGAGTTGAAAATAACACATTGCCAGTTCAGCTCATAGGCAACTGTAAATCTGTATTTATCGCAGGCATGAAAACTGTCTAAGTGCCAGAAGCAAATATACCACTAGTTGATTTTGTACATTGGCAAGACAAAACCATTTTCCATATTCTTGTTCAATTGTTTCGCAACATAAACTAGAATTTTAAGATCACTTGGCAAACAAAAAGTGTGTTGCATTTTGTAACCACTGCAATGCTGCAAGGAAAGCTTTTCCTTCTAGATTAAAGAGCACAGAATTTCCATGATGAAATTGCTGGGGAATCATTTGTGCCTGATAGAAACAGTCATTACAGATGTGCTTCTGGTACCCCTCCAACCTGTGTCAAATCAACTATTACAGGTGTGCTTCTATTATCCAATCTTCCATGTTATCACAATTTTTAGGTGGGTCTGTCAATGCAGTCTCAAAATCGCCATGACATATCCCCCCTGTAATGAGAACTCAAGCAAGACATGTAATCCCACATATGCAGAGTTCATTTGTTTCGTTGAGGCTTTGTCCATGATCACACCGTCGGACACAAAAATCGAAAGGATCCTAAATAAATAAAACAGATTAACTGTTACGATATTGAATCAATACTTGGAAAGAGAAAGGAAAAAAGCTGTAAATCCAAAATTAACATGGCATTTTGTTACCCTGACAAGCTGAGCCCATTTTTGGACATTCTGCAGAGGCATTTCTCGAACAAAAAAAAGCGCAATAAGCGGGAAGTTCCCACTGCCTTACCCACATACCAATAGACATCACACATTCATAAGCCTTATTATAACCCACTGTTTTGGCTCTACAAGAAACATGCATTACAGGGTTATCTATGTTTGCAACTTCAGTATTCAAAGATTTTTATTTTTTCATTTATAAGTGAACTTATTATGAGTATGCTAAAAAATGATAAACATGATGAAGTGATAAAAGAATAGAAGAAAAAAAAATCAGATGCTAATCAAGCACGTGAGGTGGATAAAACCACTTTCATGCATATTACTGGAGTTTGTTAATTGGAGATAGCCACTTAAGTAAATAACCAATTTACAATTTCATAAAGCATGTTCGGACTTATTTATCTATGTTCGGACTAATAAAACAAAATTTTCCACTTTATTTGTTGGGTATACTTCTTCAACTTCGTTTTCATAAACAAATAGCTCACCAGAGTATGTACCACAATCTTTTGAGTTGAAATTACTATATAGCAAAAGCAAATAATGAAGAATCAAACAGTTAGCAACATGCATTAAAACCACTTAGAACTACATACCATTATTGGGATGTTCAATCTGTTCGCCATCAGAGTCTCCTCGAATCTGAGCTTGCGACTTCGCTGTTGCTTTCCAGCTCAACGTTAAACTACATACCAACATCATTATGAACTAATACGCATGACTTCTAAAAATATTTTAGTTTTAAGAGGGCTAGACCGAATACCAACGAAATTGTTTAAATGTTTAGAATAGATTACTGCAAGCAATTTTAATAAGACAGACAGGCTCGGAAGAAGTTATTTATTCCTAACAGCAATTAACCAAAACCACAACTAGATACTGGATGCGGAGTCATAAAAGTTATAAGTGCGCTGTTTCCTTCCATGAAATCTGGGAAGGAAACCATGTTTGCTGATACCCTATTTCCAAAAGTTCTTCCTAGTTCAATGTTGTCATTCAGTGAAGTAGTCACACAAAACAAGCAAACATAATTTTAAAAGGATGGTTAGTCCTTGATAACTTATCCAATAATTCTATGGTTAATTACATCACATGCCAATGATCGAAAGAAAGATAAAATTGCAGGTTCTGCTAAGTATGTTCACCTGATGTTTGGCTCACACCTTATCCTCCCGATCTTGCTTATCCCAATGGTCTGGCCAGTTGCCGCCAAGATTGTTATAGCAACACCCCTCTGGCATCAAAGAAGTGATGTTTCTCTACAAGATAACAGCATCATTCATATAGAAAGCTTACCGACCACCAGGTCAATACAACAAAATCTAATCTTACGTCTTTTTTAATGAGGTAAGAGATCTAAACAAACTTCAATACTAGCAGGAATTGAGTGGGCATATACTACCAAACATTTTACATGGCACCTAGATAGTAAGTACATATCTAACCTTAATCAAATATATGCATATGGTAACTCAAATCGTCACGTACCAAAATTGCTCATCTACTAGTAACCAGACAGTAGTAAAAATATTAATGGAGTTTGATAGATGCCATGTAAGTTTCTACATTAACTACCAACATCTCTTTTCTATCGTTTTAACCATAAAAAACCACTGCTAACTGTAGAAACATGACTAATGAGAAGAGATGTTTCTACATAACAATGTGACTAAAATAGTAACCTGAATGTAAAAGTAGTATTAGCAATGTGTCCACTAAAGTAATAACTGGAATTTGTAGTACGGATTCTTGTCATGCAGTTGCAAAACCTATATAAATCAAACTTTTAGTAGTTGCAAATGCAAAACAATATGGGAAAGTACATTTCCGAAACAAAATGCAAAATTCGGAACCTTGAAAGTGTTGATCAAATGATGGTGAGAAGTAAGAATCACTAATAAAACAAAAATTTCCACTTCATTTGTTAGGTATACTTCTTCAAATTCATTTTCATAAAGAAATCTCTCACCAAAGTATGCGCCACAATCTTTCGAATTGAAATTACTAATTAGCAAAAGCAAATAATGAAATGCGCAAAGTGACTCTGAATCAAATAGTTAGCAACATGCATTAAAAATCAATACTCAGAACCACTTAGAACTACATACCATTATCGGAATGTTGAATCTGTTCGCTATCAGAGTCTCCTCGAATGTTCATTCTGAGCTTGCGACTTCGCCATTGCCTTCCTGCTCAACATTGAACTACCAATTGACTTCCCCAAAGAACCAGGATCAGAATCCCACATCCCCATCCATAGATTCAGTGTCACTCTCCTCACCGCTTGAGATTGTATCATGTCCCATCTTTTCAAGAGCAGCATTGATAGATGTTCTCAGCTTTGCCTCTCTCTTCTTGAGCATTTGTACCTGCTTTGCAGCCTGTTTTGCTTTTCTCCGCTCAGAATCCAACTGCATTTCTAGTGAAGACATGAGGGCATCATTCTGCTCATACAAGGATATGTGATCGACAGCTACCTTGCGGCGACGTTTAAGACCAAAATGTTTCTGATTGATAACTGTCTCATATATCTGCTATGGACTCAGGTTAGACTCTCCTTTCAGCACTTGCTCTCTTAGCTAAGTCAATCTTTCCTACGTACACATTACTACAATTAAAACGAAGCAATGATTTTTAAGCGCCTCATTCAATGAAAATTTGACTTAGAATTTACCTTTCATTTCTCACAAGCCTTTCCAAGCTTGTTCAAGGCATGAGTGATGAGGAACATCTCTATTGGATAAACTGGCATACCATTACGCCTCTGTTGAAAATGACCAAGTTAGATCCAAGTTATATATGCAGCGGTAACAAACTTAAAGTTACATATGAACAAGGTATTATCTGGGGCTGGTGAACTCAGCACCACCATCAGTTTAAATACGCATAATACTAATACGCATTACTTCTAAAATGTTTTAGATTTAAGAGGGCTAGACCAAATATCAACAAAATTGTTTACATGTTTAGCATAGATTACTAGCCGAGCAATTCTAATAAGACAGACACGATCGGAAGTTATTTATACCTACCAGCAATTAACCAAATCCACAATTAGATACTGGATGGGGAGTCTATAATATTAACCTAGCCGTGAGCTGGAGTTCTATACTATCTCAAGAATCATATCGTTTCTATTTCATTCTACAACAACACAGCGTTGTACATACTTGGCAAGAGCATAAATCCCAAATAATCACATTCACCAAACATAAGATGTAATAAGTTCATTCTAACCAGTGTTGTCTTCAAAATAAAATAGGAACTGAAACACAAGTAGTTGCCTATAATAATAATCAGCCATATAAAATTCTCTTACTGGTCCAATCCCTTTTTTTACAATCCAACAACATCACCTAAAATATGAAATCAAATGAATCCCAAAACTTATACTGAAATAGACTCGTTTTAACCAGAAATGACTTAAGCTTCTAACTAAAAATAGCTATCTGGAAACGAGTAAGTAGCATTTTAAAGAACCAACAGATTCACATTTATACATGTATGGATATAATTTCCATTGAAATTAGCAAGAGCAAATAATGAAACGCACAAATCTAAGAAAATCAAACAGTTAGCAACATGAATTCAAAATCAATACTCAGAACTACATACCATTATGGGGATGTTCAGTGTTCACTGTATTCGTCATCAGAGTCTCCTCGAATGTTCACTCTGAGCCTGCTCCTTCGCCATCAGGGTTAGGGTTTGCACCCAGATCGATGTATGAAAGTGAAGTAAATTGCCCCTACACTGTTGTTTTTTATATTTTCCAAGCGGATAAGAGCACCAGAGACGGGAAAATGTCACTCACTTTTAATAGTTGCCTTTTTACCACTGGAAATAGAAAAATAAGTTAGTGAGAAGTTTTTTTTTTTTTTTAAGTTAAAAAGTCAGAAATCAGTTTGGCAATAATATTTCAGAACGACTTTTAAAAGCGAAAAAGTCAGCTTTTTGTGAAGCAAAATAGTTTTGCTTCTGACTTTTATTTCTGAATAAACAGAAGTCAGAAGCAGATTTGTATCCAAATGCGCTATAATGCGTTTGGATACACACTAAGAAGTTGTTTTTTGACTTATGGAAGTCAAAAAGTCAGAAGTCAGTTTGGCAATAATATTTCAGAACGACTTCTAGAAGCAGAAAAGTCATCTTTTTGTGAAGCAAAATAGTTTGGCTTCTGACTTCTACTTCTGAAAATGCGGGGGTCTAACAACCACACCCAACAATTCGTTTGGAAATCTGAGAGGACTTACTCCAATACACTTTCTAGAGAATCAACTAGACAGTCAGGCTCAATCTAGAGTAAAGTATATCAAAGAGTTTTAATATCTCTGTTTCACAATGTAATCAACAAATCGAACAGACAGAAATCCGTGAGCCTGATTATTATATGAAACAACTTGAACGGTACCAAGGACCAATGTTCAAGTGTCATTCAATGTAAGTCAACAACCAGAGGTTGGATATTCTAATTGATTGATCTTAACGCACAACCTCGTAATATTACAATTATATAACAAAATATAATGCGGAAAAAAATTACACAGATCACCGAATTTTGTTAACGAGAAACCGCAAATGTAGAAAAACCCCGGGACCTAGTCCAGTTTGGACACCACACTGTATTAAGCCGCTACAGACACTAGCCTACTACAAATTAACTTCGGACTGGACCCTATGAGTTGCTACGACCCAAAGTCGGAGACTTGATAAACAAATCTGTCTCACACAGAAAAGTCTATAAGATTGAATAAATCTGTCTCCCACAGAAATACCCAAGAGTTTTTGTTCCGTCTTTTGATAAATCAAGGTGAACAGAACCCGCTGATAAACCTACATATATTCCCGAAGAACAACCTAGTATTATCAATCACCTCACAATAAACTTAATCGACTAGCGAAACAAGTTATTATGGAATCACAAACGATGAGACGAAGGTGTTTGTGATTACTTTTCTATCTTGCTTATCAGAGAAATTAATCTCGAGCCAATTTTACAATTGACTCAATACGATATAAACAGCAATATCAGATCACACAACTACAAAGAGAATAGTTGGGTCTGGCTTCACAATCCCAATGAAGTCTTCAAGTCGTTAACCTACAGAGTCTCGAGAAGAAACCTAAGGTTAAAGGAGAATCGACTCTAGTTATGCAATTAGTAACACACAGGAGGTGTGGGGATTAGTTTTCCTAGTTGCTAGAGTTCTCCTTTATATAGTTTTCAAATCAGGGTTTGCAATCTAAGTTACCTTGGTAACAAAGCATTCAATAATCACCGTTAGATGAAAAACCTGATTCAACCAAGCTAATGTCTTTCAACCGTTAGATAGAACTTAGCTTGTTACACACAAATGAAATGTACCCTCATTTAGGTTTATGTAACCGTACACAAACGTGTACACCATGTTGGTTCACAAATAGTTAACCGAGGTTAGCCATATGATTACTCTCATATCAACCTTATTCATCTTAACCATAACTAGTTCAAATGACTCAAATGAAACTAGTTAAAGAATTATTCAATTGCTATATTCTCATAGATTTATACAAGAACACAATTGAAGAAAAATCGGTTTGATTCACTCGAATCAATACATGAACATTATAGCCACGGTTTGCAAAGATTGCATTCCTTATTAATAAATGTTTAAGTTCATGTACACTACCGATTTTAGAAAGTAACCACTTAAGTACGCGTACTTACGTAACCGGTTTTTCGAGTTTGGTTTTTCAAAACTCAGCAGAAATTCACGGACGTGAAATTTCCGCCGACGCTGTCGGGTAGTAGCACTTAGGTAACTGAATGAGTTGCTTTTTGAAATCCAACATCAGCAGAAATTCACGGACGTGAACTTCCGCCATACGCATACTTTTCCAGTCTCCTTCAACCATTTTGTATACACACAAGTATGCATACTTTAGGTTCCCCGTTTCGGACTTATACACAAATGTGTCAACATACTATATGCTTATATCCAAAGAAGGTTACAAGATTCTAAACTCTTTATTTTAATCATTGAAACATTCTTCTATAATGATAATAGCCGTTTTCACACACTATTAGCATCAAAGCAATTTTCAAGATATTGAAATAATTATTATTGAAACATTCTAATTTTCAAGATACCAAATGATTGTATCACACTAACCATGTAAGATGTTACTCGGAAATTTTCTCATGATATAAGATGAACTTGGTCGAAGCGAAAGCTTACCAACACATATTTCGAGAAATATGTAAGCGAGATATACTCAGCTCGAAATCTCAAATGTGTATATAGAAAACTATATCGTAATACGACTTATGTCTCAATATAGGAGATAAAGTAGAAATAGATTTTCCAAGTGATTGATGAGTTTAAGTCTCCACATACCTTTTGTCGATGAAGTTCCACAAGCTCTCCTTAGTAGTTCTTCGTCTTCAAGTGATAAACACCGTGAAGTCTAAGCTCAACTACACAAACTATGTCCTAGTCCGAGACATCTATAAATAGGCTAGAAATCAAGACTTATAGTTTTGATCATTAACGTTGACAAACATGCTTAAGATAGCAACGCATGAGAGTTCGACTAGAGCAGTGCTCTAACAAGACCGAGGAACGATTTCGACTACTTTGGTGACGATAAAATCTGTATGATTCATGGTAATAAGATCAGTTATGAATGTACATGCAAAATAATACTTGTTGCCGAACTATTTTCAACATAGATCAGAGTTAGGTGTTTGGTTTCTCAAGAGCACGGTGGGCAATTGTACACTGTTAAAAGTGCGAAACAAAAAAGAAAGCAATATATCAGTTTATCTGGGTACAAAGAAAGAACCCCAATCACGGAGACTAGTAATTTCTCCATCACATACCTATGTGACTACTAATTTGTGTCCGACCAAAGATGCAACAAAGTTTCCATCATTGTAGTCACCAACCATCAGATCTAGCTTTCCCTTCAAATCAACGACAAGTTCTTTTACAATATCCTGTCAGAGATGTTATAAGCTATATGATTTCAAAATATTGGAATCATTAAAGTGATGGTAATTATAGACTTGGATGATAATGAATGTGTACCTCGGTGTATTCCTCCAAGTAAGGCTAGACTTCAAACCTAGAGATCCACTTATAAAGAATTCCCTTTTCATTCTTAAAGGAAGCTCGAAGAATATGAGCATGCTTGGTTCCAAAGACCTTTTCAAGGTGCTGATGCAAGTAGTTCCTACAACATCAAGGAGCAGTCGAGTAACCTGGGTTTGACAACAAAATTGAGCATCAAAAGGATGTATATTAAGACAAACCAGCAAAATATCACATACAAAGCGCGACATTGAGTATGAGATTATCTGAATTAAAACTCACAATGAGTTTGAAGTATGACATCACGTCCTTGCTGCTTAATGTGTTTAAGCATGTTTCCCTCTATGGTTTTAACCAGATACAAAATGTAAACAATCTGCAACTAAATTATAGTAGATTGTAGATATATAAATGTTAGAGCATTGCTCGGTCAAACTCACAAGTGTTGTTATCTTAAGATGGTTGTCAAATTTAGGACTAGAGGTGTGTAGTTGAGTATCAGACATCACTGATTCTAACGTTGAAGGGGAAGATCAACTTAAGACATTTGAAGAACTTCATCAACAAATGGTATGTGAAGACTGAACCAACTCATTACTCAAGTTTTCACCTTTCTATCTATGAGACTAAGTCGTAGTACTAAGGGTACTTTAAAGTATTGCACAATGATTGTTTATGACCTGATTCATAATTCAAGTTAATCATTTGAAAATAGCCTGGAACAATGATATGTGTCATTGATGTTATTTGGAATGTTTCAAAACGATTATTAGAGAGATATAGAACTACCGAAATATGGATACAAGACAATACACTACAAAGACATCGCACTGGCATAAATGTTATAGTTCTGGAGCCGCAGTACATATATCGGCGTATCTATAGTTCGACAACGACCTTTGGAAGGTACACGTACCAGTACGGATAACAAAAGTTCCTGAACTGTTTTTTTCATAAGGGTATACACACCCGGTACACGTACTATGACAGAACCGACTCACGAAATGGAAGTAAGTACGCATACCGGTATGCATACTTACCTAGTCGAGTATTATCAGATGCATCCGAATTATTTCTATGAGATAATCAGCATTTGAGTAACTCTCTAAAAACACTACTAGACATATTTGATCACATTATAACCTATGGTTGTGACTCAAGATTAAAGTCGAAAGTGTTAAATGAAAATGGTTAAGCATATGGTTCGCCTGGCTAGTTTCGGCTAACTATACTTGAACAAGTCATTATACAATGTTCGGTACGAGTCATTCTAACCATAGTGTATATTTTGTTAATTGTTTATCAAGTCGTAGATTCATCTAACGGTGGATATTGATTGCTTGATTCCAAAGCTACCTTATCTTAAATCTAAAGCTACCTTCGATCTTGAAAGTACGATTTTTGAATATAAGGAGAACCTCAAGCAAATAGGATTTTTGAATCCCTGACACTCTTCTTGTGTCCTAGTTGTAAACTAGAGTCATCATCTCCTTAAAACCCTTTTAGGGTTTAGCGACTAAAAAGACTTTGATTAGAGATTTGTGAAGCCATGTTTGACTATCTTTATCTTGATAGTTCGTGTATACTGCTACTAATTGTTGAGTCTCACTCCGATCCGGCAAGATAAATAGAAATCACAAAGTTCTTCGTTTCAGACTTTGTGATTCCACAAGTATATTCCTCCATAACGATTATTTATTGAAATCGGAGTAGGTTTTACTTGTGAGGTGAATAATAATCTAGGCTGCTCTTCGGGAGTCGTAAGTACCGGATTTTGAGGTTTGCTAGACCTAGTCCACTGCAAACAATTTCCTATCTCACCTTGATCTAACGATTAGAACGAAAATCACATATAGGATTTTCTGTGGGAGGCAGATTGGTTTAAAGTCTTCAATTAGGTTGAAGCAACTCTTGCATTGTAAAGGAACTCAGCTGCGCAGAGTCTTGCGAAATTCAAGAAATGGAACTTTATCTGACGATGCAATACCTGACCACCAGTAGCAGGATAACCAAGAATGTTATTAGGAAAAGTACCCAGGTGGAGAAGAATTACGACATTAGAAGCCATTGGGACTCTTCCATTGTGAGACTTGATCATATTGAAGTGATCATGTCATTGCTAGTTTCTCTTTCGAGTACCTTAGAAAAAAATAACAGTTCAGCTAGTAAATGTAACTAGTGCAATTTAATGTTTAAAGATAACGACAAATTTTGCTACTCTCTCTAATCTGAATGAGATTGTATAGAAAAAAATGAACAAAGAGATCTAACAATAAACCGTAGACCCATATGTAGACCAACAAAAGGTGGGGAGGACTAGGGAGCAATTGATAAGAAAATCTGATTTTGACCCCACCACAACTAGTACTACTAGTCTTTTTCAACATAATCTTTTTCTCTAGTAACCGAAAACCGAAAGAAAAAAAAACCTTTTTTCCGGAGCAAGTCGAGATAGCGATTAGTGATATTATCTCATACAAATATAATAAATTTTTTTCGCCGGGTTTCCGGAGTTTTTTTTTTTTGTTAACATCAGCGCTAAATATGCATGTCTACCAAATATTGTTTTATCTCTCATTGCACTGGTAAAGGGAGGATAAATTCACAAAGTTTGTATTGGACCAAAAGAACCCCTATCAATTTTTTTGGTGGAATTGGTCTGCATCGACTGGTACACCCCTGGGCAGTTCCATAAAAAATAATGAATGTTCACTGAGAATTGCATGGCAGAGAGTCAGAAAACTAACAGTTTGATAACCTATAATATTCTCAGTGAGCGGACACTCACCGTTTTTTTTCTTTTTTTTGTTTGTTAATATCAAGCCAGTGATAGGTCATATTTCTTTTGGTCACACAAATAAGTTGGTTGACTATTTCTCATCGTTTTGAGGGCGATTTATTGAAACCTTGATTGCTGGTGCATGACTTGCTATTCTCAATTCAAGATCATCGACTATTTAATATGGTATTGCTTTAAATCCATATTCAATCCAATGGATTTAGGACGTCCAGGTTCGTTTGGATCTACAAGATTTGGGAAAAATACTCCTTTCTTCTAGGAACATCTCTTATTAAAGAAGAAGAAAATCAGATTAAATGGTCGGAATAAATTCCAGATTATACCATCATCCTTCCCTACTACATTTACAAAAATTGGATATCTTTGCGGTTTATAACTCTTTCTCTTATTTACTTGAAATTGATATCGTATTAGGATTTTGATCATTTTGTACTTTGATTCTTATGTTACTCTTGTAAGCGATCATGTAATCACTATTTTGATTTGAATAAATTGAAATTTGTTGATTGACCAAAAAAAAGAAGAAGTCACAATCCATAATATACTTTTATTTTGAGATGAAAAATCAAGTATCTATTAGTTTCAAATTATTTAAAAAATTTCCTACACATCCCAAAAATGATTTCGCATCCCCTTAGTTGATTGGCACCAGTAATTGATTTCAATCTGTGATTAACAAACACTGCAAACTCAACATTTCTTTTTTGAAGGAACAAGATCAGATGCTCCCAATTTCATATATTGATAAGATTTCTTATAAGAAACAAATACATCTTAATTGAAATACACGAACAAATACAAAATATATGTATCCTAGAATACAATAAAAGTACTAAATTCGTGTAGTTCGCTAAGGAAATCGATGTTATTTGAGGGATTGTGTGAAGTTTTTGATTCCACCATTTGAATTGTTGGTCTTCATTGTGAACAAATTTATCTTCTTCTTTAAGATTTGATGCTCCCATAACGTACAGAGGAGCAATATGCGATGTTATCGAAAACACGATCACATCCAGAAGCCATGGATCTTCACAGTAATGTAGATCTACGTCAATCCAATGTAATTCGTCCTCGAAGATGTCTTTGAAACGATTGCAATAATCGATAGAACCGCCTTGAAGGCTATATCAAATTGTTATAAAAACATATAATAAGAAATCAAGATGGCATTCAAAAGCCATCTGATTGATCAGAAATATAAAAAGAACCCTAAAAATTGTTGGAACAACAATTTGTTTTATTGAAAACTATACAAACTAGGAATACAAACCTTAATCTACCCAGAAGATCCAAAAAATCAGATCAAATCCGGACAGATCAGGGTGAAAACGAAAAAGAAGGTGAAAGTTTTTTTTCCTCCTTTGTTACAGTTTCTGGAGAGAGGGAAAGTAGTTTGATCTTTCCAAACTCAACATATTTATACATTATAATAGTGATTATCAAAATTTACTCTGTTAATCTTTAAACTTTAAAAAATTGATATCTTATCACAAACCCTAATCTTAATCGGTAAAACAAACAAACAAACATCCACATTAATTTAAGAAGATAAACATCACAACATTACATCCATGCCCACACTTAATAGACATTTTTACCCAGATAATTTCAGTAACATGTTCAAAATCTCTGGATAAAAATAGATGAATTGTGATTTGTTTATTTGTAACAATACGCAAAACTATTATACATGCTAATGTACCCCAAAACTAGCTCTTCTTAACTTCATTCCTAATAATGCGCATGTTAGGATTGGAAAATACCACACAAACCTCTTCAGATTTATTTTTGAAGGATTATATAGTGGTGTACTCAGAACAACGAAAAGATCATCATCGCGGGCAACAACATCGTCGTGGGAAGCAACATCGTCATCCCATGTTTTCTTTTCATCGTTTTCCCAAGATACATCAGTAACAACAAAATTGAGCTACATGTCAAATTTAGTACTCATTTTATCATTTTATTTCTGTCCTCTATTTTATTTTCGTATGTCCTAAAATACTGGCCAACTTCTGTTTATAGTCTATTTTTAGTCAAACTCTCAAATGTGCCTTTCAATTTTGTATAATTAAAATCATTTCTAATATAACCAATCTAATATCTTAAATGATATCTTCATAAATAGGAAACAAATCCACTTAATATTTATCCTATTTATTATCATTCATTAAAAAAAAACTATTTTCACCATAAGTTAAAAGGATATATTATTTGATTTCAATCACTTCATCATCTATCTATAAAGATATTTGTTTTTTTATCTTGTTTTCAATATTTCTATAAATAACAACATTAATAAATGTATATTTTTCTTATATATGACACATGTTTATTTTTATTTTTTGTAATAATATAGTATTTAATAGGGGTAATATTGGATATTCCTCCGATCTCCTTAATATTTGACTTTTCCAAAGCGGACTAATAGAGGGTCAAACTTTTCCAAGACTTTATAATAATCATACGGATAGATGAAAATTAGTATTGAATCAAGGAGATAATCTGATTCTGTGTTACACGCGATCGAAACCGATTTTCTGAAGAAAAAAAGTTAATAGAATTTATGTTTACAATGGATCTAAGATTATGAAGAGGTATTTGTGGTCACCCAACCCTGATGAAAGAAGATATCCGTTAAATACTAATTTTGCAAAAGTTATAAAAAGCCCAACCATATCTTCTCTTAATTCTCCTTTTAAGCTTCAACTCGAATGTGATGCTTCTCTTTGGTGGATAGATTCTCGCAAAATAACAAGGTGGATAGATTCTCGTAATCTGGTTGTCCAGTCAGTTCATTCTTCACTCGACTGTCTAGTAGATATATCTTCTCAGTTTTCTTCCATTTATTGAGCTTTAATTTGTTTTGAGGTTGAATTGTTCGGTAGTTGCCTTTGTTTTTTCCACAACAACATGCTACCCAAATTTCTAATTCAAGAACTACATCGTGCATTTTCACCGCCTTCTCCATTTTGATCACACTTTCTAGCAGACATGCAACCACAAGGCATTCAATTACATGATGACCTTCGTCGCGAGCTTCTTCTATATCATCAACTTCATCTAGGAACCCTTCACCTATCCATTGATCAATTAGTCTTTCTTTATCGATTTGATAGTCTTACGGGTATAAACAATAATACAGAAGCATGCCTTCAATTTTTCGCTTTGTAAGTTATCGTGAATCAACTTCAAGATTACTAATACTTATACTACCATGCCCGAAAACAAAAATATGTGAAAATCAGGTCCTTTCAAGAAAGCTGGATACCAACTTACTTATAGCATATATGAAAAGTGAGCAAAAATATACCTGTAAATTCTGCTGCATACTTCTCTAGAATATCAAGCGTGTGTTCCCATTCTCGGACAGTCTTTTTTGGTAGACATGGCCCATTCAGACATCGCAAATTAGCGCTTAAGGCTTGACTTTCTTTTGAAATAGAGTCCAAGATTCTTCCTCGGTTAAACATTCAACTTTGATTTTCTCATCGACATCCATTAAGCCACACACTCGATAACGATCGGTTGTGAATACAACCTTGGACTTGGTTATACCTTGAGTTGTACTACTACTATTTCCGATTCCCCGGAATTCCAATACTTCCCAGATCAACTCTTTTCCATATATCATCTAAGAACAACAAAACATTCTTCGCTCTTAACATTTTGAATATATTGCTAGCTCGTTCACCTCTAATGTCCACTATAGATGTCCACATGTCATCTTATCTCTAAAGTCTTATATTGACCATGTGTAGAGAGAGAAATTATGATGGAGAGAGTTAAATCAAAAAAAACAAAAAAAAAGAGTGAGTAGAAACTATTAGTTTCCCACTCCATTATCAATTAAAATCCTTCTTAATCTTCATCATAAATTCAACCAAATATCTAACATTTTTCAAACAAAATAGGAGCTGTAGGATTTACGGTAGTCGATTCTATGGGTGTAACTTCCTTCCCGCCAAAACCTGGTTACACTTTACTCTGGCACGAGTTGGATGCAATTGGAATAGCTATGAATGAATCAATTGTACGGAGCTGTGTTAGGAACATATTCTTTGCGGTTTATGACTCTTTTACTTCGCGATTTACTTGTAATTGATATCTTCATTTGTATTAGGGTTTCGATTATCTTGTACTTTGATATTTTTTATTCTTGTAAGGATCATGTAGTCATTATTTTTGATTTGAATAAATTGAAATTTGTTGATTGACCAAAAAAAAAAGTCACAAGTCATATTATACTTTTCTTATGAGACAAAATCATGTATCTAAAACTTTCAGATTCGTAAAATTAAATCCCTACACGACCCAAATGTGATTTCATATACCCTTATAACAGTACAAAATCTAACAGTAATTGATTTCAATATATATTATTACTAAGCAAACACTACAAACTCAACATATATATATACATTATAAGAGTGATTATCAAAATCTAATGTGTTAATCTTTAAACTACAAAAAGTTTTTTTTTTTTGAAGGAAAAATATATATCTTATTATATTAATCCTCAAATAAATCGAGGCACTGCATAATACAATAAGGTGGATCATCATGTGACCACCATCTGTTTGAAAAGTTTGAAATTGCAAATTGAACTAAGTCATGAGCAATTGAATTTGCATCTCTAGGAACACCTTTAAAAGAAACTTCACTGCAATCCTTGATGCGATCTTTAATTGACAGGATTGTAGAACGGATACTCTAAGGGATATCATTCGAGTTCCCTGTAATATCTTTAGGAATCTCTTCAGCATCCCCTTCTATAATGATATTTTCCACCTGAATTCTTCTTGCCAGTTGTAAACCAAGTCCATAAGGCTTTAGACTCCGCCATCATTGAGGAGAAATCATCAAAACAGAAAGCTCCACTTCCCAAATATCTTCCAGCAGAGTCTCTAGCAATCGCTGCGACGACACCTCTACCATTATTGTAAGTTGCATCTACATTAATATTGATGTAGAACATAGGAGGACGTTCCCAAATTACTAAATTTTGTTGCATGATAGGGACTGACGAACAAAAATTGAGAGCATGTTGAAGATCAAACAATCTGAAGTCTTGTAAAGCTTTTTGAATACACTGGATTACTGAAGGTTGATTATTATTGAAAATACGATCATTCCTTATTTTCCATATATTCCATATAATGCAAGAACCCAAGTTAAGCATGATTTTATTATCTGCCTGAGTTAGCCAAAGTTGAATGATATCCATCGAGCAAGCACCTTCTGGTATGTTAATGAAGAGAGGACTTTCTTGAAAACACTGCCTTAGAAAACTCACAGTTGAACAACAGATGGTTAACTGTTTCTTCTTCCATATAACAAAAAGGACAAATATTCTGAACATAATTGTTAAACCTTATTAAGTTATCATAAACAACAAGGACATTATGAAGGACCTTCCAAGTAAAAGTGTGAATCTTTGGTTGAGTCTTCATTTTTTTCCAAAACAACTTCCATGGAAAAGCAGAGATTGTTGAGCTTATAGGCACGTTATCTGCAAGAAGTTTGTAGCAGGATTTTATGGTGAAGATCCTCGTCTTTGTTTTTAACCAAAACAATTTGTCATTGATAGATTCATCCTAAGGAATATAAATACTTGCAATGGCCTCCACTTGATTGGCTGGGAAGATCTGGGACAACAATTCAATATTTCATTCTTTTTGGCCCTGAATGAAAAGATCTGAAACCCTTTCCACCTGAACCACTGAATCATTCATTCTTGTAGGTCGAAAACCTGGAATATCTGGCACCCAAGGATCATTCCAAATGTGAATTGAATCCCCTAAACCAATAAACCAACAACAATTATTTATGAACAATTCTTTGACGGATAACATGTCTTTCCATGTTTTCGAATCCCCCGTTTTTGACACGCAATCCCAAAAAGATACAGAATGTAACTATTTTTCATGTATAGTTTAACCCACGTAGCATCTGCACTTGTAAGGAAACGCCATACCAGTTTAGCAATCAAGGAAATATTAACTTGATCCATATTTCTTAACCCTAAACCTCCATCTTCCTTTGACCAGTTAATAAAGTGGAACTTCTTAGTATTTGTATCATGTCCCCACCAGAATACACGTTGGATTTTTGATATCTGATTTGTTACCCCTTTTGGAAGTTTACTTGTCCCCATTGAATACACATGAATAGCCGAGAGTACATTCTTTGATAGAACCGTTATGCCAGCAGAGTTAACATAGAAGGATCTATATCCTGATAACTTGGAACCAAACTTTGAAATTAAAGGCTCATGAATTTCGATACTGTAATCAGACTTCAAAGGATATGAACCTAAATACTTCTCATTAATAGCCATTTCCTTAACACAAAATAATTGAATTGTTCTATTTTTGTTGAAGTTAGAACAACCTGTATTAAAATGTATGGAATATTTTGAGAAGTTTATGATCTGACCTGAGAAAGAAGAATAATCATCCAAGATACACTTCAACTGTTGAGCATTTGTTACTGAGTTTTTCCCAAAGAAGAATAAATCGTCAGCAAAAATTAAATGACTTATTGAAGGTGCTCTGATGTTGAACTTGTATCATTTATATAGATTTAAACTTTCACTCCTTGCCATTAAAAGGGACAATCCTTGAGAACAAATAATAAACAGAGCTGGAGACAGTGGACACCCTTGACGTAAACCTCTTCCACTCTTAAAATTTCCATAATGAGCACCATTAAGTAAGATGAAGAAGGTAGCAGTAGAAACACAATTCATTATTATGCATGCATAGAATGAAATAATTCCTTTGAAATAACAATATTGTTTGTTATTTGTCTATTTTTGACAAAGGCATTTTGAGACCAAGCAATAAATTTATCTAAAAACGGGCTTAATCTGTTGGCAATGATTTTTGCTACAAACTTGTATAAGACATTGCAGAGAGAGATTGGTATGAACTCCATTGCCGTAGTTGGAGTTTTCACTTTCGGAATTAAGCTAATATGGGTATGGTTTAACTTACTTGGCAGTTCTCCCTTGTTGAAAACTTCTTGAATAAACTTTGTAGTTTCCTCTTCCACTATAGACTAGCATTTCTTGTAGAAGATTACTGGAAATTCGTCAGGACCAGGAGAACCAAATAAGTTCATATCTTTCACCACCTTCCAAATAATTTATGTTGTAGGAATTGCTAAGATTGAATTGTTTGCATTTTCATCTAATGTGAAAGAATACTGTTGAAGGTTAAAAGGATGATGTATATTCGTATCTTCTTGAAAAAGTGTTTGTACCCCTAATATCCTACACCAAAAATGGGATAACTTAGGCCTACAAAGCTCCTCATATTAACTAAGTATAGTTCATTGGGCCTAATATGCTTCCCTTGTTACCCAAGTATGGCTAACTAGGCCTTGCAGACACTCCTTGTACAAGCCCATGAGCAGGTTTAAAATCAGCCATGATGACATCAGCGAGTGACAAATATGTAACATCAGCATACCACGTCAGCACCGACTGCCACGTCTTCCGCCATGTCAGCAAAACAGGGCGCCACGTTAGCACCGACTGCCACGCCATCACGACACGTCTTCCGCCACGTCAGCAAAACAGGGCTCCATGTCAGCAAAACAGGGCGCCACGGTAGCACCGACCGCCACGCCATCACGACACGTCTTCCGCCACGACAGCAAAACATGGCGCCATATCAAAGCAAAACAGGGCGCCATGTCAGCACCGACTGGCACGTGTTCCGCCACGTCAGCATTGTCGGCCAACCAGTTTATGCCACATCAACTTCGTAAATCCTGTCAGCAGGTACAGTCAACAATTAACGGCGTCGGCATATTCTTAACGACGTCGGCATATTCTTAACGGCGTCGGCATATTCCTAACGGCGTCGGCATATTCCTAATGGCGTCATCATCTAAATTAACGGCGTCTGTATATTCCTTTGGTGACGACAGCATGACGTCATTGTCACCGGCCCGATCATCTTCTCCCGGTGACGGTGATTGGCGGCTAAGCAGCCGTGCCACCTCCATCCCGACCCGGCGATCGGTGTAGTAGCGATTGTCCGGCTTCATCCGTCCGGCAGATAGCTTCATGCTATGGTGCCGCATGACGCAACGTAAATCCATGTTTCTTTTTCGGTGTAGCACGGCATAACTTAATTTCATAGCCCCGATTCACCGAAACGCAGTGCAACTTAATAACGTAGCCTTGATTCAGCGAAACGCAGTGCAACTTAATAACGTAGTCCTGATTCAGTGCAACGATGTGCAACATAATTCCGTAGCCCCGGATTTTTCATCCCCATTGTAGGATCATAATATCGCAACGCACAGGGCTCGCGGGATCAATAAACGACGATGTCGCGAGGCAGTCGCAGATAGCTAAAATAAACGGCGCAATGAATAACGACAAGTAAAACATAAAGAAGACGTGAAACTCTGGCGAGGGTTGAGGAGTGTCGCGAGAATGAATGTTTGTGCATTTGCGACACTTCAGCGGGACATTCCTGAAAATAAAGGATAGCATAGCCGTCATCCACTATGTATTACCCTATATAAAGGGCTAAATGAGTCTGTTGATGGGGGAGATCTTTTGAGAATTGTTAAGCAAGTCAATAGGAGAGAGAAAGTTTAAGAGTGCTTTAATTTCTAAGTGTAATTCTATTTTCTCTCAATCAATAAATGTTCTTGATCTTACATCTTTCAATGGATTAATTAAGCAAAATTGAGTAAGGGGTGTAGTGTGGGATTTCCCGCAACTACATATGCGCTAGAAACAGGGATTGAGCAGAGATTGACGTAGAAATTGGAAAGAATTTGGATTAACAGAGAAAAGGTTTGGAGAAGATACTCAAGAATTCATTGGAAAAGAAAAATGGCTAGAAGAAAAAATGTACAAGGGCAACCAACGATTGTAAGAAGAAGTGGGAGACATGCTGGAGAAAGGAGGAATGAAACAGGAGAATCGTCAAGGATGAATATGAGAAATGATGGAGAAGATCAAAATCAGCCACCGATCTCCCCAGTAGCAAACGCGGCTGTGGATTATGATAGAGTAAGTGTGCATACTTGGAGGTCTGATTCTGAAGATGAGAGGGAAGAGGAGCAGCAGCTGGTGAACAATGGACAAGGAGGAGGCGAGCAAGGAATGAATGGAGAAATGAATCCAGGAAACGAAGAAATCGCAGCGTTAGAAAGATTGAGACAAACAATACACGAGGAGAGACGACTAGAGGCAGAAGAACGAGCAAACTTGACAAGACAAAATCATGAATTGAGGATGGAAAATATGAGATTGCAAAATAGGAGATCAAGAAGTAGCGTGAGATCAAGTTCAAGATCTAATAGGGAAGAAAGAATGAGAGTTTTACCAACAGAAAGTACCGAGGAAGAAAACCAACAAGAAACGCAAAATCCAAGCATAGAGCATGGCGAGAGAAGAGGGGAAATGGAAGATCGTTATATTCCTCAGCCCGAAAATTTTCAAAATGAGCGGAATAGGGAAAATCAAGGAAACATGCAACTCCAAGGGCCGAATGACCCAGTGCTGAAGGAGAATAATCTTGCACGGGAGAGAAGAATTGAGAAGAAACCGAGAGATCGAGGATGACATTGAGAGACACTACATTGAACAAAAGCGGCTAGCTCGCGAGAGAGAAAGGATAAGAGCGAGAAATGGAAAATCAAGAGATGGAAGAGGCAATCCGTGAGAATAACCATGACAACCGCGAAAGAAGGAGGGAACAAAATCGTACCAATAGAAATATTAATGAAGAATATGAGAGGGTGCGAGATGAGAGCCGAGAGACACCAAGAAGAGAGAACAACCGATATAATGGCGTGCGAATTGACGAAAGAAACGAAGAAGAGCGTCGCGAGGAAAGAAGAGGAGAAAATAACGAACAGAAGGTCAAAATAGCGCGAGCGAAGAAGGAGAGAAGAGAGCTAAAAGACCAAGAAATCAAACTCGAGGCAAATGAACAAATCTTAAGAGAACTGGCTGAAATGAGAGGATTACTTGAATAGTAGAAGGTAAGGAGGAAGGAGACAATTAGACGAAGCCATCGCGAGAAGCCGCGAAGAATCCCTTCACGCTAGAAGTACGAGATGGGAGGAATACCTCCTAAGTGCAATCTACCTGCGTTAACCAACATCTTTGATGGAACAACCTGTGCGGTACAACATATCAAGGCTTATATGAGATGTATGTTACAATGGGAGAATCATGATGCTATACTATGCAAGTATTTCGCATCAAGCTTAATAGGAGAAGCATTAAAATGGTTTGAAGGTCTGCCAAGGAACACAATCACATCATTTAACCATTTACAAGCCACATACCTGGAGCATACATAAGTAACAACTCTTCGCGACCCGGTATTGAAGATGTATTCGGTTGAAACAAAGGGTTGGCGAGAGCTTAAGGCAGTTGACAATAAGATGGAGGACCATGTGTAGCGAAATGGCGGGGACGGGTTGAGGAAAGATATCTCATACTCTCATTTGTGAATGCTCTCTTCACGACCAACTTGTTATACATTCAAATTTTTAAATCAAAAATACAATCACAATGGCGGAATTGCATGAGAATTACGGGAAAGAATATATTACCTTAGAAGAAAGACGAGAATGAAATGAATTCTTATCCAATCGCGAACACAAACTCTAATGCTTTGAACGCAAGCTTGCTGCCTCAATTCATAAATACTGATGGCGAGTACTTCGCAAGGACAAGCAAGCAAGGAAAGGCGATGAGGGACAGCGAGAAGATAGTAGCCATGTGAAGCCACGATCAAGAGGAATTTGAACGAGAAAGGAACTATTACAACCGTAACAAACAATAATAAGATTCGAGAGGCTAGATCATGTGCAAGAAAAATACGGTGGACGAAGGCAAAATAACCGTGGAGGGCGAGAGAAGTCGCGAGAATAGTATGGGAAGAGATTAAGATGCCTCCACCCGAATGCTAGTGTGGAAAAGATCCGGGAAGCTATACTTGTGATGGAAAATGTACCAAGCCCTTGGAACGTGGGAATGGAACCACCGCCGAGGCGATAGAAGTCATGAGTTTTGTTCTTACCATCGCTTCCATGGGCATCAAACAAACGATTGTAGAAACATAAAGAGAATTATTCTCGGGATGATTGATCGGGGAAGTCAATCACTTTCTAAAGGGAGAAGAAACAGGCCAGACATTACCACCACCACCAGAGATGCATAGAACAGTGTCAGCGAAAGGAAAGGAAACATTTGTTATAAAAGTTGGAACAAAAGCTAGAAATTTGAACTGCAACTCTATCGTCCACTCTTATCGCACAATCGAAGATTTCCATGACAACGTGCTCAGTAGAGTCTTTGCGAGAGATGCTAATGATAAAGAAATAATGAGTCCAGCGAGAACGACGTTGATTAGAAAAGTGGCAGCTAAAGACTATTTCTTTCTCTGCAGATGAAGTGCCAAAAGGAAGAGAAACACATGATAGCCCGTTGGTTGTGAAACTAGAGATTAACCCGAAACCAGTTGATGGAGAAGATGATGAGGCGCGAAGCTTACTGGGCGATCAACCGAATTCTAATCGACACCTAAGTTCGGTGAATATTCTCTTCTATCATACTTACAAGACGATGGGAGGAAAAGATGAGGATTTGATCCCCTCGACATACAAGATATATGGCTTTAATGGCACTGCAAACAAACCAAAGGGAGAGGTTCACATGAGAATACCTCTACAAGGATTATCAACTGATATTTTATTCTGTGTGGTTGACGTGGAATCTCCATATAATGCGCTGATTGGGAGACCATGGCTTCATGAAATCTTGGGAGTCGCATCAACGTATCATCAATGTATAAAATTCCCACATCCAAATGGCATTGGTATCATACAGGGAGATTGGAAGGAGTCGCAACAATGTCATGAAGTCGATGTAGAAAGTCTGCCGAAGAAAGAAATGCCAAAAGAAAAGGTTGGAAGCAACATGTGAGAGATGAAGCAGAGAAAGGAAAAATTGATGGTGGATGCTATAGAAGTAAGGACTGAACATACCTCGCGAGGTGAGTACCTAGAGACAAAGCGAATATTATGGTAATAAAGAAGCAAAGGATATGAGGAACAAAAGGCATAAGAAGTGAATAATCAACAAAAAACGGAGAAAAAGCTGCAATTGAAGTAATGATGTGCGAGAATCTCGCGACCAAGAGTATATGGGAATTCAATTAAGAAATGAAAATGGAAATACAACAAGTGAAACAGAACTATGCGAATACTTCGTAAACAAATATCAGCAAATAATGAAAGCATGAATGATTGAATGATTTAACAAATATGAATGAATCAAAGAATGGGACGAACCTTTATGGCGTACACCCTAGTTCGCGAATAACATTTCGTAAGAGGCAAATGTAAGACCTAAAGTGCGTCATATAAGGGGCTATCTCTCGACATGGCTCAGGGGGAAGGTTACACCGCTCCTGAAGCCTGAGTCATGAAAATTTGGGGCCCATGAAAGCCTATCCTAGGAGAGGTACCTTGGATTCCCAACTATATAAGGTTATACCACTGGTTGGGCGGCCAGGGTCTCTTCCAAGGAGTCGGTGTATGCTCAAGGCGCCGAGGTACACGGTTGATCCAGAGTGCCCTAATGGATGAACCTACCCTCGGCCATTCTTGGCAAGTCTTGGCATATGTTGCACTCGCCGAAGAAAACTCCACTTAGGGTGCGGTCTCGTAACCATAAACCATATAGGTATAAGGGATAAGAGGCTGCGAAAACAACTTGTTGTTGTTAAGACCGGATGGGAGGAGCTAGTCTTGTATGGCCGGATGTTTCGCCTCCTTGAAGGGGCAACCGGGAGATGATAAGGGAGACGCTCTCCAATAGGGGAGTGTCAAAACGAGACGCAAATGTCATAAGGCTATGTTTTCGCAAGAGAATTTAGGCTCGTCATATTTGTGCAATGATCTGCGCAGAGGCAATAATACTAACGCGAGGGTAAGGCGAGATCAATGGGTCTTTACACGAAGTGTACGGACGTCCTGCGATTTCGTCGCACGACGCAATGTCATGGGGCTTTATGTTCGCAAGGATATCTAGGCCTGTCATATTGTCGCAACTAAAACATCCTGCAGAGGCAAAAATACCTGGAAAATGATAAGGCAAGATCAATGGGTCTTTACATGCAAGTGTAAAGACGTCCTGCGATTTTGTCGCAGTGAAAGGTGGCAGGGGAAGACCTCTAATTAGGGAGGTCTAACTCGGAAGACCACACAAAAATGATAAGGCAGGGTCAATGGGCCCTTGCTTGAAAATGTAAGGGCGGCTTGCGACCTTGTCGCAATGATAAGAGATAAAATACCTTTATGAAGATAAGGCAAGGCAAGTCGAATTCTTGATTTATGAAGATACCTGCGACCTCGTCGCACCACATACATGATGACAACTACAATCTTCCATCTGAAGATAAATAACAGAGGCAAGTATGGGAATGGAAAAGACGGAATATTGTTATTCATCTTCTGATGAAAGAGTTATACATCAATAATGTTAGCCAATTATATTACAAGGAAGAACTACCAAAAAAGGGGAGTGAAGATTGAATTCAGGGGGGAAAATCCAAGAAATACACTATAATAAGGATACAGAAATGTACAGATATTACAAGCAAAGAAAGAAAACAAAAAGAGTTATCTCTTTGGTGATTCTTCTCCTTCATCCGATTCTTCATCCTATTATTCTCATCGCTGCAATTTTCTTCTTCGCTAGCCTCACTATCGAAACGTCCCGAGATAGGCGATTCTCGGGAACCTTTTTCAAGGAGCCAGGGATATGAATGCAGAGGGATATTGTGGTCCTTACAAACATACTCCATGGCTCCATTGCGAAAAAACGAACAAAGATCATCATTAAAAGTTCTCCACCATTGTCGTTAGAAATTGTTTCTTCAACTTGGAATATTTATTCTTGCGGGGGAGAGACTCTTTGCGAGCTGTTCTTTTTCGGTCTCGAGTTCTCTAATTCTAACCTGAAGCCTCTTCTCGCATTACGCAAATAAGAAACAACAAGTTAATAATTTACAAGCAATACTACGAAGTAAGAAGCGGTAAGGTATAATAAGTAACCTTCTCTATCGGATATCATATCTTTAATCAAGGAAGTATGCTCGGCATGAAGACTAACATCAACACCTAGGTTATTCCCGCATCATCTAAAACCTTCGCAGCCCGGCGAATTCATCATCACTATTAATAACAAGAAGAGAACGAACTTGCTCTTCTCATTTGCTTAAGCATGGTATTCGATGAAGGAGTTCGTCTCGTTCAACTTGCACACCAAGAAGAGATTTGTGGAATTCTGCTAACGCCCCAGTGCACCTCTGTTAGTAATGCGATCATTCTCATCTATGAGATCACTAATTTTCTTCCTCAAAGTTTTGACTTTCTCCTCGGAATCAAGGTACATTCGTTTAAAGAGATTAGTTAGATTTAAACTAGATCTATGTTCGATCTCTAAGAGGTGATGTTTGGATTGAAGATCCTTTAATGAAAGGAGGTTAGTTTTATTAGAGGAACTACTTAGAGATTGATTGAGGTAAGTAAGGAGGACATCATCATTCATAGGCTCGGAAATGAATGAAGAAGAATGGATTCCTCGGAGAGATTATACACGTCTGCGATAATAATAGTCGGACAAAGAAAAGTAAAAGATAACATGAAAAGATTTGAGAGTTGAAAATTACTATACCATAAAGTTGCTTTGATTTGAGTTCAAGAGTAGATACTCTTTCCTTTTGGGAGACTAGGTCGGCTTCTAATTTTTGAATCTTATCGCGAGAGGACGCGGCTTTCGACTTCCGGATCTTGGGTCTTCTTGTTCAATTGTAAATTTCTCTTTTCAAGATTGTTGCGTCTTCTCTCAAGATCCGAGGCAACTACAAAAGAAGTTTTTCCAACCTATGAAAGAAAAAAAAAAAACCGTCAATACATATATTTAAAAATTTAAGATTAACAGAAATGTGATCGCATGCATACCAAAGACCCAAGTGCGTTCAAGAAGTCGGGAGACACGATTCTAGAGGCTCCATTGAAAGAATCATTGCCTTCTAGTAAAGCGACATTGCACACATTTGCGAGAGTCCCGCAAAGGGAAGCTAGGGAGCATCTCCCATTCCTTGGAAAGAGTCCGAGAAGATGCTAGATAACCGATCCATATGAGAGTTTACCAACGGAATCTCTTTAGCGAGAGAGAGATTCGAATCATGGTTATCCTCATCGAGAAGATTCGGAGCTTGAGTTAAGGCGAGAAGAAGATTGAATCTTTCGCTTCTTAGTTAATGGAGCGAGAAGATTTACCCTTGCGAACGACGGTTTGCCCTTACTTTTAATCTTCGCGGCTACGACTTCTTTAACTCCAACCTTCGCATACGGTTAAGATAAGAAACAGAGGCAACAATATTGTTTCAAATGACAAAGGAAATGTTTCTTACTTCACCCGTAAGCGATCGAAGTATCCTCGGAGTACTCTCCAACGGATTATCCTTGTAGCTTCTTCTCACCTGGCGATCGAAAAATTTCACAAGCTCAAACAAATATAAAAAGAAAGTTGCAAAGGCAAGATTTGAAGTAGGAAACATACCTCTTTGCCTTATCGGGCCATTTGAATTCCCAAGGATGATATCCTGCGAGATTCGCAGAAGAACATGCGAGCCCGCGATATAAGGGCCATTTAAAATCAAGGGTACAACCCACCACTTCTCATCTTTGGAGTGGCGAGGAGTAGTATTATTGCCGGTGCCGGTCAATATCTTGCATGAGCAATTTATCCTCGGGGACATTATCCTTCTTTTTCGTGGCGAATGCCCCAAATGAGATTTCGCATTCCTCATCTTTATCATCTGAATAATTTTCAAAAAAGTTCTCTACGAAGTGTACTTCTCGGCGGCTATTTCCAAGTCTCACGAAATCGGGGTGTCTAACGGTAGTAGGGTATAAAGATCCTTTGCCACACCACGATTCGCGAACTCAAGCATTAGGCGAATGCAATCGCCACTCAATTGATAAACGGCAGAGAATTTTTCATGGGCTAAGATTTCATAAAATAAAGGCATCTCGAGTTGTATAAGGGAATGGGAAGTCCCGCGAGAAGTCGACCTAATGAGACTATAATTTTTGATCATCACATTGATGATCGAAAAACAACTTTGCAGAAAGAATAGATGCAGAGTCTTGATCAGGAATGGGTGATAGAGTAAAACCCTTTTCGAGCAACTTCTGTTGAACTTCCTCAAAAGAAGCTTTATATGCACGACTAATGAAAGCCATTATCGGTATGGGAATGGATGGGAGGTTGGAGATTAGGATCGGCGTTAGAAGAGACGAAGAAAAGATTTGCGGTAGCGATGGCGCAAATTGCGGAAGGAGAGAATCAAAGAGAAGTTGCGAGAGAGAAACTAAAGAATGAAAAGGAGAGGAAAAGAAAACTATATATAGGGAAAAAGATCCTCGAGAAAAACGAGGTCATTTAATGCGAGAAGAGACATGAACGGTCAAGAATAAACGGTTGAAAGAGACGTGTCAAGAAAACACATTAATAATCAAAATCCGTGTAAAAGTACAAAATCAAATAGATAAAGATAAGCGATCGCGAAAGAATCAAAAGAATCACTCTCATGATACTCTTCCCTTCGCAGGAGAAATATGAGGAGAGACGGAGACCACACTTCGTATATATCTCAAAAGAAGCTTCGGAACTTCGCAAAGAATAGAGGCAAGTACGTACTTTTCAAGTACGGTATTCTTACGCTCGTTCCATCATCAAAAAGACCAAAGATTACTACAACAACGATTTTTCCTTAAAGATCGCTCTTCAAGCAATATTCAAGGAAAAAGAGGCAAGATGTAGGATCATAATATCGCAACGCACAGGGCTCGCGGGATCAATAAACGACGATGTCGCGAGGCAGTCGCAGATAGCTAAAATAAACGACGCAATGAATAACGACAAGTAAAACATAAAGAAGACGTGAAACCTGGCGAGGGTTGAGGAGTGTCGCGAGAATGAATGTTTGTGCATTTGCGACACTTCGCGGGACATTCCCGAAAATAAAGGATAGCATAGTCGTCATCCACTATGTATTACCCTATATAAAGGGCTAAATGAGTCCTGTTGATGGGGAGATCTTTTGAGAATTGTTAAGCAAGTCAATAGGAGAGAAAGTTTAAGAGTGCTTTAATTTCTAAGTGTAATTCTATTTTCTCTCAATCAATAAATGTTCTTGATCTTACATCTTTCAATGGATTAATTAAGCAAAATTGAGTAAGGGGTGTAGTGTGGGATTTCCCGCAACTACACCCATAGCCTTGCGGATTTCTCATCCCCTCTGTGGGCTTATGCAAACTTTCTTCTTGGGTTTGGGATTTTACTCATTTATTTGGGCAACCCTTTGCATCATTTTGGTTAACTCCATAGACCCATGAGGAAGATTCTGGAAGCATGCAGGTCCAGTCAATGCAAGGGAGACATGCAGGGGCCAGTCAATACAATTCATGGCTGGAGCCATGCAAGGGCCAGTTATTCCATAGCCATGCAGTCATGCAGAATATCAATGCAGGGAGGCATGCAAGGGAATTAAGACAAATTATATTCATTTCGAAATTGGGATTGAGGGTCTAATTAGGACCATATAAATACAGGGCTCTAGAACCCAAAAAGGTATGCAATCTTCCCCACTTCAATATTCCTGTGAAAAAACCTAAGCTAACTTAAGCATCAGAGGGTTTTTTGCAGGTACCCCCATACACTTTTCTATTGGAGATTAAAGCAGCGGATCAATCTTCAACAAAATCATCATCAAATTCGTGTTTGGGGTAGAAGTCATTTTACCAAACAAACATTGGCGCCGACCAAGGGTTTTGAGAAAAGATAATCGTGTTTTACCAAATCGAGTTATGGCGGTAGTCAAACAGACTGCACGAAGGGTTGATTACGTTAACAATTCTCAACAACACGGAGAGACGAAGTGAAAGGCATGAAATTGAGGTTCGGTATGTACCCACGGTGACCCACCGGAAATGCAGACCAGTCGGGATTGAGTTCGTGATGGAACCTCGACCGTGGTCTAGATCGGGATCGTGTTTGTGATAGAACCCTAAATCATGGTCGAGATCGAGATCGTGTTCATGATAAACCCCGAATCCGAACAATCAAAGAAGCGAAAAACAACAAATGATCGAAGATGAAGGAATGGATGTGGACCCCATATCTGACGGAGAAAACCCAAGAGTTCGAGCAAACAGAGGGCGTGTATTCGGCATCCCATCAAGGAGGAATGACGATCGACGGGACCTGCGAGACGGACGAACTGCAACTCCTAGTACAGAGGAAGAATTGTTACTCCATCGATCGAACGAGTTGGAGAAGGAGAACGCTCTCCTGAGATTAGATCGTGAAAACCAACCTCGACCTAGGCCTGGTAATCTGAACAACCAGAGGGGTAGGTCTGTATGGCAGCGCCTTGGAAGTCGAGTTAGCCCATTAGTGATCGATCTTGATCGGCCAGAGAAAAATCTGTTGGTCACTGGAGATCTACCTAAACAAAGGCATGTGACGACCCCGCGAGCGAGGGGACCCGCCACCGCAACTCGGCAGAGTGCGGCGTAACTTCTGTGCCTCAAGACGCCTCGGAATTGTAGGATCATAATATCGCAAATGACGGGGCTCGCAGGTTTAATAAACGACGATGTCGCGAGGGAGTCGCAGAAGCTAAAATAAACGACGCAATGAATAACGACGTGCAAAACGTAAAGAAGACGTGAGATCTGGCGGCAGGGGTTAAGAAGTGTCGCGAGAAACGAATGTTTGTGCATCCATGACACTTCGCGGGACATTCCCGAAAATAAAGGGTAGCTTAGTCGTCATCCACTATGTATCACCCTATATAAAGGGTTGAGTGAGTCTCGAGTGAGAGATCTTTTTGGAATGGTTGGGCAAGTCATTAGGAGAGAAAGTTTAAGAGTGTTTTACTTGCTAAGTGTAATTCTACTTTTCCCTGTAGACAATTCATGAAATTAATCAATAAACATTCTCAATTATACAACTTTCAATGAACTAATTAAGCAAAATCGAGTAAGGGGTGTAGTGTGGGAAAACCTGCTACTACATATGCGCTAGAAACAGGGACGAGCAGGAATTAACGCAGCAATCGAAAGGAATTTGGATTAATGGAGAAAAGATTTTGAGTGATACTCAAGAATTTAATGAAAAAGAAAAATGGCTAGAAGAAGAAATGTACAAAGGCAACCAACGATTGTAAGAAGAAGTGGGAGACTTGTTGAGAAAGGAGGAATGAAACGAGAATCGTCAAGGATGAATATGAGAAATGTTTGGAGAAGATCAAAATCAACCACCGATTTCCCAAAGAGCAAATGCGGCTGTGATTATGATAGAATAAGTGTGCATACTTGGAGATCGATTCGAAGATGAGAGAGAAAGAGGAGCGGCGAATTTTCGGTGAGCAATGGACAAGGGGAGCAAGGGACGAATGGAGAAACCAATCCGTGAAACGAAGAAATCACAAAAGATTAGAAGATCGAGACAAACAATACACGAAGAGAGACGGCTAGAGGCAGAGGAACGAGCAAACTTGACAAGACAGAATCATGAGTTGAGGATGGAAAATATGAGATTGCAAAATAGAAGATCAAGAAGTAGTGCGAGATCAAGCTCGAGATCGATTAGGGAAGAAAGAGGGAGAGTTACGCAACGAAAGTACCGAGGAAGAAAACCAACGGAAAACACAAAATCCAAACATAGAGCATGGCGAGAGAAGAGGAGAAATGGAAGATCGTTATATTCCTCACTGAAAATTTCCAAAACGAGCGAATAGGGAAAATCAAGGAAACATGCAACTCCAAGGGCCGAATGACCCAGTCACGAGGGAAGAATAATCTTGCACGGGAGAGAAGAATTGAGAAGAAACCGAGAGATCGAGGATGACATTGAGAGACACTACATTGAACAAGCGCGACTAGCTCACAGAGAGAGAAAGGACAAGAGCAGAAATGGAAAATCAAGAGATGGAAGAAGCAATCCGTGCAGAATAACCATGACAACCGCGAAAGAAGAAGGGAACAAAATCGTACCAATAGAAATATCAACGAAGAATATGAGAGGGTGCAGATGATGAGAGCCGAGGCAACCAAGAAGAGAGAACAACCGATATAATGGCGTGCGTTGATGAAAGAGACGAAGAAGAGCGTCGCGGGGAAAGAAGAGGAGAAAATAACGAGCAAGAAGATCAAAATAGGCACGAGCGAAGAAGGAGAGAAGCGAGCTAAAAAGACCAGTAGAAACAAACTCGAGGCAAATGAACAAATCTTAAGAGAATCGGGCTGAGATGAGAGGATTAATGAATAACGAAGGGAAGGAGGAAGGAGACAACTGGACGAAGCCATCGCGAAGCTGCGAAGAATCCTTTCACGCTAGAAGTACAAATGGGAGGAATACCTCCTAATGAATTGCTTCGCTTTTACACTCAAAGTTATTCTGCCTTGAATAAGTTTATCTCTCTCGGCAGTAATTTCTTCCAGTTGGTTTTTCAAAATATGTTTAGCTTGTTCGTGTTCTTCACATAACTTTTGACAAGCGGTATACCTTGCTCGCGAGTAGCTCGCCATCTTATTCAACAGAACGTTTATAGAAAGAGTTCGATTCTCATCCGATAAAGTTTCCAACTCCAAATTAGTTTTATTCAAAGCATAAGAGAGAGCGAGATAAGTCATTACTTAATGAGTCTTGCTTTTTGCGATAAATCAAAAATTCTCTTTCGACAAATTATTTATTTGATGGATTGCATAGGTATGAAGATTATCTAAGAGATTATACTGCTCCATCCATGAATCTCTTTCAACTCGAACTTCTTCAACGATAGACTGATTCGATATATCTCCATTATTCGTTTCTGGTTTAATACTTTGAAGACGAGCAAGGGTTTGAGCAATATCAAGGCTTATATGAGATGCATGTTGCAATGGGAGAATCATGACGCTATACTGTGCAAATATTTTGCGTCAAGCCTAATAGGAGAAGCACTAAAATGGTTTGAAGGACTGCCAAGAAATACAATCACATCATTCAACCATTTACAAGCCACATTCCTAGGAGCATACATAAGTAACAATTCTTCACGACTGTATTGAAGATGTATTCGGGTTGAAACAAAGAGTTGGCGAGAGTTTAAGGCAGTTGACAATAAGATGGAGGACCATGTGTAGCGAAATGGCAGGATTTGTGTGAGGAAAGATACTACCTCATCCTCTCATTTGTGAATGCTCTCTTCGCGACCAATTTGTTATATATTCAAATTTTTAGAATCAAAAATACAATCACATGCGTAATCTGCAGAATCACGGGAAGAATATATTGCCTTAGAAGAAAGACGAATGAAATGAATTCTTATCCAAATCCGCGAACACAAGCTCTAACGCTGCGAACGCAAGCTTGCTACCTCAATTCATAAATACAATGGCGAGCACTTCAAGCAGGACAAGAAAAGGAAAGTCGATGAGGGACAACAAAGATAGTAGCCATGGGAAGCCACGATCAAGAAGAGTTTGAGCGAGAAAGGAACTATTACAACCGTAATGAAGAATAATAAGATTCGAGAGGTTGGATCATGTGCAAGAAACTTATGGTGGACGAAGGCAAAATAACCGTGGAGGGCGAGAGAAGCCACGTAATAGTATGGGAACAGAGATTAAGATGCCTCCACCGAATGCTAGTGTGGAAAAGATCCGGGAAGCTATACTTGTGATGGAAAATGTACCAAAGACCTTGGAACGTGGGAATGGAACCACCGCCGGGCGATAGAAGTCATGAGTTTTGTTCTTACCATCGTTTCCATGGGCATCAAACAAACGATTGTAGAAACATAAAGAGAATTATTCTCGGGATGATTGATCGGGGGAAGTCAATCACTTTCTAAAGGGAGAAGAAACGGGCCGGACATTACCACCACCACCAGAGATGCATAGAACGGTGTCGGCGAAGGGAAAGGAATCATTTGTGATAGAAATCGACAAAGGCTAAGAATTTGAATTGCAACTCTATCGTCCACTCCTATCGTACCATTGAAGATTTTCATGACAACGTGCTCGCAGAGTCTTTGCGAGAGATGCTAATGATAAAGAAATAATGAGTCCGGGCGAGAACGACGCAGTTAGAGAAGTGGCAATGAAGACTATTTATTTCTCTCAGATGAAGTACCAAAAGGAAGAGAAACACATGATAGCCCGTTGGTTGTGAAACTAGAGATTAACCCAAAGCCAAATTGATGGAGAAGATGATGAGCGCGTGCTTGTCACATCAACCGAATCCTAATCGAGCATCGGAAGTTCTAAGTGAATATTCTTTTTACCATACTTATAAGACGATGGGAGGAAAGGATGAGGATTTGATCCCCTCAACATACAAGATATATGGCTTTAATGGCACTTTGCAAACAAACCAAAGGGAGAGGTTCACATGAGAATACCTCTACAAGGGTTATCAACCTGATATTTTATTCGTGTGGTTGACGTGGAATCCCCATATAATGCATTGATTGGGAGGCCATGGATTCATGAAATCTTGGGGATCGATCGACATATGACCAATGTATAAAATTTCCCATCCAAACGGCATTGGTATCATCCGGGGAGATTGGAAGGAGTCGCAACAATGTCATGAGGTCGATATAGAAAGCTGCGAAGAAAGAAATGCCAAAAGAAAGGGTTGGAAGCAAAATGTGAGAAATGAACAGAGAAAAGAAAAACTAATGGTAGATGCTATAGAAGTGAGGGGCTGAACATATCTCGCGAGGAGAATCCCTGGAGACAGACAAATATTATGACAATAAAGAAGCAAAAGATATGAGGAACAAAAGGCATAAGAAATGAGCAATCAATAAAAGCAGGAGGCAAAGTAGTAGCTGGAGTAATGATGTGCGAGAATCTCGCAACCAAGAGTAAAATGAGAATTCGATTAAGAAAGAAAAGTGAAATACAACAAGTGAAACAAAACTAAGCTAATACTTCGCAAACAAATATCAAAGCAAATAATGAAACATGAATGATTGAATGATCTAACAAAGACAAATGCGCAAAAAAGAATGGGACGAACCTTTATGGCGTACACCCTAGTTCGCGAATAACATTTCGTAAGAGGCAAATGTAAGACCTAAAGTGCGTCATATAAGGGGGTATCTCTCGCCATGGTTCGGGGGAAGGTTACACCGCTCCCGAAGCTTCGAACCATGAAAATTTGGGGCCCATGAAAGCCTATCCTAGAGATACCTTGGATTCCCAACTATATATGTAGGTTATACCCTGGTTGGGCGACCAGGGTCTCTTCCAAGGAGTCGAGTGTATGCACAAGGCGCCGAGGTACACGGTTGAGCCGGAGTGCCGGATGGATGAACCTACCCCGCCATTCTTGGCAAGTCTTGGCATGCGTTGCACTCGCCGAAGAAAACTCCACTTAGGGTGCGGTCTCGTAACCATAAACCATATAGGTATAAGGGATAAGAGGCTGCGAAAACAACGGATTGTTGTTAAGACCTATGGGAGGAGCTAGTCTTGTATGGCGATGTTTCGCCTCCTTGAAGGGGCAACCGGGGAGATGATAAGGCGACGCTCTCCATTAGGGGGTGTCAAAACAGACGCAAATGTCATAAGGCTATGTTTTCGCAAGAGAACGTAGGCTCGTCATATTTGTGCAATGATCTGCGAGAGGAAATAATACTAAGCGAGGGTAAGGCGAGATCAATGGGTCTTTACACGAAAGTGTACGGACGTCCTGCGATTTCGTCGCACGGCCAGAAATGTCATGGGGCTTTATGTTCGCAAGGATATCTAGGCCACACCATATTGTCGCAACTAAAAACATCCTGCAGAGGCAAAAATACTTGGAAAATGATAAGACAAGATCAATGGATCTTTACATGCAAGTGTAAGGACGTCTGCGATTTTGTCGCCATAAAAGGTGGCAGGGGAGGACCTCTAATTAGGGAGGTCTAACTCGGAAGACCACACAAAAATGATAAGGCAGGGTCAATGAGCCATCACATGAAAATGTAAAAGGCGGTCTGCGACCTTGTCACCACAAAAAGAGATAGAATTCTCAATTCATGAAGATACACCGACACTGGTCGCGATGATCCACTTCAATTAACAATAAGATTATTATCAAATACAAGAAGACAACTAAAATCTTCCATCTCAAGATAAATAACGAGAGGCAAGTATGGGAATGGAAAAGATGGAACATTGTTATTCATCTTCTGACGAAAGAGTTATACATCAATAATATTAGCCAATTATATCACAAGGAAGAATTACCAAAAAAGGGGAGTGAAGATTGAATTCATGGGGAAAAAATCCAAGAAGTTCACTATAACAAAGATACAACAATGTACAGATATTACACGCAAAGAAAAAGAAAACAAAAAGAGTTATATCTTTGGTGATTCTTCTTCTTCATCCGATTCTTCGATTTATTATTCTCATCGCCGAATTTTCTTCTTCGCCGGCTTCACTATCGAAACATCGGAGACAAAAAGATTCTCGAACCTTTTCAAGAAGCCCGTGGATATGTATGCGAGGGGATGTTGGTGCTTACAAACATACTCCATGGCTCCATTGCGAAAACGAACGGCATCATTGTTAAAGTTCTCCACTATTGTTTCAAATTTTTTCTTCAACTTGGAATACTTGTTATTACGAAGGAGAGACTCTTGGCGAGTTGTTGTTTTTCGGTTTGAGTTCTTCAATTCTGTTGGAAAATTCCCATGTGAGTTCCTTTGATTCAAGTTCTCTAATTCTAACTTGAAGCCTCTTCTCGATTCTGCAAATAAGAAACAACAAGTTAATAATTTACAAGCAATACCACAGTAAGAAAGCGATAAGTATAACAAGTAACCTTCTCTATCGGATATCATATCTTTAATCAAGGAAGTATGCTACAAGATGAAGACTAACATCAACACCTAGGTTATTCTGGCATTATCTAAAACTTTCGCGGCCAGGCGAATTCATCATCACTATTGATAACAAGAAGAGAACGAACTTGTTCTTCTCACTTAACTTAAGCATAGTATTTTGATGAAGGAGTTCATCTCGTTCAATTTGCACACCAAGAAGAGATTTGTGGAATTACGCTAATGCTGTGCACCTGTTAGTAATGCGATCGTTCTCATCTATGAGGTCACTAATTTTCTTCCTTAAAATCTTGATTTTCTTCTCGGAATCAAGGTACATTCGTTTAAAGCGGTTAGTTAAATTTAAATTAGATCTGTGTTCGATCTTTAAAAGGCGATGTTTGGGTGAAGATCCTTTAATGAAAGGAGGTTAGTTTTATCGAGGAACTACTTAGAGATTGATTGAGGTGTGCGAGGAGAAGGTCATTATCCATGGGTTCGGGAAACGTATGGAGAAGAATAGCCTCATCGGAGAGATTATATACATCTGCGAAGGTAATAAATTAGGTAGTAGTATGCGACCGATAAGATAGAAATAATAAAAGGAAGTGAAATCTTATACCATAAAGTTCTTGATTAGCGTTTTGAAGAGAGGACACCCTATCCCTTTGGGAGTCAAGCTCGGTATTTAACTTTTGAATTCTCTCGTCTTTATCGCGAGATGGCCATGACTTCGATCTCTAATTCTCGAATCTTCTTGCTCAGCTGCGAGTTCTTCTTTTCAAGATTGTTGCGTCTTCTCTCGAGATCCGAGGCAACTACAAAAGAAGTTCTTCCAACCTATGAAAGAAAACGGAAAAAGCGTCGAAGACATATATTTTAAAAATTTAAAATTAACGAAATGTGATTGCATACATACCAAAGACCCAAGGGCGTTCAAGAAGTCGAGACACGATTCTAGAGGCTCCATTGAAAGAATCATTGCCTTCTAATAAAGTAGCGTTACACACATTTGCGAGAGTACCGCAAAGGGAAGCTAGGGAGCATCTCCCATTCCTTGGAAAGAGTCTGAGAAGATGCTAGATAATCGATCCATAGGAGAGCCGGCCAACGAAATCTCCTTAGCAATAGAGAGATTCGAATCATGGTTATCCTCATCGGAAGATTCGAGCTTGAGTTAAGACGAAAGAAGATTGAACCTTTCGCTTCTTAGTTAATGGAGCGAGAAGATTTACCCTGGCGAATGATAGTTTTGCCTTTACCTTTAGTCTTGGCGGCTAAAGCTTCTTCAACTCAACCTTCGCATACGCTTAAAGATAAGAAACAGAGGCAACAATATTGTTTCAAATAACAAAGGAAGTGTTTCTTACTTCACTCGTAGCGATCAAGTATGGTCGAGTACTCTCCAATGGATTATCCTTGTACTTTCTTCTCAATTTGGCGATCGAAAAATTATACAAACTCAACATATGTAAAAAGAAAATTGCAAAGGCAAGATTTAAAATGGGAAACATACCTCATTTGCTTTATCGAGGCCATTTGAATTCCCAAGGATGATACCTGCGAGATTCGCGGGAAGAACGTGCGGGCCCCGCGATATAAGGACCATTTAAAAACAAGGGTACAACCCACCATTTCTCATCTTTGGAATGGCGAGGTAGTATTATTGCCGGGTGCCAATCAATATCCCCGCATGAGCAATTTATCCTCGAGGGACATTATCCTTCTTTTTCGGGCGAATGCCCCAAATGAGACTTCGCATTAACCATCTTTATCATCGAATAGTTTTCAAAAAGTTCTCTACAGTGTACTTCTCGGCAGCTATTTCCAAGTCTTTGAAATCGGGGTGTCTAACAGTAGCAGGTATAAAGATCCTTTGCTTGAAAGACTACTGATTAGAATTCAAGCATTAGGCGAATGCAATCGCCACTCACCTGATAAACAGACCGAGAGAATTTTTCATGGGCCAAGATTTCATAAAATAGAGGCAACTCGGATCGTATAAGGGAATGGGAAGTCCCGCGAGAAGCTGACCTAGCGAGACTATAATCCTTTGATCATCACATTGATGATCGGAAAATAATTTTGCGAAAGAATGGATGAAGATTCTTGATCGGGAATGGGCGATAGAGTAAAACCCTTCTCGAGTAACTTCGTTGAACCTCTTCAAAAGAAGCTTTGTATGCACGATTGATGAAAGCCATTTATCGATATGGGAATGGATGGAAGTTTGGGGATTAAGATCGGCGCTAGAAAGGACGAAGAAAAGATTTGCGATAGAGTTGGGAGCGCAAATTGCGGAAGAAGAGAGTCAAAGAAAAATTGAGAGAGAGAAACTAAAGGATGAAAAGAAGAGAAAAAGAAAATTATATATAGGGAAAAAGATCCTCGAGAAAAACGAGGTCATTTAATGCGCGAAGAGACATGAACGGTCAAGAATAAGCGGTTGAAAGAGGCATTGTCAAGAAAAGACATTAATAATCAAAATCCGTGTAAAGGTACAAAAAACTGAAACAAATAAAAATAAACGATCATGGTAAATCAAAAGAATCACTTTCGTGATACTCCTCCCTTCGCAGAGGAAATATGAGGAGAGATAGGAGACGATACTGCAGATATAGAAGCTTTGGAACTTCGCAAAAGAATAGAGGCAATCGTACTTTTCAAGTACGGTATTCTTCCGCTCGTTCCCTCATCAAGAAAAGACCAAAGGTTACTACAACAACAGATTTTTCCTTAAAAGATCGCTCTTCAAGCAATATTCAAGGAAAAAGAGGCAAGATGTAGGATCATAATATCGCAACAGACAGGGCTCGCAGGTTTAATAAACGACGATGTCGCGAGGGAGTCGCAAGAAGCTAAAATAAACGACGCAATGAATAACGACAAGCAAAACGTAAAGAAGACGTGAGATCTGGCGAGGGTTAAGAAGTGTCGCGAGAAACGAATGTTTGTGCATCTGCGACACTTCGCGGGACATTCCCGAAAATAAAGGGTAGCTTAGCTGTCATCCACTATGTATCACCCTTTATAAAGGGTTGAGTGAGTGCAATGAGTGAGAGATCTTTTGGAATGGTTGGGCAAGTCATTAGGAGAGAGAAAGTTTAAGAGTGTTTTACTTGCTAAGTGTAATTCTACTTTTCCTGTGTAGACAATTCATGAAATTAATCAATAAACATTCTCAATTATACAACTTTCAATGAACTAATTAAGCAAAATCGAGTAAGGGGTGTAGTGTGGGAAAACCTGCTACTACAGGAATGATGAATATGAGGTTCGATATCGACACGATGAGAGAGAATTTTCGCACAATTACTATGCTCGTTCGGAGCAAGGCAGAAATGGACGAGACCCCACTGGCCCCCGAAGGAAAAAAATGAGATCTACATCTCATATTACAGAGGATCAAGATTATGAGCAGGAAAAAAGTTCCTCAGATGGCGATGTGGGCGCAATAACAGAAGCTCGCCTTTGCAAGATGATCGAGAAAGTAATGTCGAAAAAGCAGTATAAAGGAGAAAAGATAGACCGGTTGCATCGATCTGCAGGATCCCCTTTCAAGCTGAATATTAGAGAATTCCGACCACCAATGAATTTTCAAGTTCTGAAACTGCCAGAGTTTGACGAGAAAATAGGTGATCCAGACAGCATGTTTTACACTATAAAACTGCCATAACTCTGTGGCAGCATAGTGATGAACTGATGTGCAAAATGTTTCCACAGTTACTGGATGGAGGAGCAATAAAATGGTTCAATAAACTCCCTGCACAGTTGATCGGTACTTACCATGAATTAGTTGGAGAATTCTGCCCCCACTACAAGTACAACAGACGTGATCAGAAGGGATGCCACGATTTGTTCCTTCTAGAAATTCGGAAGGAGAAAAGCATCAGACAGTTTACTCGACGCTTCAAGAAAGATTTAGCAGATGTAGATGGTTCCAACGATCAAACCTTCATCGAAGCTTACAAGCAGGCGTACCAGTACAATCAAAGAGGTGTGTACGGTTCCTTGGTTAAGAGACCACCAAAGACCCTGGAAGGACTGTATGATCGAGTGGAATAATATGCTCGAGTGGAGGATGATTCCAAATCTCGAGAGACGAGATATGTTCACAGATCATCCAATCATCCAAATGATGGGAAGAAAGACAAGTCGAAGAACCGTTCGAGCGGCCAGCACAATGATCGAGGTGAAGTCTGAGAGAAGAACCAATGTGAAAAAATAAAAACTGGATTCCAGAAATATCATGATATGGAGCTGACACCGTTGAATATACATCTTGCAGAGTTGTATAAGAAAATCAACAAAGATTCGAGCCCCCCTCGTCCTTTGCCAGCAGAGACGCGTGATAAACATGATAGGAGCAAATACTGCAAGTTCCATAAAGACCATGGTCACAAGACCGAGAATTTCCGCGCTTTACATATCGAGGTCCAGCGAATGATAGACGCTGGAAAACTCCAAGAGTACGTGAAAAAGGATTTTGGGAAAGGTCCTGGACAGTTTAGCACAACACATGTGATTAACGCACATGTGATTATTGCCAGTCACGCTAGTATCAATTCAATGACCAGGCGGGCATCGGAAGATGAAACCAGGAGAAAGCTTTGGCAGTTAAAAGAATGATATTTGACAAATCACATCGATTTTGTCAGTGGCAATGGAGCGGAAATTCGGGAGCTTGGGTGCACAAAGATCGAGTTCTCTGCGACAGACATGATAGGTGTATATGCTCCACACAATGATGTTATTGTTATAACTGCTTGGATTATCATGTTTCGTGTATACAGGATTCTAGTGGATACAGGAAGCTCAGTGAGCGTGATGTTTTCAGGAGCTTATCCCTCTATGAATTTCCCACACGACTTGATCGAGGAGGATGAAAATCCAATTATCGGTTTCAGTGGCGAAGTTACAAAGGCGATTGGAAAAGTAAAGATACCTATAACAGTGGCTGACAAGTCCATTTTGGGCACTTTCTTGTTGTTGGATTGCCGAGCACCCTACAATGTGATCGTTGGACGAGACTGGCTGCATGAGATCGTTGCAATCACATCCTCATATCATCAATGCCTGAAGTTTATTACCCCTGAAGGAGTCGTGAAAGTTAGAAGCGACCAGATGGCCACCCACAAGTGTCACGAGTGCAATGAACGAGTACAAGAAGTCAGAAGTTGGCGGGAACCAGATCATGCGAGTCGAGCAGAAATAACAATTATAGAATCCTCTCCCTCCAGAATCATATATGGGAGAGGACGCAGCTGAACCCCCAACAGTTGAGAAACTGATCGAGGTCCATATTGGAGATGAGGAGCACAAAACAACGTTCGTATGGGCAGATATTCCTGCACATGAACGTGATGGTTTGATTACATTGCTGTTGATGGTGGTTTTTAAACAAAGGGTAAAATCGTAAAACCCCATGACCTAGTGTTACCCGCAACACATTAACTAAGAGCATTTAACTCTTAGTTAACAGGGGTATTTTTTCAAAATACCAGATTAGGGTTTTCGACACAGAACCCTAATTCCAAAACCAAGCCGCACACTGCGCACCATGGCAACAATGCCATACCAAGCCGCACACTCAAGCACCATGGCAACAATGCCAAAACCAAGCCGCACATGCGTACCATGGCAACAATGCCAAACCAAGCCGCACATGCGCACCATGGCAACAATGCCAAACCAAGCCGCACACTGCGCACCATGGCAACAATGCCAAACCAAGCCGCACACTGCGCGCACCATGACAACAATGCCAAACCAAGCCGCACACTGCGCACCATGGCAACAATGCCAAACCAAGCCGCACATCAGCGCACCACGGCAACCATGCCAAACCAAGCCGCACACTGCGCACCACGACAACAATGCCAAACCAAGCCGCACACTGCGCGCGCCATGGCAACAATGCCAAACCAAGTCGCACCTGCGCGCCACGGCGCAACAACGCCAAAACCAAGCCGCACATGCGCGCACCATGGCAGCGACGCCAAAACCAAACTACCTATCGCACTCATTGGCAACCATGCCAAACTAATCCGCTATGCCATTGGCGCATGCCAAATATAGCGCCCTAGGCTTGCAAAACGTGCAACTAGGTCAACATGGCCGTGCGTGCCATTGGCACATGCCAACGCGTACCACAAGCCATATTTCCAAGCCGCTATGCCGTTGGCGCATGCCAAATATAGCGCCCTAGGCTTGCAAAACGTGCAACTAGGTCAACATGGCCGTACGTGCCATTGGCACATGCCAACGCGTACCACAAGCCATATTTCCAAGCCGCTATGCCATTGGCGCATGCCAAATATAGCGCCCTAGGCTTGCAAAATGTGCAACTAGGTCAACATGGCCGTACGTGCCATTGGCACATGCCAACGCGTACCACAAGCCATATTTCCAAGCCGCTATGCCATTGGCGCATGCCAAATATAGCGCCCTAGGCTTGCAAAACGTGCAACTAGGTCAACATGGCCGTACGTGCCATTGGCACATGCCAACGCGTACCACAAGCCATATTTCCAAGCCGCTATGCCATTGGCGCATGCCAAATATAGCGCCCCTAGGCTTGCAAAACGTGCAACTAGGTCACCATGGCCGTACGTGCCATTGGCACATGCCAACGCGTACCACAAGCCATATTCCCAAGCCGCTATGCCATTGGCGCATGCCAAATATAGCGCCCTAGGCTTACGAACCATACAACCTAGGCCAAGTCGGCCACGCATGCCATTGGCACATGCCAACATGCTCGCTGGTAGCTTGTCTTACCAAGGCCACGGCCCTAACGGCCACGCATGCCATTGGCACATGCCAACATGCTCGCCGGTAGCTTTTCTTACCAAGGCCAACCATACCCTAACGGCCACGCATGCCATTGGCACATGCCAACATGCTCGGTAGCTTTTCTTACCAAGGCCACGGCCCTAACGGCCACGCATGCCATTGGCACATGCCAACATTCTCGCTGGTAGCTTTTCTTACCAAGGCCACGGCCCTAACGGGCACGCATGCCATTGGCACATGCCAAACACACACGCTGGTAGCCTAACTTGCAAACCTTGCAACCTACCACCAAGGCATTCCGCACATGCCATTGGCACATGCCACACACGCCACTAGCAACTCTACCGTTGCCACTCAACCTACCACACAGGCCTACCACCAAGGCATTCCGCACATGCCATTGGCACATGCCGCACACGCCACTAGCATTAAAGCTCATGCTCTGGCATTGCCACTCAACGTTGCAACCTACCACCAAGGCATTCCGCACATGCCAATGGCACATGCCACACGCGCCACTAGCGAGCGCCACTTGCACTCAAGGTGCAACCAACGAGATATCAACACAAACTGGGGGATGCTTTCCAGGGTTTTGGTTTGGCGGTCACAGCTTGCAGCGTACACTATGCTCACATTAAGAAAGCGTGAAAAGGAATAAAACGGTCAAATACTTGAGGAAATAATGGTGAAAACGTTTTCACCCATTAACACCATGCGGTTACCACCTCCTCCCATTATTTCACCCTTTACTCTCTTCCTTCATGAGACCAGGGTACGTTTCAATCTCGACTTGTATAAATAGGTCTTACCTATTTCCACCAGACGACAAGTCTCGGTCAGGAGAAATATACTACACTCTTAGAAAGGCAACTTTGCAAGCTCTTCCAAAAGCTTTCATCTCTTGCAAGCTTCCCAAGCTTCACTTTTTGATACAAGTCGAGATACTACTCTCCCAGAATTATTCTGGTCTCAACACATTTCTTGGCTTCCCTCCCCAAATCAACCATTCTCTTCCACTTTGTGACCGAAGCAAGTCTGGAACGGCCATTTCTTGGTTTAGGCCGGACTTGTGCAGTTGATCTCTCGAATCTATAAAGTGCTCACGTGCGGACATTTTTTTAGGGTTTGAACCAGTTTCTCACTCACCTACCGAATTTACCGAAATCGGCGAAATGATTTTTACCCATAAACAATTGGCGACCACAGTGGGAGGATTGATCTATCGGCTACAATGTCGATCTCATTCGATCTCGTTCTTAGACCCCGGATGTCAAGACGGTAGGGGATGGCGACTCAATCCGACGCAACTACCGAACAACCCGGTTACCGGTTGTAAAAACTACACAAGAAAACTGGGAATCGCCGAAGATGCTACCGTGATTGGGGACTTCTTTGGCGATGCTACCAAAGAAAACCGCCTTTTTACATGAAGAGAGGCATGTTCGCAAAAACCTATGAAGTGAGTAAATTCAGATCACAAGAAGATATACGATTTGTTTTAGGTTCTTAGTAAAACCATTATACTACCGAGTATTGTGCCTATTGCTAGCACGCACTTTCATAAAAGCAATATTCCTTTCCCAAAACATAATCGAGTCATATTATCAAAACCATTTATCCCGAAATAACCCAATATCCTCAAAAGCTACCCGGTTGTCTACCAAAACCGGTCAAACTTTGAACCCGGACATCCAATATGTCTTTCAAAAAAAAAAAAGAAAAAGAACCTAAATGAAAGTTTAACGGAGAAACATTCAAGGAAAATCATCCAACGAGAGGTCCTGTTCTTCTTGGAGAAAGTCAACTTTGCATCTTCAAGAGCCGCTCTCTTCATAGTCAACATCTTGGAAAGTTTTTCGAGTTCTACCTCCTGTCGTGCAATCTCCTCGAGCGGAAAGGCTTTCGATTGTTTGCATCTTTCAACTTTTGGATCTCAGCAAGGCCTTCGACAAACCACGAAGTGTTGAACTCCTTTTCTACGCACACGTCGCGATGGTGTTCCCAGTTGGCAATAACGTCTTCAGAAACGGTGTGACCAGTCACCTCACGCATATCCTCGATGGAAGATAAAGCCTCTTCTACACGCTTAGCCAGCGCAAATCGACTAGTGACTTTCTTGGTTGTGGCCATATGTCCGTACTTCTCCCAGATTACGGTGTACAACGCCTCGTGCTTAGCCCACGCCGAAGCCGCCAACCAAAGACATGACCGGGATAAGGAACCAAGTACGGAGGATCAAAAATGGCGCCTGCACCTGGCCTCACGACGCGCAGAGGGTCTTCTTCCATGTCTACGGCAACAACCATCGAGAGAATCATCCGCCGTTTGAGCCACATCTCATGCCGGCAATTGGATAACGCCCATCTCCAAGTCACCAACGGTGGTCACCAAAGGCAAGTTTTCGTGTGCCTCTACCCCGAATCATCCTCCGAATCGGATTCCTCCTGCGAACTCGAGTTAGACATTTTTCAAAAAGAAGAAACGAGAAGAATAGAGAAAAGAAGCGCGAAACTCACCGAACCACTTCCCGAAAAAGAACCGGACTTGCCCGAGGAATCACTCTCACTTGTCGAACTTTCTTCTTTCTCTCGACTCATCATCGCTATGAGAAGGCTCGGTCTTCTTTGGAATTCTTTGAAGAAATCGTTGTCTCCCCGGCAACGTGCAAGGGCGTGCATTAACACTACCGAAGCCCTGGAGAAAACAAGACACATGTTTTCAGCGAGAAATTCATGTATTTTGAGACAAACCAAAGAAGAGGCGACACATACACGGTTATTGGAAGAACCGAAAGACACGAGAGCCGAGGAAGGGTCTTTTGAAACCGTCCGGAACTCACCAGCACGATTATTCGTTCTCCGTTCCTTGGCATGGGGACTTTCCGAGTTGCTAGGCAACTTTCGCTTGAGATCTCTCAACATTGGATACTTCTTCAAAACTGCTTGGGAAGGTTTACAACGAACGTTCTCCACCACGTTATTCACAAAAGCACGGATCATAATAAACTCGTCACACCGAACTCATTATAGCCAAAGGTCGTCGAAGTTACCCTTCCCATTTGTAAGAAGGGAAGGCGGATACCGGCTCGAGGGCACCGGCATTGAGGGGAGGCACGCAATGAATCCTTAGGAAGCACCGTCACGGTAAGCAAGAGGTACCCCTTGATCGAAACCCATGTGACGAGCAGCACGGTCAATGTTGTAAGCAGTTATCTGGAAAGACCCCATGAAGAAAGATGGCATATAACCGGGCAAGCAGCTTTGAACGAACAAGTTTTCACCAACGCTCAAATCGCCATCAGAAGACAAAGACATGAGTGGAGCGAGAAGCAAAGGTGTCAATTTGAGTCAGCGACCTATGGACCGGCTCCCATGGGCGAAAATTGATTTCATACGACTTATCAAGAAGACTAACCAAGCTCACGCCAACCTTTGGGCCTTTGTTCACCCATCGAAGAATTGGGAACCCCCCAACTCGCGGGAATCGAAGGCATCGGTTTGGAGCATACTTCTCAAAGTGCTCCCATATCCGGACTTGCGGAAAAGCAACGTGCATATATGAATTCACTTTCATGAAACCATTCGAAACTCGCGTGTTCGCAACTAGGTGATCCGGATGCACATACGGGAACCGAGGAATAGCTTGCCAATGGGAAGAACTTTACCTTTTTCTAACTTCACAAAGAACCGCTAGCAACTCGGTCTTATTTCCTTCTTGCCGAACCGTCATCAAAAATGTCTCTAGACAACCGAGAGAGCCAAAAATGCTTTGCAACATAAAGATCACGCTTTTCTGTTCGGGTTCCACTCGTCCTGAAACCACGAGACATCCACCAGCTATAAAAGCACCTTTCATCCTCTTTCCGGACAGAATCCTTCGACTTAGCGGTGGAGTCTTTTCGAGCGTAATCTCCCAACTTAGCGGCAAGGTCATCCCGCATCTTCACCTCACTTTCGAGATAATTGGATTTTAAGATTCCCGATTCTGGAAAATTCAGCAAGAGAGCCACACTCTCCAAGGAGAAAGTTATCTCCCCCCATCTACATATGATTGTATGGGTGTCCGAACACCATCTGGAGATGAAAGCAACCAAGCCCGGGATATCCTTCCTAATCTGGAGGTTTACTGAAGCTCTGACAGCATCAATAATCTGCGCTCGAGTCAGGTTGGTGTTTATGCGCTCCTTACTCACCATGAACTCAACCCATCTACCAAAAGAACGCAATGGGCTTTGACACATCCTGAAATCAATATTGGAAGAGGAGTATACCCCTTTTTGAAGACAAGAACCGTATAGTATTCTGCGGGCGAATCGAACGTGTCTTCCTTTCATCTTCACCACCGGTTAACAAAATTGGCACGAAACACGGGTGATTTTTCCGAGCAGAGACGAGTTTTTGGTGAAGAACTCATCATCCGTGTTTGGTTTGGAATTATGGACATCCTTTGAGGAAGCGAAATTTTGTCCAGGTAACATCTTTTAATAGCAACTTAGTAACAAGATACCTGCACACGAAAAAAAAAAAAAAAAACAAAAAACAAAAAACAAAATTATCTCCCTCACACATAACCGCGCCCAACAAAAGAAAAACCCGAAATAATAAAAAAAAAAGAGGAGGGCGTATTCTCTACGGTTTCAAAACTATATACACGATATTTTCTTCGGGTTCAAGACTATATACGCAGAATTTTCTTCGGGTTCAAGACTATATACGCAAAATTTTCTTCGGGTTCAAGACTATATACGCAGAATTTTCTTCGGGTTCAAGACTATATACGCGGTATTTTATATGGGTTCAAGTGTGCCTACAGTATCCTTCTTCGGGTTCAAAATTATATAGAGCATTTTTCTACGAGTTCAAAACTGCACGCGCAATATTTCTTTCAGGGCCGAAAAATCATATATACAATATTTCCTGCGGGTTCGAAGTCTTATGGAGCATATATACAGTATTCTTCTTCGAGATTCATGTACAGTATTTTCTACGAGTTCAAGACCGCACACGTGATATTTTCTTCGAGGTTCAAAATTATATACACGGTATTTTATACGGGCTCAAGTGCGTCTGCAGACAACCTTCTTCGGGTTCAAAATAATATATGGAGCACTCTCCTACGGGTTCGAATAATATATGCGATATTTCCCTTGGTTGCATACATACAATATTTTCTACAAGAGACACGCCAGGAAATTATATGCGCAAAGAAAACGCCTAGGGTTTACACCTACATAAAAAAGAAATACTGGAAGACATACCTGGAAGCTGGTTCTTCTTTATGACTCTGTCGCTGGTAGGAAAGGATGAAAAGATGAAAGTGCAAGATGGGAGAAAGGGACTTTATATACATAGGCGTGAGGATTCTGAAATAGGGAAGGATTTCCTTTTCCAAAATCGTGCGTAAGAAACGGCCCCACCAATTGCGCCAACTTCCCAATGGCCGCCCAAGTCACGCCTGCAAGCACGCACACCTTGCGCCGGTCCCACAAGCCAGCACACTCAGTTTCCCAACTCACGCAACTTCCCAACGTCGCCCAAGCTACACCGGCCCCACCAATTGCGCCAACTTCCCAATGGCCGCCCAAGTCACGCCTGCAAGCACGCACACCTTGCGCCGGTCCCACCAGCCAGCACACTCAGTTTCCCAACTCACGCAACTTCCCAACGTCGCCCAAGCTGCACCGGCCCCACCAATTGTGCCGACTTCCCAATGGCCTCCCAAGTCACGCCTGCAAGCACGCACAACTTCCACACCTTGCGTCGGTCCCACCAGCTAGCACACTCAGTTTCCCAACTCACGCCAACTTCCCAACGTCACCCAAGCTACACCGGCCCCACCAATTGTGCCCCTCCCGATTTGTGCAAAACTAGCGAGAGGCAAGGATTCCAAATCCTACTTATAAAAGGTCGACAAGCCTCCTCAATTCTCTTTACGGTTTGTCTTGTTGATAGTTTGTCACCATCTTATGCTTACCTCGCAACAAAGCCCCTGTTCCGAGATAAGCAGGGGACTTAATGTTGATGGTGGTTTTTAAACAAAGGGTAAAATCGTAAAACCCCATGACCTAGTGTTACCCGCAACACATTAACTAAGAGCATTTAACTTTCGGTGTAAATAATTAATAGGGGTATTTTTTCAAAATACCGATTAGGTTTTCGACACGAACCCTAATTCCAAAACCAAGCGCTGCACAACGCACCATGGCAACAATGCCAAACCAAGCCGCACATCGCTGCGCACCATGGCAACAATGCCAAACCAAGCCGCACAAGCAGCACCATGGCAACAATGCCAAACCAAGCCGCTGCTTTGCGCACCATGGCAACAATGCCAAACCAAGCCGCACACCGGCGCACCATGGCAACAATGCCAAACCAAGCGCACACTCGCACCATGGCAACAATGCCAAACCAAGTCGCACACCTGCGCACCATGGCAATAATGCCAAACCAAGCCGCACACTGCGCACCATGGCAACAATGCCAAACCAAGCCGCACACTGCGCACCATGGCAACAATGCCAAACCAAGCCGCTGCACCCACGCACCACGGCAACCATGCCAAACCAAAGCCGCACACTCAGCGCACCATGGCAACAATGCCAAAACCAAGCCGCACACAATCGCGCGCCACCGTGCAACAATGCCAAACCAAGCCGCACCCATTGCATCCACCGCAACAACGCTAAAACCAAAGCCGCATTGGCACATGCACCATGGCAGCCCTAGCCAAAACCAAACTACCTATCGCACTCATTGGCAACCATGCCAAACTAAGCCGCTATGCCATTGGCGCATGCCAAATATAGCGCCTAGGCTTGCAAAACGTGCAACTAGGTCAACATGGCCGTACGTGCCATTGGCACATGCCAACGCGTACCACAAGCCATATTTCCAAGCCGCTATGCCATTGGCGCATGCCAAATATAGCGCCCTAGGCTTGCAAAACGTGCAACTAGGTCAACATGGCCGTACGTGCCATTGTCACATGCCAACGCGTACCACAAGCCATATTTCCAAGCCGCTATGCCATTGGCGCATGCCAAATATAGCGCCTAGGCTTGCAAAACGTGCAACTAGGTCAACATGGCCGTACGTGCCCACCGGCACATGCCAACGCGTACCACAAGCCATATTTCCAAGCCGCTATGCCATTGGCGCATGCCAAATATAGCGCCTAGGCTTGCAAAACGTGCAACTAGGTCAACATGGCCGTACGTGCCATTGACAAATGCCAACGCGTACCACAAGCCATATTTCCAAGCGCTATGCCATTGGCGCATGCCAAATATAGCGCCCTAGGCTTGCAAAACGTGCAACTAGGTCACCATGGCCGTACGTGCCATTGGCACATGCCAACGCGTACCACAAGACATATTCCCAAGCCGCTATGCCATTGGCGCATGCAGATATAGCGCCCTAGGCTTACGAACCATGCAACCTAGGCCAAGTCGGCCACGCATGCCATTGGCACATGCCAACATGCTCATTGGTAGCTTTTCTTACCAAGGCCACGCCCTAACGGTCACGCATGCCATTGGCACATGCCAACATGCTCGCGGTAGCTTTTCTTACCAAGGCCACGGCCCTAACGACCACGCATGCCATTGGCACATGCCAACATGCTCGCTGGTAGCTTTTCTTACCAAGGCCACGGCCCTAACGTCCACGCATGCCATTGGCACATGCCAACATGCTCGCTGGTAGCTTTTCTTACCAAGGCCACGGCCCTAACGGCCACACATGCCATTGGCACATGCCAAACACACACGCTGGTAGCCTAACTTGCAAACCTTGCAACCTACCACCAAGGCATTCCGCACATGCCATTGGCACATGCCACACACGCCACTAGAAGCTCTGGCATTGCCACTCAACGTACAACCTACCACCAAGGCATTCCGCACATGCCATTGGCACATGCCACACACGCCACTAGAGGCTCGGCATTTCCACTCAACGTACAACCTACCACCAAGGCATTCTCACATGCCAATGGCACATGCCACACGCGCCACTAGCGCGCACTTGCACTCAAGGTGCAACCAACGAGATATCAACACAAGGCGGGGATGCTTTCCGGGGTTTTGGTTTGGCGGTCACCGGCTTGCAGCGTACACTACGCTCACATTAAGAAAGCGTGAAAAGGAATAAAGCGGTCAAATAAATGAGGAAATAATGGTGAAAACGTTTTCACCCATTAACACCATGCGGTTACCACCTTCTCCCATTATTTCACCCTTTACTCTCTTCCTTCATGAGACCGTGGTACGTTTCAATCTCGACTTGTATAAATAGGTCTTACCTATTTCCACCCCGAACGACAAGTCTCGGTCGGGAAAAAATATACTACACTCTTAGAAAGGCAACTTTGCAAGCTCTTCCAAAAGCTTTCATCTCTTGCAAGCTTCCCAAGCTTTCACTTTCGTACAAGTCGAGATACTACTCTCCCCAGGCTATTCTGTCTCAACACCTTTCTTGGCTTCCCTCCCCAAATCAACCCTTCTCTTCCACTTTGTGACCGAAGCAAGTATGGAAACGGCCATTTCTTGGTTTAGGCCGGACTTATGAGATTGATCTCTCGAATCTATAAAGTGCTCACGTGCAAGACATTTGTTTAGGGTTTGAACCAGTTTCTCACTCACCTACCGAATTTACCGAAATTGGCAGAAACGATTTTTACCCATAAACAATTGCTAAGGGAAAACTCCGACATTTTCGCATGGAGTTTCACTGAGATGCCTGGAATAGATCCGAATATAGCCTGCCACAGGCTAAATATCGATGAGAAATTCCATCCAGTTCGTCAGAAAATCAGGAATATGGCGCAAAGCAAAAAATATGAAGTTACTGCAGAAGTCGAAAAGCTGTTGGAAGCAGGCTTTATTCGGCCAGTGCAATATCCTCGTTGGCTGTCAAATGTCGTACCCGTTCCAAAGAAGAATGGTAAAATTCATGTCTGTATCGATTTTACTGATTTGAATAAAGCATGTCCGAGTGATCTGTACCGCTGCCACGGATACGATATTTGGTGGACGCAACCTCGGGTATGGGAGACTCTCATTCATGGACGGTTTTTGTGGTATAACCAAATACCTTTGTTCGAGGAAGATCAAGAGCATCTTGCGTTAAGTGACGATGAGAGGAGTTTATTGCTATATTGTAATGTCGTTCGGGCTAAAGAACGCAGGGGCAACCTACCAGCATTTGTTAGACCATATGTTTAAGGATCTGATTGGGAAGTTGATGGAAGTGTATATCGACGATATGGTGGTGAAATTTGAACAAAAGGAGTCGCATTTTCTTGATCTGCAGAAGATGTTCGATATCTTGAGGCAATATCGTGTGAAGCTCAATCCAGCAAAGTGTTCATTCGGGCTGTTGTCGGGAAAGTTCCTTGGGTACTTGATGACACACAAAGGAATCGAGGAGCAAATCAGAGCCATCAGAGAGATGCCATCCCCAAGAACGAAGAAGGAGGTCCAGAAACTAGCGGGACGATTAGCAGCTTTAAGTCGTTTTATTTACTATTTGGATTACGATTATGGCTACATCCAAATCAGGAACCACATGGTTATGCCTGGCTCTGTACCCTCTAAACCTATGGATTTTGGCAAGGGTTCGATCTGGGTCTCCTTATAATCAGTAGGTTGTTAAGTTGTTAACTCTACAATTATGGTTTTCAAATTCCCTTACATGAAGGATTTTAGAAAAAACTCATTTTGGGGCAACCCATAATCGGATGGTTTGGTAATATATTTAACTCCCCGTTAACGCCGCATACAAAACACGAACCAAGTGGTTATGGTGGGTTGTGTACACTCAAAACCTATGAAATATGGCAAAGGTTGGATCACGGGGCTCATTATAATCGGTGGGTTATATAATTATATACCCTACCGATTATGGTAGATTTCAAAATTCATTACGTGAAGGATTTTAGAAAAAACTCATTTTGGGGCAATTTATAATCGGTAGTGTATGTAACCTATTAGGCTTCCGATTATGGCTACATCCACAAATTCAAGCCAAGTGGTTATGGTTGGCTCTGCACCCCTCAAAACCTATGGAATTTTGCCAAGGTTTAATATGGGGCTCCTTATAATTGGTAGTTTTACAAGTTGGATAAGCTCTTCGATTATAAAAGGGATTATTAGTGAAGTATCTACTCAATAATCGGTAGGTATAGTTTCAATTTAACCTACCGATTCACCTTTAACCTACCGATTATGGTGTTGGCTACCGATTATATAAGGGCATATTGGCCATTTCGAAAAATCGAAGATAAGGGGTAGCTTAGATTTACGTTTGGGTGACATTTTTTGTCTTTTAGTGTCGCCCCTAGTTTTTTTTGCTAATTTCTGCATTTTCATGGCCAACACCATTATAATGATTTCTTTCAACTTAGTAGATGTATGCTTGAATCAACAAAGGAAAAAATAAAAAAGGAAACCATTACAGAAAAATGAACAACAGTACTAATTAATCCATGGGAGTCTTTTCTTTCACTGAAAATTCAAGGATTACATATGTTGATTCATCAATAAACCCACGATGATCAAAACACCAATCTCATCATAACTCTCAAACCCCTAGAAACTAAAACCCGAAATCCTAGAAGATGAAAAACAAACAAAAAAGACTAGAAAGAAATTTTGATAAAAATCAAGATCTAGAACCCCATTTCTGTTACTACTAGTACTACTCAGCCTGAACTCCAACAACATTTTCAGCATCTTTGATTTTAGGAAAGTAATTCATTGTTAGGTCGTTCGGGGTTCTAGATCACCAATGGCCTGATTTTAGGAAAGTAATTCATTGTTAGGAAAGTAATCAAGGAAATTGGTATTGACTATGTAACTGTAGTCGTCATCCTTGTTTTCACAATCACCAATGGCCTGATTCTTGTATCCTTTGCAAAAAACAATGTCACCAATAGCAGGAAAGTTGAATATCACCTCAACATATTCATCATGTTCTACAGCACTCCACAGAGACTTTTTGGCCATCAGTTTCTCAGACGGATTGATGTAATAATCACCAGGGGTTCCAGCTTCCACATCTGCAGAATTAATTACCCACAAAATTAATCCATGTCAAAAATGATAATAATCAGAACATTAAAACTTTTAATTACAAAGTCTATAAAGTATGTGTATACCTGATTGCCTAAACATATGGATTTTCTTGGAAGCCATTAGGCCTATTACTATGGGTATGGAAAAAATTTGGTGTTTGGCATGCCACCTGGCATGCCAAACCATTTCCGCCACTATGGGAGAACCGACTAGCGCTGGAATCTCTACCGATTGATATTGATGAGCGATATAATCAATATCGTTTGATATTATCAAATTAGTTGTCGATAGAAACAATATCGCCAGCGCTTGGTACTCTACCGCCTATATAAATTCGCAGCACACCATCAGAATCTTTACAATCCCTTTTCCCCTTCTATTCCCTTCTCAACTCTTCTTCCCTTTTCAAAAATTGATAGAAAAAAAAGAAACAGAAAAACCAAAGGAAGTACTAGTGCCCCAAGCAGTGGAATAAATTTTGTTGTGGATACAGATTATGAGTTTAATAATGTTAGACAAGTATCCGGTGCAGGTATTTTCCCCAGTCACCTATCTGATCATCCGGAGGGAGTTAGTTCGGTAACGCTAAGAGGTGGATGGACCGAGTTAAAAGCGATTTATGAATTACTTCCCCCAGTTGTTCAAGAGAAAGTTAGAAGATATCCTTGGCGACATATATATCTTATTAACCCAAGAAACCACCGGACTCAAGGAGTTCAAGATATATTTGAAAGATGGTGGAAAACTACAAACACGTTCTTTTTCAAGGACTTTGAATGCGGTAAGTTAGTTTTTTCCAGTAATTTCTTTTTTAAATTATCTATTTAGTTTTATAAAAATCAACAAACCCTAATTGTGATATTATTGTTAATAGGAGTTTTCCCGCTAGATTTGTACATGTTAACTGGAATTCAATGTGAGGGAACCTTACTTCCATATAACCCACTAAACTGGTTGGCAGAATACAAATGGAAACAGAGACTTTCCTTATACTCTAGTGAATTAGAAGGAAATCCAGTACATAGACAAATAAAAGCGGGGAGGGTTAAAAGTGCCTGGGTTGAAAAGTTTTTTACAAACGTTATCCTAGGAATATGGAAGAGAACGAGAGTCTTGGTAATCAATATTTGTTCCCTGCCCATTATGAGGAGCTCGAAAGGGTGTTTATCGTATGGACACTACGCCAATGTCTATTTCCAAATGCTAGCTTAGTGGCCTCAATTGGTTTTCTCGAAGCATTAGAAGATTTAGAGCAAGCACCAACATATGATTGGGGGTCTCCTATGTTATTAGAGATTTACATACAACTTGGTGTAAACTCGACGTCTCTCAAAGATAGTTTCAATGCTTTTTGGGGCGTTTTGGAGGTAAGAACCAATATTTTTCCAAATATTTGTTTGTTATTTTCATATTGATAATAATAACCAATAATGTTATTATTTGCAGTATTGGTGGTATACATGGTTCCGTGTGGCAGAACCTTCTCTTAGGAATCATACCAATGTTTTTCTGATCATAAAGAAGTACGATTCCGAGAATTAGGAACCTCAACAGATTGAAGATGGTCAACATATAACTTTTGTTCATAAGAATCAGCGGTTGAGTAGAACAAGCAATAACTTTGTCTCCCAGCCATATGAAGGAATACCTGAGTTCGAAGAAGAACAAGCTCGAGAAATGTTACATCTAAGCCTTACAAGGATCGTGTTATACAAATCTATTTCTCAAAAGGGTGTTTGGTATTATGGTGAAAGACAACTTCTTCGGTTGCAAGGAAGATCGATTATATCCGTCAACCCATACCCTAATTCTGAGATATCTGCAGATGACTACTTCAAATTGTTAAGGGAAGGTCATCATTGGCAAGAAGTTGACCAATTGATTCGGGAGCCAATGGATAGAAATGATTACCTGTTTTGGTTCGACATGATTTACAAGTCCAATATTGTTATGCAACCACAAAGTTTGGGTCGAGTTGATTTCCCGGCTATAGGTAGGATGCCACTTGCGATGACTATCTTCCTTCCCAACCTCCACCGGAGACGGAGGCTACGCATGTGCATATCCTTCTCAAAGTTCATCGTCAATTATGCCACATTTTTCTTGGGAGGTACAGACTATATCCTCCACATCACGGAGAGGTTGTTACTTATCCAATTACTTCCAGTGCACCTGATCGGAGTAATCCATACTAGGGGATCAATGCCACACCGATGGAGTATCGGAGAATCGGTGTAACGATTTTGATGCTTTTTTTCACGAATTTCAGATTCCACTTGGAGGATATGCAAAGACGAGAGGGAGGAGATGATGTTTTACATGAGTCCGGGATTAGGAGGTTATGATGGTTCGGTAGTACTAGGGGAATGAGTCCCGGTGGTAGTACTAGGGGAATGAGTCCCGGTGGTAGAGGAATGAGTCCCAGTGGTAGAGGCATGAGTCTCAGTGGTAGAGGAATGAGTCCCGGTGGTAGAGGAATGAGTCCAACTGGAAGTCATCAAAGTCGTGGAAGTGAAAGAAGACTGAGACGTCGTATGCAGGAGGTACCAGAAAGTTCTACTCCAAACCTAGTGTTAGATACTCAAGTAGAGCGTGGAGATGTTGAAGACATAAGCATGGATACAGCTCCGGCACATCCGGTTGGACATATGGACGTAATGACTCCTGGAGGTGGTGTGAACTTAGAATATATTAGGCAAGCGAATTTGTTTACCCCAATTGCCTCAACCTCATCAACATTTCAGTTATATCAGCAAAATCCTTCACCATATCAACAACACGCATTTCAAGATTGTTATCGTGTACCCTTGCAGCCTATTAATTTCCAAGGTTTTGGTGATTCTGATGAGACTCAACCACTAAGTCAGTCTCAAACCGAGCCAAGTCTGTCTCAAACCGAACCAGGATCGATAACTAAAATGTTGAACGGTACCATTGATCCACAAAATATGGGTAATTGGGTCTTTGGTCAAGAAAGAAACGGTCAAGGAAATCAGTAGTTTGTTTGCATAATTTAGTATCTTTTAATTATTTCAAATGCAATCTTTTTATTTTAATTAATGAAAACTATCTTTTAATTAAAACTAGTTTTACATTTCAACATAATTATCTCAAATCTATATCCCTTCCAACCCCAACATCGAATTACAAAAATATTTTCTTAAATTGTGATAATCATGAAAAATATTTTCTTAAATCAATATACCATTGGGTGTTTATCATAATATTTTCATAGATTATAATTATGAAAAATTGCAGCCGTTGGATGATGAACAAATAAGCCATAATAACACCATCGAGCGACATCATGACTATCGTTGGCGCTTCTCTGACCGCCGAGCGATTCTTTGACCATCGAGCGATGGAGTTTCTGTCGCTCGATGGAAACTCTGTCTCGTATGCCTATATGCCAGGACTGGCATATAGGCATATGAGTTTGGCAGTTTGGCATACCCATAGTGGGTGCATATTGGTCGGTTGTCAATCCGTCAAATATAATTTCACTTTCTCAATCAACTAGATATAAATATAGTATGCGATAAGAAAGAGTTCGTATCCACAAAGAGGCTTTCGTTGTTATAAAATTCTAGTTTCTAAGTAACCCAGGGTATGTTTGTTGTATCTAAGCAAATAAAAATAATTAAAAGCAAAGTAAGTAATTCGAGAAATCAATAAGGAGGAGATATTGGTCACGGGATAGTATCATTCAAAAACATGTATTTTCATCAATGATTAGAATTGGTATTTTAATCTCGTATTTATTAAAAGTCCTAGGATACCTTGATCGCAAGTATAACCCGTTAATTCCCTGTTTTCATCACAACCACATTAAAAGATGCATATGTGAATTCTTCGTAGAAAGCAACCTAAAGTGTAAAAGCACAATTAAGTTTAACTCCCTAAAAGAATTAAGTTTTATGGAATAAGACTAATCAATGCAAACGAATGTGTAAAAGCACTAAACGTTTTAACAAAAGTTATGATTCACTTGTGACTAGTAAGATGTATCACTACAAGCACTAACCACAATTATGCTACTTAGAATCAGGGATAAACAACTTTTTCGTATTGAAAACCCTAATATAGCTCTAGAGATGAACACAAATCGGATTGATTCCGGACTCAACCTAACAAGTTTTCAAATCTTATAACACTATTAATTGTGAATCACAAACAATAATTACTGAGACAAAACTAATTCATTGAATCAAAAGCATGTTGAGAAATCAACTTTTATCCCATAACCAATAAGATGTTTAGCTACTCATAGCTATGGAGTTCATCATAATCAATATTCAATAATAAAATAATGAAAAAGAAGAACAAAAGCAAACCCTAGAAGGGTAAACAAAGTGGCTCTCCAAAAATTCCAAGAATAAGATATCCATAAGTTGTAGAAGACCTTCCCTTTTATAGCTTTTCTCCAACTTCTAAAATTAGGTCTAGTCTTCAAAGTCCATTAGATGAGAATCCACCAAGCCCATAAGAAGGAGAGACCCATGTAGAAAATATGACCCAAAAATTGTCGCCGGAAAACGGCCGGAAAAGTGCCCGGAAAACGTATCAGGTGACCGGCAAAGTCCAACCGGTCACCGGTCAACGGGTCGGATCGGTCGGGTCAACTGAGTCAACTCGGCAGGTCAACTCGGTCAAGCACCGAGTTAGGTCATTGAGTCAGGATCTGGATCATCATCTTACTCAGCTGGATGAGCTGAGTGGCTTTGGCCTAGGGCATTGCTCATGCCACTCAGCTGTGCTGAACTATCATTGTGCATCATTGCTTCCCTTCCAGCCATCTTGGCCTGCACTATGTCATGTCAACTGAACCAGTTGATACTCCCAACATCTCACTACAGCATCAGCTACATCCATCGCCAGTCCTAGCCATTCTCTGCCTGCCACTGCCATTACCTGCAACATTTCAGCTCCTGTTGCAATCCAACATAACCACCAAATCCCCACTTCAGTTCGTCGCCATACTGCAACAACTCCAGCCTTCATTTGCAGCTCTGTAACACACAACCATCTCAATAGCTTCACACTTCACAACTCAAGCTTTTCACAGCTTCGCCTCATGTTCCCTGACTTCAACCTCCATCTCAAGCTCCACTTCTCAGCACAACATCATTTGCACAAGCCAACACCAGTTGCCGCTCCTTGAATTCACTGCATCAATCAGCTCCCTGAATTTCAATACCACCAGCAACACCTGCACTTCCATCTGTTTTACAGAGACAAACCCTAAATTACCATCAATCCCTGCTTATTTCTGGTCATTCAAACTCAGCCCCAAATTCCAAAATCTTGCCACTGAACTTCAACTCAACTATTTCCTGTGAATTCTATTGCCGAAAGTAATTGGCTCCTCGAGACTGAAACCAGATGTAAGAAGAGCTGTCTCGAATAACAGGAGAACCAAATCCTTCACAGACTTGTCATTCTTGTCAGCATCAGCCCTCAAATCATCTCAAGTTCATGCCTGCCACATTTGAGCCTCGATTTCATCTGCACCTTGTAACTCAACTGAATCTCCACAGAACCTTAGCCATTCTATTCCTGCAACACAGCTCTGCTCAACTCAGATTAATACATAAAGCTGCACCTCAGCTCATCACCACTGGCCATCAATCCATCATTGCATTTCATTGAATCACGATCACAGCCTACACCGATTAAATCTTTTCATAAGTTCAGCTGCACTTGGACTCCTTGTGCAATCTTTCAGCAAACACAAATCAGTGCCAGCAATTGCTCAGCTGCAATGCCAGACCAATGACCAGCAACTCCAGCTCCACAGCACAGCCAAGCTGCCAGCCTTCAAGCTCCTTGTTAAGCCAATTGCAACAACTCAACTCACTGCCTCCATGACCAATTTCATTTATTCAAATGGCACATTCTATTCCACCAATGCCTTCCCTGCTCTAGCACAGCCTTTCAGTCTCACCACCTGAGGAACCCATTTCTGTAGTAGCTCAACCATCTTTGCACTCTGCCAGAGTCACACTCATCAGCCAACAAACCACCATCATCTAACTCTGTCAATTCTTGTCAGCCCTGTACCACCACTACACTGCACCTTTAACAGCCTTGCCGCTGTAGCTTCTCCATGAGTTCCTCCTTTAACTGCACCTGCTATTCCCTGTCCTAACATATATCTAAGGTTCATACATCACCATCTTCACCTCAGTTGCTTCTTCCCTGTAACCAGTAGCAGCATCTTAACCTCCTCCTTCCAGACCATCAATTGCAGATCCTCTGAATCTTCTCTCCCTGAGTAAGCTCAAGCCATCACAAAAGCAACCATTTGTGTCTCAGTCCTGTAACTTCAACTCAAGACCACACTAGCAGCCAGCACCATGAGCTCCACCAATTCAATCTAAATCTCCATTTCACTCAGGGAAGATTCAATACTCAAACCCATATTCAAATTCACTCTGCCAACACTGTAGTTGTATCTTCATTCATCAGTTCTAACTGATTCTTCAAAACCCATTTAACCAACAACCTCAAATCCTCATCCTCACCAATTTTAGATTCACTTGATCAAACCCTAACTTCTTCCACCAAATACTTTGAACTCAACCAAAGAAACATCCAACGGCAACCATCTTCTTCTCTACTCAGTTCTCTATAACTCGAACCCCGTGAAACCGGCAACAACCAATCCCTTGATGTCGATTTCAATTTCCTCCATCACTGTCTGGCTGCATCTCTATTTTCTCATCAATTCCCGCACCATCAGCAGCTCACGAGTTAGCACATCACCTTCTCGATCTCTCCATTTTGAACGATCTCAGAAGCAGCAGGAACTGGTTATTTTGTTTCTCAATCTCAGATGTATTTCTCTCGAATTTAGTTCAGGTGAAAATGATTAATGAGAGAAATTTCTCTCAAATTCAGGCCATAATTAGGGTAGGATTTATGCAGTGGCACCACATGTTATAAGGGCTATCCTGATTGGCAGCCCCTTAGCCTCAGCTGGTTGCATTTAACACTCCTCCTAATAAAGTTGCCCCTTAACCTTGGGTCAGCTCCGTATATCATTTGCCTGTGAGATGACAATTTCGCCCTTTTTGCTCAAATTGGATACTTTCTTCTTCTTTTCCTCCGTGCTACTCCAGCGTATCTGATAACTCAAAAGCAAACATAAAATACATAATTCACACGAAAAATAGCAAAGAAAGCATAAACTCTATATAGTAAATACGGTGTATTCTACACCTATCACATATATGCCAAATACTAAGTTTTGTCATACCCATAGGCAGGGGCGGAGCCACGTGGAAAGGTGGGTGGGAAATTTCACCCCCTAAAATGTGAGCTCCTAAGCCCAATTAGACCTAATTTATCCCATTTTTAGCCATTTTTGGTCATTTTAATCCTTTTGCACCCCCTTAAATGTGTGTTGATTGGTAACTTGCCCACCCATTTCTCGAATCCTGGCTCCGCCCCTGCTCATAGGAATAGGCCTTAGAGTGGTGTTGGAGACTAAGAAATAAACTTTTTTCTTTTCTGGTTGTGTGAGTTTGGAAAGAAATGAGAGAATGAGGTTGTGATATTTATTTTATAGAGGAAGAAAATTATTGGGGGAAGAATCTCTAGCTAGGATATCCTGTGTATGTAATAGTAGGATCCACCGTGTGCTCCGGCTATTGTCACTTGGCACGTTCGTCTCTAGACTCACTTGTCTAATTGATAGAAGCCATAAAAATTAGATTCAAAGAAACTTTGATTATTTGTTTTGTTTTTTTGTTGTGTGACTAGAAATTGTGAGTGTAGGTGAGATTGGGGTTGGGATATTTAAAGAGGAAGATGTTGATGAGTGCCAAATATTGCATATTTCTACACCTTTTTATTGGCATTTAACTCATCTTTTGTGCTCAGAAATCAGATATTATCCCAAATTCTGTATTTTCCCTGTTTTCAAGAATAAATATTTGTACTAATTAATTTTGTGTTTTTAGGTAGTAAATAAAGCTTGGAGAAATTAAGGAGCCAAAAGAGCAGAAAATTGGAGACGAGCGTCTATGGAGCAGAAAGCCAAAGCCCGCGTGCGCATCAGTTGCAACCCAACAAGTAGCAACCCATTTACAAGACATGGGCTCGAGAAATCCAAGACCCGGCCCATAACCCGGATCCAAGCCCGTCTTATCTGAGCCGTCAAATTTGATCCATTTGCATCCAACGGTCGCATCAGCCCACGCATCGGTGTCTTCCGCATCCAATGGTCGATCCATCCTTCTCATTACCACTCGCTGCATCCGCCTCACACCGAAACCATCTACACCTACACCCATCGACCAAACAACCCCTATTCTCATTTTCTCTTATATCTTCTTCCCCGATATTTGCATAGAACTTCTTCCTCTCCCGACCAAACTCTGAGCAGCCAATTAGCAAAGGGAACAACAAATTCAGAGGTTTTGGGTGAGTGGGTCGCCATTTAATTTCCAAATTGAAGTGAACTAGGGTTTTGCATGTATAAATATGGTGAGGCGGTGTATGTGAGAGGGGATGCTGGATTAGCTTGAGTGCACCAAGTTATAGTTTGTATCATCATGTTCTAATTCCAATTGCTAGGGTGTAAATGAAACCCTTTGATTTAATGTGAAAGTAAGTGGATTCTCATTTTGTTCTTGATATGTATAATGCTTAGGATTATAGTTAGCTAGTGAACTAAACTCACCTGTGATCAATGGTACTTGTAAGAAGACCATTGATACTAGGGTAAGTAAGGAGAGTTAGTTAATCAAACATCCATTTAAGGCCTTCAAGGGAAGGCACAAGAACACAAATGAGATTTTACATTACCTTAGCTTAGGATTGAGGGTGGAATTGACCATCCTAGTAACTTTCCCAACTGTCACAACACCTTTTGTTCATTTGTTACCTTAAATTAGAGTCACAACAACTCCAATTAGTCGTATCGACACCCAACAAACCCATAATTGTATCACTCTTTGTTAGAAATCAGTTTAGTAAAGCCTTGAGATCAACCTTACACACTCCATCTCCCGTGGATTCGACTGTGCTTGCCACCTCCAATAGGCACTGTGCACTTGCAAAGATTAACCGTAGGCAAAACACTTTTCCCGGTTACAAGTTTTTGGCGCCGGCTATGGGGATTTGGTAGTGTTGCTTTGTTGATTAATTGCTTTCTTCATCAATTTCGTTCACCCATGTACATATGTGCTTTGAATTGTTGTTTGTAGTCCTTTATTAGTGTAACTTGACTGTTATTTTTCTATTCCTGTATCTTCTAGTGCATAGTGTTCACTCTATCATTGCATTGTAGTCATCTTAACTTAATTGCATATCTGCATCATTGCATTGTAATATAAATTAGTTGTAACTTCTCATATACTTGCATTATTTCAGTTCTTTTTGTCAAAGTAAGCATCTTTACATCACTATCATCATTTGTAGCTAATCTCATTCTTTAGTATAGGTTGTTTTTTGTTTATTTTCTTAGTGCAGTGATTCTCTCATGATGTATCCTGCAGCTCAGTAGTTCACCAATCTTTGGGTTGTAGTTCTTATCTGAAGCTTGTTATAACAGTGCAGCTTAGTTAATCCTTCTGTCTAAATGCCCTGCATCTCATGCTTATAGCCATCATCATATATCCCGCATAATAAATCATCTGTCATTATATTTTGCATGGTTTTTGTAACATATTCTGTCACATCTTACGTGATAGCCGAAACTTGCAAAGTGGTGCATGCTACACTTCGCAAAAGCCAAAGAAAGGGAAGACAAGGAGCGTAACAACATAGCCACTGTGTGGTTAAAAACCGTTGGTCATTTTCAAATCCTTTTACACTTTATATCTCGCATGAATGATCTCGTGTGCAAGCATCGAGAACCGGTTTTTCATCCTCAAAGACAATAAGCTGGTGATATTTGAGTTTTCCTTTGGTTAGATGGATTTATTATTAGCTATGCATGATCTGTGAAACTTGAATAGCATGCTGACCTGTGAATCTGTGAGCCATGCTTGCATGATAAATTAGTCACCTTGCTGAACAATCACCCCTGAGTCGATTGTAGCTCACACAAGCATTACCCGATTGCACGATAAACCAGTACCGCTTTGCTAAGTATTGATCCATACACAAATCCTTGTTTTTGTGTGTTCCGTGCTTGTGAATCCTTGGCCTCGACAAGGCACATGTTAACTCCAGCCCCTGTAGCTGTGAGTTTGAGCTGCAACTTGGTTAGCCAAGTTTGCTGCAAGCCCTAGTTGCCATCAACTGAGTAAGTTGACTTCATCTGCCCTGTGCCTTGTGTGCTCTATTCAGTCAACTAAAGTTGTTAACGGACTTATATGACCACCTGTGTCGCAGACCCTGCCATACTCACTTGATATCAACTGAGTTGGTTGACATCAACTGACCCTGTTGAGCTTTCTGCATTGCAAGTTTTGTGCATCAATCTGTGAAAAATTGGGGTCAACTGACCCTGTTGACATCAACTGTGCATCTGTGCATGTCAAGTATGTTATAAAAGTGTTGTAATTTCATGCTTGCTCATCTATGCTTCTGTTGCATCTGTGAGTCATAGTCACTTGCCACACACAATCACAGCACGTACTCCACCTTGAGTGAACATAACCTGGCTACCACTGTGCACATTTCCTGTCATGTGATCACCTGCCAAGCTAGTCACCCAATCCCTGCAACATCTTGGATCCATGCACATTCCCCTGATATTTTGAGCATTTGTGCTAAGCTTGTCTGTGAATCCCTGAATCCTGTTGCCATCTCTAGAAGCATTACTTTCCACCTTGGCGCATCACTGCTTATCTCCAGTGCAGCATCACAAATCTGTGTACACTAATTCTAGGGCCAGCCTTACAAATCTCATGAGCATAGTCTACCTATATTGCCTGAGACTGAGGATCATTTTTAAGCATTAGTTCTCTGAGTGTGCATTTGTGTCTTGACTGAGCAGTAATACATCCTTGAATCTGTGTGCAAAGGCAAAACCCTGTGACATTTGAGTTATACATTGGTTAACTGACGGTTGTTAGTCATCTTTGCATTTGAATGGCCATGAATCTCTGAATCTGTTCTCTAAGCTTCATCTATAGCCTGGCTTGTGCACTCGTTGCTCATATTGAGTGTTGTATAGTGTATGGCATGTATGTTAGGCTAATGCTGTTTTGTTTTGTGGCCAAATTGATTGCCTGGCATGATAGGATTTTGGACTGACAGTAGAGATGAAGAATCATCATATAGGTCAATTAGAGAGCTTGCTTATGGGCATGCTTCACACTATGAACCCCCCACAGATCATGATGTTAATGATTTTAGGGAGTATTATGAACCTTCTCAGGGCCCTGAACTTGAATACACATACCCTAATCATTATGCGCACATGTATCATCAACCGCCATGGGAGGTTGAACAAGGCTATCCTCCAATGAACCCTTGTATGCAGTCGATAATAGAAAATATCATACTCATAGAGCAAAACAATGCTAGGTTTGAATTACAAGCGTTGCATGATCATCCATATAGCAACATGTCTGAATTTCCCTTTGGTAGTGAACCTTGTGCACAACTATGTAATGAATATTCATATGAAACAAGGATACCCACTATTGAAGACTCCCCTTCGATTGAACAGCTTAACATGATATTAGGGATGAATCTGATTCATTTAAAAAATATAGAAAGGGAGAATCTTCAAAATGAAATGCTTGTCAGTCCTGATGAAGTAAATTTTGAAACTAGTGTTTATGCTCATAGTCAAGCTACTAATGTTGAAAATGAACCTAATCTATTGGTAAATGAGTGCACTAGAAATGTTACAATTTTGAATAGGGAAATGCATTTTTGTTTTGATGATGATGATGATGAATATGATATGTTAGAAGAGCATGTGTATCTGAAAATATGGTGGAACCTTTGGGTTCGAGACATTAAGCTTCTCTACTTTGTGAACCTTATGAATGATGCTTCTTCTAATATTCAATCCATACATACATGTGATGCTGAATTGGGGTTTGAACAATTGTTCGAAAATGAGCATGCTATACAACTTGCATCTGACCTAGGGATAGCTGAATTGTCTGTTGACACAGATGATTCAATGCATGTAATTGATGTGTCTAATTCTCGTCCTAGGTCACAGTGCGAAGTTCCTTGTGATATCCCTATGCATGAAACTGAAGTTGTAGATGATGATTATGGACTGGGGCTTGTCGAAATATTTTGTGAACATGAGCATGTTACAGCACGTATAGATGACTTGGGGGATATTGATGTAAGTAATAATGGTACTCTTGATATCACACATATGCATAACTTAGACATGCCCAAAATTCTGCCGATGTCACAATCAGATGATCTTGCACCTAAACCAACTATCTTTGAGTTCCTAATCTAGGCCTAGAGCTTTGTGCTTCCCAAGTCCTCGTGGACTATTTTGCATCAAAGTATAACACCTTTAAGGAGCCACAATTGGAATGTGTATATCTGCCTATTCTTAACAAAACTCATTTTGAATTAGACCTTGTGCATGATGTACCTTTAAAAATGCAAGATTGTGTGCTCAAAAACACATCTGTTGACAAGTTTAGGTTTGGGGGAAAATCGTTCACATATGCAATCTTACTTGCATTCTCATGTTATATTTGTGTAAGGCTGTTCCTGTTTCTGCATATCTTCTTTTAGGTTGATCCTCAACTCTTTAGATTGTTGGTGTATGGTGAATTTTTCTTGTATATAATCCAATGAGGTCTTGTTAAAATCTTCTATCTTGAATCGGTTGAGTCTTCTTTTTGTATATATTGTGCTAATCCAATATGATCTCTGCTGAGAATGTTGGATTCTATCCTTGACTAATGAAGCTCTAATCTTGCTTTCGCCGACATCCGGTAATCTCTTCCCTTTTCTCTACTAAACATAGTTCTCTTGGTATGTGAATATTTAAATTCTTATCATCTGTTGACACATTGAGGACAATGTTTGATTTAGGTTTGGGGGTGCATTTGCATATAGAGTTTTTAGTCTTTTATTTCAAAAAAAAAAAAAAAAATCAAAAATCAAAAATCAAAAAATTCAAAAATTCAAAACTCTTTGTAAATACTTGCATAAAAACCTCCAACTTTTAGAGATCTTAGAGTCACTAGCATGCTTCTAGCTATGTTTACATAGAGAGTCTGACCGAAATAACTGAACTTGGAAGTACGGAGAACACAATCGGGTTTCTTAGTTGATTAGAGCGTTAAAGTTGGATTTAACCATACCGGAGGGCGAATTAGGTCTTTGTATAGATATTCGGTAGTAGAATTGTGATCACCCATAGTGGAGACTACCCATTTTTACATCAAGCGAGGCACCGACCTTCATTTTTTGTGACTTTCTAAAAATCTGTTAGAGTGTGTGTCACCGTACGTCAATTCGGGTAGGAATGGTGAGCTACCCAACTTCGCACCACTTTCAAAGACTATTTTTGATCTCTTGAGTGCTAATTTAGGTCAATCATGAGGGTGACGTGTAAAGATGAAAACTCCTTCTTGTAGTTCGATTTGCAGTTAACATCACTCTCTCCCTCTCAACAACATCAACAGATCCATAGAAACACATCGTCGTCAGCAAGCGGAGCATCATCAGAATATTTGAAGAAAAGTGAAATAGTCCAAGGTTTACATGGAACAAAGAAAAGAAGATAAGATGAGAATTAATGAAGTTTGTGAAATCAAGACAATACAAGTTGTGGAAAATTGAGTTTTATTGTTTTTATTGTTATTTTCATTTGATGTTAAAAAAAAAAATATCCAAGCAACAAGGAAATTTGAATAGAAAGGTTACAAATTGTCAAGTTTTTGTGAAGTTCAGAAGTTCATCATCAACAGTTGAAGACCGAAGACCGAAGATTGAAGACGTTTCTATGGATCTTTGAGAGAGTAATGTTAAGTGCCGATCGGGTGAGAAGGTAAGTGAGTACTCCCATCCTTGCTAATGGTTGATTTCCTTTCTTAGAGATCATCGTAAAAGATTCTTTTTGTCCACAACTCTGTGGAGTCTCCAAATTATTTCTAAGGTTATCCTTCTCACCTTCAACGTGTGCGGGATTTCTCTCTTTATTCTGCCTGCACACATGAGAGACTAAAAAGCGGTCTTTTTGAGTGCAATTATCATAAAACCCTATTGGTGAGGCGAAGTCGAGGCTTGTGATCACTCTCGAACCCGAATTCTTTCATATGGTATGGTTATTTCTCGCTCAACTCTTAAGGATGAGAATGCGTTCTTTGGTAGTTCTAACTTCGTGTTACTAGCATGCGTAAACTCTATGTCCTCATAGCTCCTTGGATGCTTGAGACTCTTTTACGCTCGAAGTTGGAGAAGGTTTTGTGGGTACACCTCCTGGTAAACCCTCACGAGATCGCAACTCATCCACTAGGGACACCTAGGGGTTTAAAGGCTTAGTGCATACGCTAAATGCATTCGAGAGACCAAATGCAGTGGTATAGTTAGGATTTCTTAATTTCTGTTTCACTTGAGGACAAGTAAAATTCGGGTTTGGGGGTATTTGATGAGTGCCAAATATTGCATATTTCTACACTTTTTATTGGCATTTAACTCATCTTTTGTGCTCGTAAATCGATATTATCCCAAATTCTGTATTTTCCTTGTTTTCAAGAATAAATATTTGTACTAATTAATTTTGTGTTTTTAGGTAGTAAATAAAGCTTGGAGAAATTAAGGAGCCAAAAAGCGAGAAAATTGGAGACGAGCGTCTATGGAGCGAAAGCCAAAGCCGCGCGCGCATCGCTTGCAACCCAACAAGTAGCAACCTATTTACAAGACATGGGCTCGAGCAATCCAAGACCCGCCCATAACCCGATCCAAGCCCGTCTTATCCGAGCCGTCGATTTGATCCATTTGCATCCAACGGTCGCATCAGCCCACGCATCGGTGTCTCCGTATCCAACGGTCGATCCATCCTTCTCATCACCAATCGCCGCATCCGCCACACAACCGAAACCATCTACACCTACACCCATCGACCAAACAACCCCTATTCTCATTTTCTCTTATCTCTTCTTCCCAGACATTTGCGAGAGAACTTCTTCCTCTCCTACCAAACTCGAGCAGCCACCTTCTTCTACTCCGACCAGCCACCAACACAACCACCAGTACAGCCGCCTTCAGCCACCTCCTAATGTCTCTCTATCTCCTTCATAGCTTCTTACCCTAGAAGCTAAGGTTGAGATAGAAAGAGTTAGGGTTAGGGTTTCGTCAACAGCAGGGGGAACATCAAATTAATGGAGTTCAGAGACGAATTAGCAGAGGGAACAACAAATTCAGAGGTTTTGGGTGAGTGGGTCGCCATTTAATTTCCAAATTGAAGTGAACTAGGGTTTTGCATGTATAAATATGGTGAGGCAGTGTATGTGAGAGGGGATGCCTGGATTAGCCAGTGCACCAAGTTATAGTTTGTATCATCATGTTCTAATTCCAATTGCTAGGGTGTAAATGAAACCCTTTGATTTAATGTGAAAGTAAGTGGATTCTCATTTTGTTCTTGATATGTATAATGCTTAGGATTATAGTTAGCTAGTGAACTAAACTCACTTTGTGATCAATGGTACTTTGTAAGAAGACCATTGATACTAGGGTAAGTAAGGAGAGTTAGTTAATCAAACATCCATTTAAGGCCTTCAAGGGAAGGCACAAGAACATGGTGAGATTTTACATTACCTTAGCTTAGGATTAGAGGGTGGAATTGACCATCCTAGTAACTTTCCCAACTGTCACAACACCTTTTGTTCATTTGTTACCTTAAATTAGAGTCACAACAACTCCAATTAGTCGTATCGACACCCAACAAACCCATAATTGTATCACTCTTTGTTAGAAATAAGTTTAGTAAAGCCTTGAGATCAACCTTACACACTCCATCTCCCTGTGGATTCGACCTGTGCTTGCCCTGCCTCCAATAGGCAGTGTGCACTTGCAGTTAACCGTAGGCAAAACACTTTTCCTAGCCTACCAGATGTTGGAAAAAAAAAACTGGGTTGCAATAGAAGATGAAATAACACAGGAAGATATTGTTGTACCCCAAACTTTCAAGGCTCATAAGATTTCTTTTAGACAATTATTTCTACCCTCCCAATAAATTGGCGATTACAACAGGTATGTGAAATAATGCCTTCAGGATACAATGAAAGCCCTACAACAGAAATTGAATTCAAGGTTTGTACCCCTTGATCCAATCAAGAACACATGTAAACAAAATTTCTGATGATGCTTTAGAAAGAGAGAAAAACAGAAAAGGTTTTTCCGATATATCTTAAACGAGTTTTGGGAGATGCTATTTATAGAGGTTTTCGCATCTGTTGGGATTAGACATCTTTTCACCAACAGGTTTCTCTTCACGAAACGATGAGTCTCTTCATCATCAGACATCAATGATGTCTATTGGATTCGAAGTTTCTGGATATGTTTGTAACTGTCGAAACAGTTACGTATCACCAAAAAATTCTTCCGGGGGTGTTGCCCCCTAGAGACCCCCACCAGGGGAGGTCTCCCCGAGACCCCCTTGATAGCGCAGTTGAAAATATTCCAACATTCTCCCCCTATTTTCAAAAAAACATAAAACAAAGTTAAAAACTTTTAAATCGAGTAGACTGCATCACCGAAAAATGATCGCCTATGTACCCGAGTGGGATCAAGCCAACGTAGTTCAAGCACAATTGAGACTAAGCATCATCGTTGAAATCAACACATAAATGATAGGTATCTTTTGGATTTGAACCTTCACTTAGTGTAAGAAACTCAAAGCCTTATCGAGATTCTATGGTGAAACCAGTCTTGAACCAAGTATCCCTTATGATAAAACCGGAGTCTCCACACATATTGATTTCATAAATCATGTGTTTTGTAGCCAAGCACGTTAATGGCCATGTGCTTATATCCTTGATTCATGAGTCTTCTTTAGAGAACGGTCTTCTTCTCTTAGGAAACGGCTTTGATTTCCATACTCATATAGGTAAGTCTCGAAGGTGTTTCTGCGATACACCTTTTACTAATCACAGACTCATTAAGGATTTACATCCATCCTATTTTCTTGCAGAACCTAGCACTAATTAGAAATGGGAAGTTTTATATTAGTGCTCCATAATCTACATCCATAACTTGTTGGTACCACATTGAACCTTGTTTATCTTTTTTCAAAACATAGGTTGGGTTTCTGCTATGGGAGATCAAACTTCTTTCACAGACCTTAGTCCCATTTCTTTACTTTTTATTGAAACCACCGAACTTGGTAGACTCTTCGTAAATGGGTCTCCAAATTCCTCTTTGATTCAATAAAGTTAACCATAACCACTCCCTCTTGAGTAGTTGCCTAACCATTTGATGTCTAAGACTTGCATGTCTTGACTTTCCATTATAAGTCTTATTTGAGACATTATAGATGGTAGCTTGATTATCACAATTAATCAAGACCGCCGAGTTGGCTTCTTCCAAAATGGAATTTCCATAAGTAGGTTCCTAAGCCATTCTCGCCTCCTTAAATGCATCCGTTAAGGCTATTAATTCGACAACATTGTTGAATCGTAAATACAAGTCTGCTTCTTGGAACTCCAAGACACAAAGAGCACCCCCTAATGTAAAGATCCATCCAGGCGTTCATTTGGACTTGGCATCTACATCGTTCAGTTAGCATCGGCTGTACCCTTCTAGTGCGGCCATGGATAGCCTTGGTAATGCAAGCCAAAATTCATTGTACCCTTCAAGTAAGCCATAACTCTTGAAACTGCTTTCTAGTGTTCATATCCTGGATTACTTGAGAAACGACATAACACTCCCACGGCTTGGGCTATGTCCGGTCTTGTGCAATGCATAGCATACATAAGACTTCCAATGACACTGGAATACTCAAGTTGTGCATGAGTACGTCCGGTGTTCTTCTTTAACTTGATAGTATGGTCTAAAGGAGTAGGTACTGGATTGTCATCAAAGTGACCATACTTCTTGAGAAATTTCTCAATATAATGAGATTGGGTTAAAGCCAACTCATTTCCCTTTCTTAGGATCTTAATTCCCAAGATTACTTGACCTCTCCTAAATCCTTCATATCAAAGTTAGAGCTAAGAAACTTCTTTGTTTCTTCCACAACAGATATGTCAGATCCAAAAATAAGCATATCATCAACATACAAACAGAGAATTACACATCCAGAACTATCATGCTTACTATAGATACATTTATCCGCATCATTCACCACAAAACCATATGACAAAACCACTTTGTCAAACTTCTCATGCCATTGCATGGGAGCTTGCTTCAATCCATAAAGAGATTTTACTAACTTGCAAACCTTCTTTTCTTGGCCTGGCAATATGAAAACTTCAGGTTGTTCCATATATATTTCTTCTTCCAAATCTCCATTTAGGAAGGCGGTTTTGACATCCATTTGATGAATAATTAACTTGTGAATAGAAGCAAGTGCTATTAAACAACGAATAGATGAGATGCGAGCAACAAGAGCATATGTATCAAAGTAATCAATTCCATGTCTTTGCTTATAACCCTTAGCAACTAATTTGGCTTTGAACTTATCAATGGAACCATCGGCATTCATCTTTCTCTTGAAAATCCATTTACATCCAATAGGCTTTACGCCCGGAGGTAAATCACAATATATCCAAGTACCGTTGGTCAAAAGAGAATTCTTTTCATCATTGATAGCCTCTTTCCAAAAACTAGCATATTTGGAACTCATAGCCTCAGCATAAGTTTTAGGGTCATCATCAACATGCATAACATATTTGGTAACACTAAGAATTCTATTCTTATTACCTTCTACAAGATATGTTATAAAGTCTGGACCAAAATTTTCCTCTATTCTTGCGGCAGGAGACATTTTTAGAGAGGCAGTTGAAAATATTCCAACAGAAGAGAGGCAAGAGACATTTTTAGAGTTGATCAAGTGCTCAGGCTTTTGTCACTGGATCCCACCGAGATAGTTAGCGCCGCATATAGAAGCTGGTAAATGTGCATTGGGTTTTAAGCTGGTAAATGCACAAGAGTGAAATGTTCGGTTGTCATTTCTGAGTCAAGTAAAAAATAATGTTTGCAAAATACAAAACCGATCCGAGAAAAAAAATGTTTGGAAATAAAAACTTCATAACAATTTTTGATTGGTAAAGTACTTGGTATTGACGAATTTCGAATTCAGATTACTTGTAATAATCCTAATGATTTTACCACTGTACTATAGCATGTTTGGATTTCACATTAGAAATAGCTTTTCGACTTCTAGAAATCGAAAAGTTAGAAGTCGGTTTGGCTGTCAAATTTCAAAATTGTGAAGCAAAATAGTTTTGCTTCTGACTTCGACTTCTATAGAAGCAGAGTCAGAAACAAATATTTATCTAAACACCCTATTAGGCATCAAATCTTTCTACTCTACTTTTCTAGTGACAAGACAGCAAACAAATATTTTTTTAGAGGGAGAAATAAATAGTGAAAATACCAATAAAATAAAAATAAAAACCTTAGTAGCTAGCATTGAGCAAAGGTTATCCAGCCCACCATAATCGCCGATATGTTGGCCGACCTAATTGAGGCGGGTTAGATATAGTCTGAAATCTTTGCCTACCATCGCATGGTGGATGTCCAATCTCACAATCCGAAAATAAAAAATTTAATTGCACATCCTAGAAATGATTATTTACCTGATTGCCTCAAGAGGTGAATCTTTTTGGAAGCCATTAAACTGGTGGATGAAAAACCTTAGAACTTTCTTTTTAGGTTGTGAGTGTGGAAATGAGAGAATTGTGATATTTATAGAGGAATACAAAGGCAGGAGAATTTTTTGTAATTAGGGTAGTGGTTAATTACTACAGTTAATTATTACCCCTATAATTACTGTTACTTAATTAATTAATAGTAATTCGGGGGCGGAATATGTTCTAGATTGTTAGTCAAAGTGTATGTAACAGTATTGTTGGTCAAGTGCTCCGGCTTGAAAATATTTCTCACTCCGGCATGAACGCCATTATAATGATTTGTTTGAACATTGAAGTTTGATCAACAAAGGCAAACATAACAGAAAATTAAACAAGGATTACATCGGATGTTGATTCATCTTTTTTTAGCCCACCGATGATCGAAATACCAATCCCATAATAACTCTCAAAAAAGCCTACTAATTAAGAAGAAACTAAAACCAGAAACCCTCCTAGAAAATAAAGAAACTAACAACCAGAAAGAAATTTTCATAAAAACCAAGATCTGGAATCCACCTTCCATTTCTCTAATTAGTAGTAGTACTAGTACTAACTCCAGCGACATTCTTCTTCTTATTTTCTTCAACTTTAACATTTTTCTTCTTACTTTCTTCAACATTGATTTTAGGATAGTAAACCTTTGTAAGACCATCTTTAATTTCAGCGTCAATCCCCTTAAAATCAATGAAATCAGAGTTCAATATGTAACCGCAGTCGTCATCCTTGTTTACAAAATCACCAATAGCTTTGATTGATGTATTTTTTGCCACAAACAATTCACCTGGACCATTAAAAGCAGCCATGTTGAATATCGTCTCAATGTAATCTTCATGTTCTACAACACTCCGATCATATGTTTTGGTCATCGGTTTCTCGAGACGGATTGATATAATAATCACCAGGGTTCCAGCTTCAACATCTGCAGAATCAATCAAACACATGAGCATGTATACAAAATTAATCAAAAAAAAAATAGTAATCACAACATCAAAAATTTCATTGCAAAGTCTAGTCTAGAAGATGTGTATACCTGATTTCCTGAAGAGGTGGATTTTTCTGGATGCCATTAGAGTGGTGGGTGAGAGATTCAGGGTAGATGACAGATTCAGAAACCCTAGAACTTTCTTTTTCTTGTTTGGTGGTGTGAGTGATCTGGAAATGAGAGATTTTATAAAGGAAGGAGATATTTGTCTAATTCTGGGGGACGAATGTTTAGACTATTTATGTAATAGGAGGATCAATAGAGTGCTTCGGCTTTTGCTACTTAACACGTTTAACTCTAGCCTCATCGGTCCATATGATAGAAGCCACATAAAAAACCTCTTACGAGTACTAATTAAAGGAGCCCCTACGCCGCATGGAAATGAAAGCAGCTGGGTTTACAACAGTAAGACAGTCAGCGGTGATTTCTTGGTCAAAGTAAATAATACGGTACTATTTAGAAATTAGTTTCCCAAAATTCTTGTTGTATTAATTTCTAAAATTCGTGCCTCTTAATTTTCCTGGCATTTTAGGGGCGACCCCAAAAAAATTATGGGCGACACAAAAAGACAAAAAAGGTCACCCAAACCTAAAACAAAGCCACCCCTTATCTCAAATTTTTCGAAATGGAAAATATACCCTCCATAATCTGTAGTTTCTACAATCGAGAGAAATTCGTTATATAGAGGAGATTCCATTTTCACATGATTGAGAACAACTAGAATCGGTAATTTCATGATGTTTATTGCCTACCGATTGTACAATCGCAGTTTCATGATGTTTATTGCCTCCCGATTAAGGTAGTAGCCCCAAATTCGAAATTTTCAAAAACCAATAGGAATTTTAGATTTCTCTATTTTCACAATCGGTAGTTTCATGATGTTTATTGCCTACCGATTGTACAATCGGTAGTTTCATGATGTTTATTGCCTACCGATTATGGTAGTAACCCCAAATTCGAAATTTTCAAAAACCAATAGGAATTTTAGATTTCTCTATCTTCACAATCGGTAGTTGCATGATGTTTACTGCCTACCGATTGTACAATCGGTAGTTTCATGATGTTTATTGCCTACCGATTATTGTAGTGTTGATGATGGTTTTTAGCTTAGGGTTATAATCGTAAAACCTTAGTCAAACGGTGACGTCACTCTGCAAAGAAAACAGAACTTGAGTACTGTAGGAGCAGAATCTCGCAACAACATATTTTCTTAGTGCGCGAGATGCATTCATTTCCCTAGCTTGCGAAATTATCAAGAGCCTGCGAGAAGGTAACAAGAGCTTGAGAGAATATGAGCTGTATGTGAGCTGTCATCCACTATGTAAACACCTATATAAAGAGGAGAGCAGGAGAGAGAAAGGGAGGACACATTTAGTAAGAGGAGACACACTTTTTAGAGAGACATATTTGTAGAGAGATATTATTATTTTCTTTATCATCTTCTTCCCCAAAAAACTAGATCTAGAGTTCTACCAAATATCCATTAATGGAGATTGTAAATGTAATACTAATGTAACCTCAACAATCATAGTGAAGAACCATGGATGTAGATCACATTGATCGAACCATGTAAAAAATCCTTGTGTCAATTTATATTTCTAGTACTTATATTTGAGATTTAGGTGATTAATAAGATTGAGATCTAGAAAATATTATAGGGGGTGTGTTGTGGGAAATCCTGCAACTACATTTTTGGCGCTAGAAACAGGGAGGAGTAAAGGAGAAACAGGGACAATATTGTGGATTGAAGAAGATTCAAAGAAATCAAGTATTGTGGATCTGGATCTATAAAATTCCAGCGAAGGCTTTTCATCTTCAAATTAACAATAGATAACTCAAGAAAGATTAGAAAAAATCAAGGGACGATGAAAGTCAAAGGGATGTTGAATGAGATTCAATGAATCCTCATCTTCACCAACGATTGGTCTAAAAGAGGACAAATTCTTTAACTCATCTTGTAGATCTGGAAGTTGTTTAAGAAAATTTTTGAGAAAATATTATATAAACACTAAAATTTATTCTCCGTGAAATTTCGATTTTAGGCCATAATTTTGATTCAAAACAAGTATTGATTAGTATTTTTGGACAATTGCACCCCGCTTTTCAAACCCGTTTTACAGATTTTGAAACATCAAATTTTATTGATTAGCTTTTATTGGGAAGGATTTATTCTCCAGATCCTTCTCCAAATTCTAATGTTTTTTTTCCTTGGATTTTGATTTTATTGATTGTTTTTATCGACTAATTTTTATTGATTAATATTTTAAGAAACTTTGGAAATTTCCAATGACCGTTCTTCAACAAAACTTGATTTACTTTTCAGAACCTTGATTTGAAACAAGATTTAAGTACAGATTTGCAATCGCTAAACTAGTTTTACAAACTCATTGAATCAATTTTGCAGCAGTCAGCGAGAATTGAAATAATTGAAATAATCATTGAAAATGCTAAGTTTCTGGACTTAAGATTGATTTTGGATTTTCTGTAGCAATCAGCGAGAATTGGGTGACCAGAGAATAAAGTTAATCTAACTTTCTCCTTGATTGTTTGATGTTACAGTGAAGAAGATCGAAAGATTACTAAGAGAGTAAACTCCGTTTTCTCGTCAATGATCAATGGGAAGATGTCATCATGGGTACACCAGAGGGAAATGGCATAGTAATTGCTCTAGCAGGGTCAAATCTTGCTTGCAAACAACGATGAAGAAAAGCATGATATGTTAATTAAGATATCTTCGTCACTTTCAGCAGAATCAGAAATTAATTCGACGAAAGTCTCAGAGAACCAGTGGCGAAGTCCGATGAAAAAGTTCATCAATTAACTATCCAACTAGCACCAGCGAAGGCAATTGAAAACCAGAAGAAATCCCTTTTTTGTTAAAGATGATTTATGAAGTAATTATAATCAAAGTTGAATTCGCCGGAACAAAATCAATAAAACGACAAGTTCGCCAGATAAACAAATTTCAGAACTCACCAGCGAACGAAGCACAACAAGAATCCATTCTCGTCAATAATACATAGAAAGATATCAAGAATCTTTTAGCTTTAGGAGCCATAGCTTCACAGCAAGCCATAGAACAATGAACTCTTCGACAGTTGGTTATGAGCGATAGAATGAACCCCTCAACTTCGGCGAAACCATAAGTTACAATAGAATTGCTATCAGCGAGATACAACAGTGACGGTTACTTCGTCAGCAAATTTCAGAGAAAAGACAAAGATCGTTAATATATTGGAAACTTAGCATACTAACGACTGAGTTGTACCAACAAAAGAAGTCATCAAAAAGATCAATAAAGGGAGAAATACTTCGCAAGTAACAAGAGTTCACTTCGTTGGAACACATAAGAAAATGACAACAAAGAAAAAAGAACAAGTCACTTTACTGTGTGATTTAAAAGAGCAAGAGAATCTCACAGATAACAATATTATTTCGTCTGCGAAGCTTACCAAAAGAACACAAACATGAAATCGCACAAATGGTTTATAGCGATGTGAACAAGTTGGAGGTTTATAGATCGATTCCCATCACCTCCCTCATATTTTTTTAACATCTTGCCGTACAATTGCCAGGAAGAAGATTAGAATAAATCGCGGACATATGGTGTTCGAATCTTTGCCAATGCGTATTTATTCGCATGAAATTTTTTAACAACAGCGAAGTTATGGATAAAGATATAGTACCGTTTTATATTTTCGCACAAGAAAATTTAGTACAAGCCCAGTTCGTCCATGCCTGCTAAAGCTCACCCAACAATAAACAAGCCATCGATTCTTAAGTTCGCACAGTAGTTGTGCAGTTGCGAATCTCTAGTACAATTAATTGGTCAGAGGCATGAATTTGGTCTTTGATTATTCCTCAAGGTCTTTGATTATTTCGCAAAGAAGATAGTTGATGATTATTTCGCACAGATATCTCGCAAGAAATGAAAGAAATGACAGAAATGAAAGAATGAAAGAAATAATAAAGAAATGCGAAACTTTCGCAAGAGACGATCTAAGATCCATAAAAATCTAAGATCAAGAATGGGACGAACCTTTATGGCGTACACCCTAGTTCGCGAATAAAATTTCGCAAGAGGCAAATGTAAGACCTAAAGTACGTCATAGAAGGGGGTATCATTTGCAGCTCGGCGAAAGGTTACACCGCCTGGAACCCGAGTCATGGAGATTTGGGGTCAATAAAGTCCATCCAGGAGAGGTACCTTGGATTTTTAACCTAAGCTTATGACTTAGGTTGGACGACCGAGGTCTCTTCTAAGGAGTCGACATCGATTAAGGCGCCAAGGTACGGTTGAGCCAAGAGTGCAGGGCGTTTGAAGCGTCTCGGCCATTCTTGGCAAGTCTTGGCTTATCTTTTCTCGGCTCAAGAAAACCCCACTTAGGGTGCAGTCTCGTAACCATACGCCCTATAGGCAAAAGGGATAAGAGGATGCGAAAACAACTGGTTGTTGTTAAGACCGGATGGGAGGAGCCAACCTTGTATGGTAAAGGTACGTCTCCTTGAAGGGGCAACCAGGGGGAAGATAAGGGCGGCACCCTCCATTAGGGAGCTAATAAGTGTCTTAAGACGCAAATGTCATGAGGCTTTATTTTCGCAAGAAAATTTAGGCTTGTCATATTTGTGCGACAATCCTGAAGAGGCAATAATACAAAAGACAAAGATAAGACGAGATCAATAGGTCAGTACATGAAAGTGTAAGGACGTCCTGCGATTTCGTCGCAAGACGGCAATGTCATGGGGCTTTATTTTCGCGAGAATTTTTAGGCCTGTCATATTGTCGCAACAAAATTTCAAAGAGAGAGTTAAGGCAAGACCAATGGGTTTTTGCATGCAAGTGCAAAGACGTCCTGCGATTTTGTCGCAATGACAAGAGGTGGCACAATAAGACCTTTAACTAGGAAGGCAAAATAAGACCACATAAGAAAATGAGTAAGCAAATAAGCTTGCGAAAATGATTATATGTAAACAAATAAGTTTGCGAATATATACATGGAAATGAGTCTGAGGCAGCGAAAATAACAAATAAGTATTATTCAGAATCTCTCAGAAGTATAATTCAGAATCTCTCAGGAGTATTATTTAGAAGTATTCATAATTTCGCAGAAGTATTCATAATTTCGCAGAATGTGTCAGAATGAGATTATTTTGCAAAATGTGGTTATTTCGGTCAATTATTTCGCACAATTATAAGCAACTTGAAGAGATTATACTATCGCATGAGCACAAGACATGAGACAGAGGCAAGATAAGAATGAAGAAACAACTCGCTCATTCAACATTTTCTAAAGGATTCTACCCTCATAGATAAAGAACAGAGGCAACTATGGATTACCAAGAAAACATTTTATGTTCTTTATCTTCTCGGCAAGAATCATTTCCAAAGTGGACGTTCACTAATGAACAACAAGAATCCTCACCAAAAATGGAGTAATAATTTCACATGAATAGAGGCAATACTTACTACTCTCATTCAAGGATAGATACTTCTTATATTTCGAGGATTAGTACTTCTTATACTTCTCCAAGAATACTTCATACTTTATACTTTGCATACTTCAAAAGATGATACTTCTAATTACTTCTCAAATCTTCGGAACTTCACAAAAGAATAGAGGCAAGTACGTACTTTTCAAGTCCAGTATTCTTTCGCTCGTTCCTTCATCAACAAAGATCAAAGACTACTACAACAACGGATTTTTTCTTAAAGATCGCTCTTCAAGCAATATTCAAGTAAAAAGAGGCAAAATATAGGAGCAGAATCTCGCAACAACATATTTTCTTAGTGCGCGAGATGCATTCATTTCCCTAGCTTGCGAAATTATCAAGAGCCTGCGAGAAGGTAACAAGACCTTGCGAGAATATGAGCTGTATGTGAGCTGTCATCCACTATGTAAACACCTATATAAAGAGGAGAGCAGGAGAGAGAAAGGGAGGACACATTTAGTAAGAGGAGACACACTTTTTAGAGACATATTTGTAGAGAGAGATTATTATTTTCTTTATCATCTTCTTCCCCAAAAAACTAGATCTAGAGTTCTACCAAATATCCATTAATGGAGATTGTAAATGTAATACTAATGTAACCTCAACAATCATAGTGAAGAACCATGGATGTAGATCACATTGATCTAACCATGTAAAAAATCCTTGTGTCAATTTATATTTCTAGTACTTATATTTGAGATTTAGGTGATTAATAAGATTGAGATCTAGAAAATATTATAGGGGGTGTGTTTTGAGAAATCCTGCAACTACAAGTACTAATGTCTCCACCAAGTTCATTTATTGAACCCTTTAATATGTATGCGAGAAAATTACCAGGGTACCTTTTTTAATGCTAATTAGGGTTTCGATAGGCCAAACCCTAATTTCCACACTACATGTGCCAATGGCATGCCGTGCCAACCACATCTCCGCGCCAAGGCATGCCAACCATGCCAGACGCACCACATGTGCCAATGACATGCCGTGCCAGCTACATCTCCGCGCCAAGGTATACCAACTGTTAGAGCATAGCTAGGTCAACCTTACATGCGTTGCTATATCAAGCATGTTTGTCAATGTTAGTGATCAAAATTACGAGTCTTGATTTCTAGCCTATTATAGCTAAGTATCGGACTAGGATAGAAAAGTGTAGTGAGCTCAAGAACTTCTTGGCGATTCATCATACAACGACGAAGTTCTACACAAGGAACCGTGGAACTTCATCAACAAAAAGGTATGTGGAGACTTGAACTTATCTGTCACTCAAAAGTCTATTTATTCTATCTCCTACTTCTTATGAGACAAAATTAAGTATGCTATATAGATCGGATCATACACATTTGACATTTCGAGCTGAGTATTCAATGCTTATCTTTTTCTCGAAATCGTATGTTGGTAAAGCGTTTCGCTATGATCAAGTTTATCTTCACCTAGTGACGAAAGTCATGAAAAGTTTCAATTGCTTTGGAAATTGCTCCGACGAGAAAGGTTGTGAATAACGACTGAATAACGTCCTCTGAGAATTTTTCAATGGTTGGAATGATAGTTTAGGTCTATATAACCAATGATGGATATAAGCATTGTGTGGTAACACATATGTGCATAAGTCTTATTCCTTAATCCGAAGCTTTCGAGCTTTGTTGATTGAGTGAAGACCGGAGGAATTGGTTTTGCCAAGTCCGCGAACCCAGTCCGCGAACTGACGGAAGTTCTCATCCTGAGAATTTTTGCTGGATTTTCCAACAACTCGTTTACGTGTTAAGTCCGCGAACTGGCAGAAGTCTCCTTGCCGAGATTTTCTGCTGAGTTTTGAAAACTCAACCGGTTATCTTAAATCCGCGAACTTGTTTGTGAGCTTAAGTGGTTATGATCTAAAGATGTGCTCTGAACATGAAACTTAAATTACTAAGGAATGCTTTATGCAATCCGTGGCTATAAAGTTATGAGCCGATTCAATCGAATCGAATCATCTTTGTTTCAATTGTGTCTTGCAATTGAACAACTCTCTAACTAGTTCATTTGAGTCAATTGAACTAGTTATGGTGAAGAAGAACAAGGTTAATATGAAATGCTCATATAGTTAACCTTTTGGTTTACTATGTCGAACCAACATACACGTACACGTTTGGCAAGGTTTTCACGAACCCAGTAAAACATTTACCCAAGTGTGTGTGATAAGATAAGTTTTCGATCTAACGGTTGAGAAATATTAGCTTGAATCTAAATCAGGTTTTCATCTAACGGTGAATATGGATTGTTTTGTAACTAAGGCAAAACCCTGATTTGAAGACTATATAAAGGAGACAACTAGCTTTGAGAAAAACTAATCCCCACACGTCTGTGTGATATTAGTGCTCTCACTAGAGTCGATTCTCCTTTAACCTTTGGTTTCTTCTCTAAAACTGGGTTAACGACTTAAAGACCTCATTGGGATTGTGAAGCCAGACCGATACTACTTTTATCATAGTTGTGTGATCTGATCTTGCATCTTCTATCGTACGAGTACAATCTTTGATTGGCTTGAGATCGTGAGAGTTCTCCGATAGGCAAGATAAAGAAGTCACAAACATCTTCGTCTCACTGTTTGTGATTCCTCGACAAACCGCATGTGTAGTCAGAAAGGATTGTTGAGAGGTGATTGATTAATCTAGGATGTTCTTCGGTAATATAAGTCCGGATTATCAATTGGTTCCTGTTCACCTTGATTTCATATCATAAGACGGAACAAAACCTAGGGTTTATCTGTGGGAGACAGATTTATCGTTTGATATACTTTTCTGTGTGAGACATATTGGTTTATTATCAAGTCTGTGATTTTGGGTTGCATCAACTCTTAGTTGTGGGTGAGATCAGCTAAGGGAATTAAGTATGTAGTGTCCTGCTGGGATCAGAGGCGTAGGAGTACAACTGTACCTTGGATAGGTGGGAGACCGATTGGGGTTCAACTATAGTCCAGTCTGAAGTTAGCTTGTAGTAGGATAGTGTCTGTAGCGGCTTAATACAGTGTGTATTCAATATGGACTAGGTCCCGGGGTTTTTCTCGCATTTGTGGTTTCCTCGTTAACAAAACTTCTGGTGTCTGTGTTATTTCTTTTCCGCATTATATTTTTATATAATATAAATAATACAGGTTGTGCGTTAAGATCATCAATTGTAAATCCAACCTTAGGTTGTTGATTGATATTAATTGATCCTTGGACATTGGTCTTTGGTACCGTCCAAGTTATCTCTCTTGATAAAGACTCGCAGATTTCTATTTGCTTGAGTAAAGATCAAATCGAGAGATTGAGATATTAACTCCTTGAGATACTTTTTATCTAGATTGAGTCCGACTGTCTAGTTGATTCTCTAGCAAAGTATTTCGTAATTAGTCCATACAGATTGCTAAGCGAAATATTGGGTGGTGTTGTTAGACCCTCGCTTTTTCAATTGGTATCAGAGCAGACAAACACATTAAAGACCTCATAAGTCTGTGATTGTGGCAATCTGAGTCTGTGAACAGAATCTCATACGCATACCAAAATGCCTCCTAAAGCTGTCAACTTTTTCAAGTGTCTAGGAAATACCTCAAAGGGTCACTCCTTAGTTGATTCTTCCGAATCCCGAGGTAAGAAGAATGTCTCATCTTGTGTCGATCATTCTTCCGCCAATGAGACATTGGACATAATGGCTAAAGCTGAAAAGGATCTCACCAGAATTTCAAAAAATTCTATAGAGTTTGTTGATCGCTGTCGTATGCGTCAAAAATAATTTCACTTTCCTAAAGTATATGATAAGAAAGAGTTCGTATCCACAGAGAGGCGATTGTATTTATTATGTATTCAATTTCTTAAAGTAACCAATTGGGGGGATTTCTGAATTTTATGTAAGCAATAAAAGCAAATTAAAAGCAAATTAAAAGCAAAGTAAATCGTAGAAAGTAATCAATGGAGAAAGATATTGGTCAAGGAATTCATCTTCAATCTTAGACATGTGCTTGCATATACGATTAGAATTACAATTTAATCTCTTGTGTTATCAAAAGCCTAGAGAATCAAGAGAGCAAGATAATCTATTAATTTCCTAAGTTCATCAACACACACATTAGAGCTACGTATGTGAATTCTACCTAAAGAATAACCTAACGCCTTGCGCTAATCAAGTTCAATTCCTAGGAGCATTAAGTTTCAGAAATAGGCTAATCAATGCAATTGTCATGCGTTGCGCATAACAATTCGGACAATGGTCAAACTCTACATATGATTACGAGAGTGTATCACTACAAACCGTAAACATATCATGCTACTTGTATTCAGGGTTATCGCTCGATGAAAAACCCTAAAATAGCTATGGACTAGGATGCAAGTTCAATTAATTGTCCACTTAACTAATCAAACATCATAATCCTATCACAATAATTCAATCATGTGATCATAAAAACAGTAGAGAATTGAACGATAATCAAGAGAGAAAACTAATACATAAAGCAAACACAAGTTTTAGAAATAGGACTACATCCTTAACCAATAATGAATTAATTAGCTACTCATAGCTATGGAGTTCATCACCAAAAATATAAGTTGAATGAAGAAGAAGAAGAAGAAGAAGAAGAAGAAGAAGAAGAAGAACAAAAGCAAACCCTAGTTGCGTAAAAAAAAAGCGGCTCTCCAAAGTTCCAAGAATAAGATATCTTTCAAAAGTTGTAGAATTCTTCTTTTATAGCTTTTCCTTCCTTCCAAAATTAGGTCAAATCTTCAAAGTCCATTAGATGAAAATCCACCAAGCCCATAAGAGAGAGAAACCCGTGTAGAAAATATGTCCAAACAAATCGCGCCGGAAAAGTCAGGTATTGTGGCGGGAAATCGGTTCCAGGTGATCAAGCAGTCCGCCTTGGCCACCGGTCAACGAGTCGGATCGGGTCAGGTCAACAAGTCGGATCGGGTCAGCGAGTCAGATCTGAGTCAGCGTCTTACTCAGCTGAGTGAGCTGAGTGGCCAAGGCCATTGCCATCTTGCCAGGCCATCTTGTGTTGCACCAAGATGGTGCATCAGTGCTCAGCCCAGCCATGATGGCTAGTCAATCTCCTCTCATCTGTAGCTCATCGCCATATTCTCAGCTCCTTGAAGCAGCACACTACTCAACCCATTCTCTGTATAACCACCTAAACTCAGCTGCAACCACTGTGCCATCTATGCACTGCCATCTCCTCTGTGCATTCTTCCCGCATTCCACTTTCACAACCACACACGCTCAACACTGCAATACCACCAAAGCACGCCGCAACTCGAGTTCTTTGTCACAAAGACCAAAACAAACTTATCCGAGTTGCACATTCATTCCTACTTCCCGGCCCTTGCTACTACAACCTCCTCTACGTATTTCTTTTGCTCAATCAATGCTTCACCTTGCCACTCAAATACTCATACAAGCAAAATACAACTCACAATAACCACAAATCAAAGACACACAGCACCATTGAGACTGCCCCCATTTTAATTGAATCATAACCTGCAATATCAGCTCAAACACCTGATCCATCTTCACTATTTCTCTCGATTTCATACGCCACAACCTTTTCTACCTGTTGCAACCTCATCAAGACTGCCTGCAAAATCCATCAACATATCCCTTGCTCTAGACCTCATCCTTCTCACCAAGCAGTTCGGCTCTAGTTTAGCTTACAACCACCACCACCAATATTGCCTCACATCAAAACCACAATTGCCATCACTGCACTGGAACCACCATAACTGCACATCATTCAGCTGCAACCAATCATTCTATCTCAGGCCAACTCCATATTCTCTGGCCAATAGCTTGTAACTTAGTCACAGCTGCAATCACAGCCTCATTAGCTCAGCTGTAGTTTCTCAGAGCCACAAACTTAATTGAATCATATTGCTGAGAACCCAAAAATCGTCATTCATCTGACCATCTCAACCACCAGCTTTCAATTAATAAACCAGGCAAGCATCAACACCTCAGTTCTCCGGACAGTAACTCGAGCCATTTATGAATCTGCACTCTCAATCGATCATCATCTCTCTCATCACAACAGCGATTACAACCCTGAACCCATCTCTTTAATCTTCCATTAGCAGCAATGCCATCTTCATCTACTCAGAAACTTCCTCACTCGACCCCTGTAAGTCCATCATCTTCTTAATCTTCCAACCAAACACAAATTCAGGGCCAACCCAACTTCTAATTCATCACCGTATACAACCAATAATTCCTCCGTTCCCATAATGTTAACATTAACCCATTACGAACGCATCTTCCCTTCTTTTCGCTTGCTCAACTTCAATCTCATCTCAAATTAGAGCCGAGATTGGAAGAACACTATTACTGAATTTAGTGCAAACTCCATTCAACTCATTGCAGCACCAACAGACCATTCTTCCACAAACCCATCACTCTCAATCACCATGAGAAACAATATCATTCACCATTAACCCTAACCTGATTCGAGCTCAACAATGTCTTCTCGATTCACGTTAGCGGCAACTTCTTCTCAGATCGATAGTCTTCTGAGAACAACCATCGTCGATCCATGGTTTGTCCATGAATTTCTACATCTCTCGATTTCGCCGCCATTAATATCTCGGACAACTATAGATTCTTTCAAATGCAAAAAATGATTGAGAGAATTGTTCTCTCGATTTTTAGGTTATAGAAGTGGGGTTAGTTATTCAACAGCCGATCACTGATAAGGGTTAACCAATTTACTGACCCCTTAACCTCATCTAGTATGTCTTTAGTGCTTCTCCAAAAGAAAGTTGCCCCTTAACCTTGACTCGACTCTCAATAGTATCCGCTTGTGAAATGACCTTTTTGCCATTTTGCTCAAATTGGGTGATTTCTTCTTCTTTTCCTCCATGCGACTCCAAAGTACCTATAAGACTCAAAACAAGCGTAAAATACATAATTTACAAGAAAAATAGCAAAGAAAGCATAAACTCTAGATAGTAAATACGGTGTATTCTACACCTAATCGATTCCCCCACACTTAGACTTTGCTAGTCCTCGAGCAAATCAAACAAAACAATCCTAAAGAATACATACAACTCCGTGTCGTCGAGGCTACGGTCACTTTTAGCATAAATAACAAGCCTTTAAACCCCTAGGTGTCCCTAGTGGACGAGTTATAGTCTCGTGAGGGTTTACTAGAGATATACCCATAAAACCTACATTTCCAACTTACTAGTTCTCCGTAATGATAGCATCCAACGCGCTAAGAAGACATAGAAATTCTGCACACTAGTCATAAGAAGTTAGACACATAAATGAACACAATCTCATTCTTAAAAGTTGAGAGAGAAATAACCATCCCTTCTCGAAAGAAATTCGGGTTCGGGTGATCGAAAGTCTCGACTCGCCTCACAAGAAAGGGTTTTATGATATTGCTCTCAATAATAAACAGCTTTTTATGGGTCACACATGTGTCCAGGTTGGAATGAAGAGAGAATCCTGCGACACGTTGAATGGTAGGAAGGCAAAACCCTCCGAATGTTTTGAAAACCCACATCTTTTATAATTTTTGAAAACCCATTTTTATGATGATCTCTTCAAAGGAAATCAACCACTTAATGACGGTGAGAATATGCTTACTTACCTCGTATCCGTTCGGGCGTGCGGCTAGCACCACTCTCACACAGCATCCATAGAAACGTCTTCGGTCTTCTATCGGTGTCTTCATCTTCGTCTTCGGTCTTCAACTCTTGATGATAACTCTTGAACTTCGTATAATCTCGACAATGTGATTCTTTCCTCTAATTCCTTGTCGCTTGAAACTTCATTATAGATATTCCTTCTTTCCATTAGCTTTATTGAAAGAAAAATACAAAACTAAATACAAACCCAATAATTTTTTTTCTTCTTTTTTTTTTTTTTTTTTTTTTTTTTTTTTAACATAAGAAATAAAACAAATACAAAATAAAAATAAAACAAAATAATAAAAACTATTAACAAACCTAAAAATTTTCTCTTGTCTTTTTTTTTTTTTTATTTATTTTCGTTTTTTTTTTTTTTTTTAATTTAATTTAATTTTTTTTTTTTTGAGACAAGAAAAAAATAAAATACAAATAAGATAAAACAAAAACGTAAGTACAAAGGCCATGGTGTAAGTACTTTACCACTTGATTCTTCACAACTTGTATGTCTTGATATCATAAACTTCTCGAACTCTCATCCTTATAAACTTCGCTCTTGTACAATAGTCTTCAACTTATAAAAATTCTACTCCTTGTCTTGTTGCTTTACTCAAATCTGAAATCTGCCCATTTCCGTATCGTTGCTTGTAAACTTTGAACGTCTTCAACTTTCCTTCGAATTCGTGATGCTCCTCTTGTTGATGATGATGGTGTTTCTATGGACCTGTTGGTGTAGAGAGAGATAAGGTGGATGGTGCTAATCTGCGAACAAGATTACAAGTGGTATGTAAGTTAGCAATTCGATGTCACCAACATGGTTGATAAAAATAGCACTCAAGAGATCAAAATAGTGCTTCTATGGTGGGAAGTTGGACAGCCTCACCATTCTGCCTGGAATTTACGTACGGTGACACACACTCTAAAAAGCACAAATTTAGACAGTACAAAGAATTGAAGGTCGGTGCCTCACATTATGTAACATGGGTAGTCTCCACTATAGGGGATCACTACTCTAATACTACAATTCGATCCGCACCTTATTTGCCACTCGGCATGGTTAAATCCAACTTTAACTCTCATACAATTAAGAAACCCGATCATGTTCTCTGTCATCTCTAAGTTCAGTCACTATTATGAGATTCTCGATGTAATCTTAGCGACATGTTGTTGATGGTGGTTTTTAAACAAGGGGTAAAATCGTAAAACCCCATGACCTAGTGTTACCCGCAACACATTAACTAAGAGCATTTAACTCAGTGTAAATAATTAATAGGGGTATTTTTCAAAATACCGATTAGGTTTTTCGACACGAACCCTAATTCCAAAACCAAGCCGCACACCCGCGCTCCATGGCAACAATGCCAAACCAAGCCGCACATCAGCACCATGGCAACAATGCCAAACCAAGTCGACATCACTGCGCACCATGGCAACAATGCCAAACCAAGCCGCACACTGCGCACCATGGCAACAATGCCAAACCAAGTCGCACACATGCGCACCATGGCAACAATGCCAAACCAAGCCGCACATACTGCGCACCATGGCCAAACCAAGTCGCACATCATGCGCACCATGGCAATAATGCCAAACCAAGCTGCACACTGCGCTCCATGGAAACAATGCCAAACCAAGCCGCACACTGCGCACCATGGCAACAATGCCAAACCAAGTCGCACACTGCGCACCATGGCAACAATGCCAAACCAAGCCGCACATCAAGCACCATGGCAACAATGCCAAACCAAGTCGCACACTACGCACCATGGCAACAATGCCAAACCAAACGCGCACTGCGCGCACCATGGCCAAACCAAGTCGCACATCAACTGCGCACCATGGCAACAATGCCAAACCAAGCTGCACATCACCGCGACCATGCCAACAATGCCAAACCAAGCCGCGACATCTGCGCGCCATGGCAACAATGCCAAACCAAGCCGCGACCTGCGGCGCCATCACGCAATAACGCCAAAACCAAGCCGCACATCGCACCACCATGGCAGCGACGCCAAAACCAAACTACCTATCACACTCATTGGCAACCATGCCAAATTAAGCCGCTATGCCATTGGCGATGCCAAATATAGCGCCCTAGGCTTGCAAAACGTGCAACTAGGTCAACATGGCCGTACGTGCCATTGGCGCATGCCAACGCGTACCACAAGCCATATTTCCAAGCCGCTATGCCATTGGCGCATGCCAAATATAGCGCCCTAGGCTTGCAAAACGTGCAACTAGGTCAACATGGCCGTACGTGCCATTGGCACATGCCAACGCGTACCACAAGCCATATTTCCAAGTCATTATGCCATTGGCGCATGCAAATATAGCGCCTAGGCTTGCAAAACGTGCAACTAGGTCAACATGGCCGTACGTGCCATTGACACATGCCAACGCGTACCACAAGCCATATTTCCAAGCCGCTATGCCATTGGCGCATGCCAAATATAGCGCCCTAGGCTTGCAAAACGTGCCACTAGGTCAACATGGCCGTACGTGCCATTGGCACATGCCAACGCGTACCATAAGCCATATTTCCAAGCCGCTATGCCATTGGCGCATGCCAAATATAGCGCCCTAGGTTTGCAAAACGTGCAACTAGGTCAACATGGCCGTACGTGCCATTGGCACGTGCCAACGCGTACCACAAGCCATATTTCCAAGCCGCTATGCCATTGGCGCATGCCAAATATAGCGCCCTAGGCTTGCAAAACGTGCAACTAGGTCAACATGGCCGTACGGGCCATTGGCACATGCCAACGCGTACCACAAGCCATATTTCCAAGCCGCTATGCCATTGGCGCATGCCAAATATAGCGCCCTAGGCTTGCGAAACGTGCAACTAGGTCAACATGGCCGTACGTGCCATTGGCACATGCCAACGCGTACCACAAGCCATATTTCCAAGCCGCTATGCCATTGGCGCATGACAAATATAGCGCGAAAAGTGCAACTAGGTCAACATGGCCGTCGTGCCATTGGCACATGCCAACGCGTACCACAAGCCATATTTCCAAGCCGCTATGCCATTGGCGCATGCCAAATATAGCTAAACGTGCAACTAGGTCAACATGGCCGACGTGCCATTGGCACATGCCAACACGTACCACAAGCCATATTTCCAAGCCGCTTATGCCATTGGCGTATGCCATTGGCGTATGCCAAATATAGCGCCTAGGCTTACAAACCATGCAACGTAGGCCAAGTCGGCCACGCATGCCATTGGCACATGCCAACATGCTCACTGGTAGCTTTTCCTACCAAGGCCACGGCCCTAACGGCCACGCATGCCATTGGCACATGCCAAACACACACGCGGTAGCCTAACTTGCAAAACCGAACCTACCACCAAGGCATTCCGCACATGCCATTGGCACATGCCAAACACACACGCTGGTAGTCTAACTTGCAAACCGTGCAACCTACCACCAAGGCATTCCGCACATGCCATTGGCACATGCCACACACGCCACTAGCATCTCTGGCATTGCCACTTGCGCTCGAAGTACAACCCGCAACAAGGGCATTCCGCACATGCCAATAGCACATGCCACACGCGCCACTAGCAGCGCCACTTGCACTCAAGGTGCAACCGACGAGATATCAACACAAATTGGGATGCTTTCCGGGGTTTTGGTTTGGCGGTCACAACTTGAAAAGCGTACACTACGCTCACATTAAGAAAGCGTGAAAAGGAATAAAGCGGTCAAATAAATGAGGAAATAATGGTGAAAACGTTTTCACCCATTAACACCATGCGGTTACCACCTCCTCCCATTATTTCACCCTTTACTCTCTTCCTTCATGAGGCTGGTACGTTTCAATCTCGACTTGTATAAATAGGTCTTACCTATTTCCACCGGACAACAAGTCTCGGTCAGAGAAATATACTACACTCTTAGAAAGGCAACTTTGCAAGCTCTTCCAAAAGCTTTCATCTCTTGCAAGCTTCCCAAGCTTTCACTTTCGATACAAGTCGAGATACTACTCTCCTGAACTATTCTGGTCTCAACACCTTTCTTGGCTTCCCTCCCCAAATCAACCCTTCTCTTCCACTTTGTGACCAAGCAAGTCCGGAACGGCCATTTCTTGGTTTAGGCCGGACTTGTACAGATTGATCTCTCGAATCTATAAAGTGCTCACGTGCAGAAAGACATTTGTTTAGGGTTTGAACCAAGTTTCTCACTCACCTACCGAATTCCTAAATCGCGAGAAACGATTTTTACCCATAAACAATTGGCGACCACAAATGGGAGGATTGATCTATCGGTTACAATACCAACTCCGACTCCGATTTCGTTTCCCGAACGTCAAATCCCAACATGGTGGAACTCGAGTCCGAGTGGCTGCCGAGAACACCAAAGCCAGAACGCACCCCCGATGTTAGCATCTCTCCCAATAACGTTGTTACGTCGTGGTGACAACGGAACATCGAATGCACTCCGTCAAATGTAACACCGCCAATCACCGTGGATGAGCCGCTTCCTCTAGCGTCTCTGCACAACCCTCTAATCACGTCAACGAAAATATCTTTTGGTGTCGCGCCACCAGTCACCAGGGCTAGAGCCGCCGCCACGACCCCAAATGTTTCGTATAGCATGGCGCCTCCGTCCACGACCAAGATCCCAACTACCCCGCCTACGGGACGAGAAACCGGAGGGACAAGAGGAAGTCGCCCTTACATCACCATCGCTGATCTGATGGAACGACAAGAGATGCTCGCCAGAGCCCAGACAGATATGGTTTCAACACAGAAGGACGTACTCATCTTTTTCAAGACCCTGACAGAACGACTACCACGTGAGTCGCGCCCTCCAGAGCCATTTAGGAACGTCTCCAACAACCCCGACGCCAGCACCTCGGCGGAGCACGCCTCTATGGATGAGGAAACTCGCACTAGAATCCCATTGGAAAGAAATCAGCCACCCAACTTTGTCACGAGAGAAGATTTGGAACAACTCCTCTGCAACCGAATCAAGAATGATGAGTTGGACGTGCATCATCACCAACCCCTTACCCATCCGAAATACAGAGAGAATCCCTCTCCCAAGGGGGTACTTTTCTCCTCAATTTACCCTGTACGATGGTACCGGGAATGCACGTGAGCATGTTTCTCGTTTCCTGGAATCCCTAGGTGAACATGAATATAATCACGTTCTTCGTTTAAAGGAATTCTCAAAATCACTTACTTTGGAAGGGCGTATACATGGTACAACAAAGATCCCACCGAGCAAAGATTCCCAACTGGAGTAGCATGGTCACTGCATTTTACAAGAAATACTTCTTCGTGTCTCGAACAAGTTACCTTTTCGGACCTCTAAGAATGTACCGGTGGGATAACGAACATCCGAATGATTTCGTCAAAGGTTCGGGGTTCAAGCACTCGATCGTCACGACCCAAAACGCGTGACCGAGCAACAATTGGTGAACGCATGCATCAATGGTATGGTTCCAATCTACCCCGCCTGCTAGAAAACTTGTATTTCCAAACGTTCTCCGAACTCCATGAAGCCGCTGCACGATCTGCAACAACAAAGACTAGCATTACTGGAAAGAACTAGGCCAACTCGAATCAAGACGCGCGCGAAACCCGCGGGAGTAGACGCCTCATCAACAAACAATTTAATGCCGGCTCATCCTCCATGAACATAGTAAACGAAAGGGGGAAAAGGAAAGCCGCAACTACGAGCCACCAGCCGAAACGTGAAGCGCCGACACAACGTAACCCTCGCAACGGAAGATCGTCACTAAAACTCCTGTGCGAGATCGTGAGACCGAAGGAAATACCCTTGATTTCCCATTCCCCATCGAGGAGGTGATTGACCTCCTAGAAGCCTGGGTTCAAGATGATGTCGTCGACATTGCCACCGCTCGAGACGGCCACCAATCGAGGCCGAGATGGCGAACCCCAAATCGCCATTACCACAGGTTCTTTCACCACCCGACTAGCGATTGCAACAGATCAAGCATATTTTCAAAGAAAGGATAGAAGCAGGAGAACTCCAACTAGGAGACGAAAGAGTGCATCGAGACCCACTACCAATAAGAAATCTGCGGTTCCTCTGGGGACTCCGTACACGAGACCGTATAATCCATGGTGCGACATGTATGCGAAATTCTCTATCTTTCCAAGGTTCAGCGACAAGATATTTTCGCAGATCTCAATCGTGTTGTATCCGGCAAACGGATTTTTCTCTCCTCGGAATCCACGCCAAGGGCCCAAGCTTCCCAAACAAAGCGAGCGGAGAACCGGGGACTGCTGACCACGTCCGTTTAATAGGTAACGAATTTGACGACACGCTCATCGACACGGCCTCCTACCACAACATCATTACTTTTAAGACACTCGAAGGCAGCAGGATTTACAAAACAAGACGCTACCTATTCCCCGTCCCGTGATTAAGGACTTGAGAGGAGAAGCTTTGAACGCGCATGGCTACATCAACTTAGAGATCGAGATGGGAGACGATATAACACATAGCAAATTCCATATTGTCAAAGAACTAGATCACGACATGATATTGGGACGTTTATGGGTGCTCGACAACAAAGCGAAATTGGATGTGCGCCCTCCGCCAACGTCCACGCCCGAGGGAAATTCCAACAAATCATCCCACCGGTTATCGCATCAACAAACTCATCAAGAAACCCCGGACATCCTGAGAGGACCCGTTGGCGCTAGCTCATGGTTTTCAAATGCAAGTAAGTCCGACCAAGCAACCTTTTCTCGCAACCCGTCTTTCCTTCCCCCTTTCCGTCATGGGGACTCGGCGCGATTATCGGGCACGAACGCTGTCAAGAAATGCGAATGGGAGGTCTGGACCATTTGAACACTTTGCAAGAAGCTTGGAAACTTCTATCAAGCCAACGAAGCCAAGACTCGAACGGTTGCACGACGTCCCCGAACCCGTTTTCAATTGGAGATGTAGTGGTCAAAGAAAACACGTTTCAAGTTGGGAAGATGACGGTAAAAATGGATTTGCCTGAGTGAAGGAGAAGACGAGCCGTATCTCGGTTGCGGATACCCTTTTTGGGAGGATATTGCAAGCTCATCAATGCAGTCACACCTGAAGGCGTGATAATTCACTCGCGATGGCTCAAGGAATCCAATCCATAAAAAAAAGGGGGGCTGTACTTCCCATTTACTCCTTTTCTTTTTCAAGGTATTCCCTTTAAAAATTCCTCTTAGTAGTTGTACTTCCCCAAGATGAATACACCGTTTGTATTTCTCCCCGGGGATGCCCTTCCCGTCAAAAAAAAAAAAAAAATATACATCTCTTTCCAAGCAAATTCTCCGTATATCGAGAAATACATCGAGATAAACCCGAAAACCACCTGCAGAGCCATCTCTTCCAAAAAATATATATGAAGCAAAATGTTTACTGATGAAGAAGAAGGAAAAGATGAGTTTACCAAAAAAAAAAAAAAAAAAAAAAAGAGAGGCATCAAGGGAACTAAGCAAACCAATGTAAATAACAAAAGGGAGGAACTAGCCCTCGAAGGATGGAGCACAAGTCCCCTCGGGCAAAGCTATCTTCAAACACTTCCCCAAAAATCCTTCGGGCAACAAAAGTTCCATTCAAAGGTTTTAGCAGCAACAACCTCAACATCCCATCCCGAAGCAGCCACAGCAGTAGCAGCAGTGTCCTCCCCGACGACCATTCCAGCATACGCCACCATAACCCCTCCGGTATCACCAACAACACCTTTGGCATCAACTTCAAAGGCTATTTCGCTGCCATCATATGATCCTTCAAAGGTTTTCTCAAATGCGACACTTCGGAGAAAGTTTTTTGATTCATCCACATCGGGGTCAAGAGTCATGGCGCACTCCTCCATGCTCACCGAGCCCAAGAAAGTCCGAATATGCACTGTTCTTCGTGGGGATAGATGGAAGGGAGGTCCTTAATGATTTCACTAGCTTCGTGGAACGGAGATTCGGTCCCAACTAATGCCTCCTCAAGAGAAGAAGACCGATCTTCACTGTGTCTGAAATCCTTCTCCGAAGAGTTAAAGGCGCAGCCATCCTGGAGGGTCCCATCACACACCGCAAAAGATAAAAATGATGACCCAGTTCTACCATATCTATGCACATGTAAAAGAGGATAAGGCGGCAGAGAAGAATACGAAAACATACCTAAGATGATCTTCTTAGCCCGAATAACCCTGGTTGGGGTGCTTTTGCAAGAATTAGACCTCGCGCCTTCACTTGGAGAACTTGGCTAGTTAGGAGACGATTCATCTCTGTGCGACATGACAAAGAAAGAAACTCGACAAGAAGAACCATTTTCTCAAACGAGGAGACGATGCAATTATTTTGGGTATAAATATGGAATCTTAAAAAAAAAGGGAAAGGAAGCAATGAGGGACATAACACTTCAAGATTTTAGCATGAATAATGCCCTAATTGAAGCCGCACGTGAAGGAAAGCAAGATAAGGAAACTTTGCTATCAGAAGAAACTCCCTCCTTGTTTACATCGGGTCACGCCAAAGAAGCACGCACAGACTTCCACACACTTGCGCCCGGCCCCACCAGCCCGGACACGCAATTTCCCAAGTCACGCCTGCAAGCACGCACACCCGCCTTCCACATTGCGCCGGCCCCACCAAACCGACACACGCAATTTCCCAAGTCACGCCCGTAAGCACGCACAACTTCCACATTGCGCCGGTCTCACACACTAGCACACTCAGTTTCCCAACTCACGCCAACTTCCCAACGTCGCCCAAGCTGCACCGGCCCCACCAATTGTACCAGCCTCCCGATTTGTGCAAAACTCCCAGAGGCAAGGATTCCAAATCCTATTTATAAAAGGTCATACAAGCCCCTCAATTCTCTTTACGGTTTGTTGTTGATAGTCTGTCACCATCCTATGCTTACCTCGCAACAAAGCCCCCTGCTCCGAGCTAAGCGGGGACTTAATGTTGATGGTGGTTTTTAAACAAGGGTAAAATCGTAAAACCCCATGACCTAGTGTTACCCGCAACACATTAACTAAGAGCATTTAACTCGTGTGTAAATAGTTAATAGGGGTATTTTTTCAAAATACCGCATTAGGGTTTTCGACACGAACCCTAATTCCAAAACCAAGCCGCACACTCGCGCTCCATGACAACAATGCCAAACCAAGCCGCACATGCATGCACCATGGCAACAATGCCAAACCAAGTCGCACACTGCGCACCATGGCAACAATGTCAAACCAAGCCGCACATCATGCGCTCCATGGCAATAATGCCAAACCAAGCCGCACACTCATGCGCACCATGGCAACAATTCCAAACCAAGTCGCACATCACAGACCATGGCAACAATGCCAAACCAAGCCGCACACTGCGCACCATGGCAACAATGCCAAACCAAATCGCACATCACGCACCATGGCAACAATGCCAAACCAAGCCGCACACATCGCGCACCATGGCCAAACCAAGTCGCACATCGCGCACCATGGCAATAATGCCAAACCAAGCCGCACATCGCGCTCCATGGCAACAATGCTAAACCAAGCCGCACACCTGCGCACCATGGCAACAATGCCAAACCAAGTCGCACATCGCACCATGGCAACAATGCCAAACCACGCCGCACACCGCGCACCATGGCAACAATGCCAAACCAAGTCGCATCCGCACCATGGCAACAATGCCAAACCAAGCGCACACACCATGGCCAAACCAAGTCGCACATCATGGCACCATGGCAACAATGCCAAACCAAGCCGCACATGCCACCATGGCAACAATGCCAAACCAAGCGCACCAAGCGGCCACCGCAATAACGCTAAAACTAAGCCGCACATGGCGCACCATGGCATTGACGCCAAAACCAAACTACCAATCACACTCATTGGCAACCATGCCAAATTAAGCCGCTATGCCATTGGCGCATGCCAAATATAGCGCCCTAAGCTTGCAAAACGTGCGACTAGGTCAACATGGCCGTACGTGCCATTGGCACATGCCAACGCCAGCACCACAAGCCATATTTCCAAGCCGCTATGCCATTGGCGCATGCCAAATATAGCGCCCTAGGCTTGCAAAACGTGCAACTAGGTCAACATGGCCGCACGTGCCATTGACACATGCCAACGCTGGCACCACAAGCCATATTTCCAAGCCGCTATGCCATTGGCGCATGCCAAATATAGCGCCCCAGGCTTGCAAAACGTGCAACTAGGTAAGCATGGCCGCACGTGCCATTGGCACATGCCAACGCGTACCACAAGCCATATTTCCAAGCCGCTATGCCATTGGCACATGCCAAATATAGCGCCCTAGGCTTGCAAAACGTGCAATTAGGTCAACATGGCTGTACGTGCCATTGGCACATGCCAACGCTGTACCACAAGCCATATTTCCAAGCCGCTATGCCATTGGCGCATGCAAATATAGCGCCCTAGGCTTGCAAATCGTGCAACTAGGTCAACATGGCCGTACGTGCCATTGGCACATGCCAACGCTGTACCACAAGCCATATTTCCAAGCCGCTATGCCATTGGCGCATGCCAAATATAGCGACCTAGGCTTGCAAAACGCGCAACTAGGTCAACATGGCCGCACGTGCCATTGGCACATGCCAACGCGTACCACAAGCCATATTTCCAAGCCGCTATGCCATTGGCGCATGCCATATATAGCGCCCCTAACGTGCAACTAGGTCAACATGGCCGTGACGTGCCATTGGCACATGCCAACGCGTACCACAAGCCATATTTCAAGCCGCTATGCCATTGGCGCATGCCAAATATAGCGCAAAACGTGCAACTAGGTCAACATGGCCAGAGGTGCCATTGGCACATGCCAACACGTACCACAAGCCATATTTCCAAGCCGTTGTGCCATTGGCGCCCTACGCCAAATATAGCGCCCCAGGCTTACAAACCATGCAACCTAGGCCAAGTCGGCCACGCATGCCATTGGCACATGCCAACATGCTCGCTGGTAGCTTTTCCTACCAAGGCCACGGCCCTAACGGCCACGCATGCCATTGGCACATGCCAACATGCTCGCCGGTAGCTTTTCCTACCAAGGCCACGGCCCTAATGGCCACGCATGCCATTGGCACATGCCAAACACACACGCCGGTAGCCTAACTTGCAAACCGTGCAACCTACCACCAAGGCATTCCGCACATGCCATTGGCACATGCCAAACACACACGCTGGTAGCCTAACTTGCAAACCGTGCAACCTACCACCAAGGCATTCCGCACATGCCATTGGCACATGCCACGCACGCCACTAGCAAAACCTGCATTGCCACTTGCGCCAAGTACAACCAACGCAACAAGGGCATTCCGCACATGCCAATGGCACATGCCACACGCGCCACTAGCGCGCCACTTGCACTCAAGGTGCAACCAACACTCGATATCAACACAAATCGGGGATGCTTTCCAGGGTTTTGGTTTGGCGGTCACATTTGCGGTACACTACGCTCACATTAAGAAAGCGTGAAAAGGAATAAAGCGGTCAAATAAATGAGGAAATAATGGTGAAAACGTTTTCACCCATTAACACCATGCTGGTTACCACCTCCTCCCATTATTTCACCCTTTACTCTCTTCCTTCATGAGGCCAGTGGTACGTTTCAATCTCGACTTGTATAAATAGTTCTTACTATTTCCACCAGACAACAAGTCTCGGCCGGAGAAATATACTACACTCTTAGAAAGGCAACTTTGCAAGCTCTTCCAAAAGCTTTCATCTCTTGCAAGCTTCCCAAGCTTTCACTTTCTAATACAAGTCGAGATACTACTCTCCCAGACTATTCTCGGTCTCAACACCTTTCTTGGATTCTCTTCCCAAATCAACCCTTCTCTTCCACTTTGTGACCAAGCAAGTCCGAACGGCCATTTCTTGTTTAGGCCGGACTTGTGCAGATTGATCTCTCGAATCTATAAAGTGCTCACGTGCAAAGACATTTGTTTAGGGTTTGAACCAGTTTCTCACTCACCTACCGAATTTACCGAAATCGGCAGAAACGATTTTTACCCATAAACACATGTATACTATGTGACTCTAAACTAACTACAAGTTGGAGTTTTCTTATTCACTAGTTACACAAAAGTTGAAAAATTTTAAAAATTTACAAAGCAAACCACTCCCCCACACTTAAACTTTACATTGTCCTCAATGTAAATTGAATCGTCCAAAGAAAGTCAAGGTGGGAAATCCTAACGGAAAAGTGACACAAAAATCGTAAAAGTAAAAACATGACAAGAAAAGAAAATAAAAGATAAGAGATACAAAACCGAGGGTTGCCTCCCATTTAGCGCTTGGTTTAAAGTCGCCACCACTATCTCCTTGCTTTATATGACTCCTCCAGAGGGAGTACTTCCACAAGATTAACTCCTTCCACGACATCCGAAGAGAAGTTCTCATAATATGGTTTCAACCAAGGTGCCCATTCACTTTAAGTTCATTACCCGTAGCTAAACTACGAATTTCCACCGCACCATGAGAAAACACATTAGTCACAATAAAAGGTCCAATCCAACGTGACCTTAATTTACCCTTTAAATAATTGCAAACGAGAATTAAACAAAAGCACTTTCTCGCCCAATGCAAAATTGTTTCTTTGTAATCATATTATCATGAAAAGCTTTCGTCTTTTCCTTGTAAATCCGTGAGCTTTCAAATGCATCATTGCGAATCTCCTCTAACTCTTGAAGTTGTAACTTCCTTTGCTTTCCAAAGACTATCCAACTCCATGTTGCATTGCTTAATATCCCAAAACGCCTTATGCTCAATTTCCACGGGTAAGTGACAAGGTTTACCATAAACAAGCCTAAAAGGAGACATCCCAATAGGTGTTTTATATGCGGTTCTATACGCCCACAAAGCATCGTTGAGTCGCGAACTCCAATCTTTCCTTGTTGGATTCACCGTCTTTTCAAGAATGGATTTCACCTCTCGGTTGGAAACTTCGGCTTGTCCATTTGTTTGCGGATGGTAGGGTGTTGCAATCCTATGCGACACATTGTACTCCCTTAACAAGCTTTGCAAGAACCTCGTTTTTGAAGTGTGAACCTCCATCGCTAATTATAGCCCTTGGAATTCCAAACCTTGCAAAATATTAGCTTGCACCAAATGAAACAACTTTAGAATCATTAGTTGGGTGGCTTTAGCTTCCACCCATTTCGAGACATAATCCACAACAAGCAAAATATAATAATTCCCACTAGAATTGACAAAAGGGCCCATAAAATCAATTCCCCATACATCAAAAACCTCCACAAATTGAATAATAGTTTGCGGCATTTTGATTTCGAGCACCTAGATTGCCGGTTCTTTGGCACCTATCACATGTGATACAAAATGCATGTGCATCCTTAAACAAAGTTGGCCAAAAGAAACCACATTCTAGTACCTTGAGAGCGGTTCTCTTACTCCCAAAGTGTCCTCCACAAGCATATGAGTGGCAAAAAGACAAGATAGAATTAAATTCAATTTCGGGAACACAACTACGTATTACTTGGTCACTACAATGCTTCCATAAGTATGGATCATCCCATATGTATTGGTTTCCTAACTTCTTAAGTTTGTCCTCTAAGCACGAGACAAGTTCTTTGGGATTTGTTTAGACACTAAGTAATTAACAATATCAGCAATATTTCATGGTTCTCCAAAGGCACCGAGAATAGTTGCTCGTCCGGAAACTCTCACGCAACCGGGATAGTCTCCTTGTCCACAGCAAGCCGGCCTCAAGTGATCCAATGCAGTTCTCAATTCCTTTCTTGTCTTTGATTTCAATATCAAACTCTTGCAAGAGTAATATCCATCGTATGAGCCTCTGCCGCCTCTTTCTTTGTAAGCAAGTATCTAAGTGCCGCATGATCAAAAAATAACAACTTTTGTACCAATTAGATAAGATCGAAACTTTTCTAAAGCAAAAACAATGGCTAATAACTCTTTTCTCAGTGGTTGTGTAGTTTTTTTTGGGACTCATTTAACGTTCTAGAAGCATAATAGATAGCATGAGGAAGCTTCCCACACGCTGCCCAAGCACCGCACCAACCGCATAGTCACTTGCATCACACATGAGCTCAAAAGGCTTGCTCCAATCCGGTGGTTTAATGATAGGGCTGAAATCAAAAGTTCTTTCAAACGATTGAATGTCGCCATACATTTCTCATCGAAGTTAAAAACCACATCTTTTTGAAATAAGTTACAAAGTGGTGATGCTATCTTGGAAAAGTCCTTGATGAATCTACGATAGAAACCTGCATGACCAAGAAAAGAACGTATCTCCCTCACCGTAGTAGGAGGGTTAGAGCACCTAATAAGGTCTATCTTAGATTTATCGACTTCCAAGCCTTTAGAAGATATTATATGGCCTAAAACTATGCCATGAGTTACCATGAAATGGCACTTCTCCCAATTTAGCACAAGATTTGTTTCAACACATCGCTCAAGGATTAGAGACAAATTGTTCAAGCAAAGGTCAAATGAATCACCAAAGACACTAAAGTCATCCATAAACACTTCAATTATGTTTTCAACATATTCAAAAGATACTTACCATACACCTTGAAAAGTAGTCGGAGCATTGCATAAGCCAAAAGGCATCCTTCTATAAGCAAAAGTACCGAAAGGACAAGTGAAAGTGGTTTTCTCTTGGTTCTCCTATGCTATCACAACTGATTATAACTCCAATAGCCATCAAGAAAGCAATAGTAAGAGTGTCCAAATAAACGTTGCATTTGATCAATAAAAGGTAAAGGAAAGTGATCTTTTTAGTAAAGGGCATTCAATTTTCTATAATCAATACAAACCCTCCAACCTTTGCACACGAGTTGGGACAAGTTCGTTCTTATCATTTTCCACCACCGCCACACCTGATTTCTTTTGTACTACTTGTACTGGCTTACCCACTTGCTATCGGATATGGGTAAATAACACCCACGTCCAAAAGCTTGAGTATCTCCTTTTCACAACTTCCATCATGGGAGGATTCAAACGGCGTTTTGCTTCCCTTGTAGGCTTTGTATCATCCTCCACACGAATCTTATGCATACAAACGGCAGGGCTTATACCCTTGATATCGGCGATTGTCCATCCTATGGTCAGTCTTGTACTTCCTTAGCACCCTTAGAAGTTTTTGCTCCTGTAATTCATTAAGCTCGTTAGAAACAATCACGGGTAATTCTTCATTGTCACCCAAGTACAAGTACTTTAAGTGACTTGAAGAGGTTTCAATTCTAAACTTGGAGATTTAAAAATAGATGGCACAAGTTTTTCATTATTGCAAGGTAAAGAAGCATATGAAATATTCTTAATTGCTGATTTTTCCTAGAATGAGTCAAGAGAACCAATGGTTTCTTTAATCTCATCACTATACTCCAAACCGTTATCAATGGGTGTAGTGAGCACGGTTTCAAAGTATCAACACCATTCAACTCAAACATTTGTTGCGCCAATGTGTCCATCACATCAATGGAGAAACAAGAGTGGACATCACTAGATATCCCATCGCCTCAGAAAATGTTGAAACGTATTATTTCTCCATCAAACTCCATAGTTAGTGTTCCCTTGTCCACATCAATAATGGTTTTCGCCGTTTTCAAGAAGGGACGCCCAAGTAGCAATGGAAGAGACGAGTCCTGAACCTTCATCCATCTCTAACACGCAAAAGTCCGCTGAAATACAAGTTGATTAACCTCGCACAAGAACATCCTCAACAATACCCATTGGGTAGACATTAGAACGATCGCTAATTGCAACACAATTTCAGACTTTTAAGAGGACCAAGATCAAGTGAATTATACATAGACGCATGCATGACATTAACGGATGCACCTAAGTCCAACATAGATTTATTAAATGTGGTGTTACCAATTGTGACAGGGATGTCAAAGCTACAGGGATCCTTGCACTTAAGTGGGAGTTTGTGTTGTAATATTGCCGAAGCATTCTCCCCCACACTAAGCACTTCATTACCTTTGAGCCTTTGCTTATTGGTACACAAGTCCTTCAACACCTTTGCATACTTTGGAACTTGCTTGATTGCATCTATGAGTGGTATGTTCACATGGATCTTCTTAAGAATGTCTAAAATCTCCTTTTCTAGTTCCGCCTTCTTGGAATTTGCAAATCTGCGAGGGAAAGGTAAAGGAGGAACATAAAAGTAGAAACCGGAGTTTTAGAGTTAGAAATAGGTACCTCGTAAATTTGGGGAGAATCCTCGGTTTTCTCCTCCAAAACAGTTCCTTTGGTGTTTCCACCGCGCCCAATCAACTTCGGGTTGCACAAGTTGTGTACCACTTCTCAATGTAATTGCATTGACACCCTCTTTGGGTTAATAGGTTGAGAAGGGAGTTTCCCACCATTTTGTGCCTTCAATTGATTCAACTCCATAGCCATAGAACCAACTTGAGTTTGCAACTCCTTAACCGAACTCTCCGTTCTTTGCATAAAAGATTTCAGCAACTCCTCCATATTGGACCCCCATAGTTTGAGATTGTTGTTGTTGTTGAAATTGTTGTCTCGGTTGGAATTGTTGTTGTTGAGGTTGAAATCCACTCGGTTGTTGAAACTAGATTGTTGAATCGCTTCTGCTTATTGGCATAGCTAAAGTTTGGGTGATCTCTCCATCCCGGATTGTAAGTGTTAGAGTAAGGATCATACCGTCTTTGTTGATTTGGAAAGATCGCATTAGCTTGCTCGTCCTCATAAGCTTGAGTGGAACTCGGTATCACCGCGGCTGCAACTTGTTGAAGCATTGCATTCATGTTACCCATTTGTTGACGAAGTTCCTCAACCTCGCTCACCTCACTCACCCTTCTTAGAATCACATCCGACCCACGACTCAAGAATTGTTGTGAGTTCGCTGCCATGTTTTCAATCAACTCTCTAGCTTGTGCCACCGTCTTGTTCACTAATGCACCACCACCCGCAGCTGGGCGAGGAGATTCCTATCACTTGATTGGAGTCCTTCATAGAAATATTGGATAATCATAGCGGCCACCGATGGTGGTGAGGACAGACTTCAACCAATCTCTTGTATCGTTCCCAACATTCATATAAGGATTCTCCCACGTTTTGCTTCATCCCACAAATCTCCTTGCGAATTTGAGTAGCCTTTGATGCAGAAAATATCTCTCCAAAAGAGTTTCTTCACCCATTCCATGTTGTGACACTTCCTACGGTAAATAGTATAACCAATCCTTAGAACTATCCATTAAAGAGAAACGGAAAACTTTCAACATTGCACCATCCGCCGCAACATTCGCTGGAAGCATGGCCGTGACAATGGTGTGGAAGTCCATAAGATGTTTGTTTGGATCTTCATTCACCATGCCATGGAACTTTGGTAATTCTCTAAGCAACCCCGCTTGATCTCAAAAGTAGAGTCCGTTTGAATACACCCCCGTTGTGTATCTAGCCTATGAGAAGCCAACTCCTTGAGTGAACGATTTGCATCACCCATAGCTTCTTCTTCTTCAACTTGTGGTTCGTCTACGAATGGAACCTCTTTTTTCTTCTTCTTGCTGTTGGAAAATCTCTTCTCCTACTTCTAACTCGTGCTCGTCCGTTTATGGTCTTGACTTGGTTGGAGTATTGTGCCTCGTCGAGTAGCTATCCCGCACCTTGGATAATTCCAATCCTTATAAGCTAGAGATTAGTTACACCTGTAAACAATTCTCGCAAAACAAGTGAGAAACAAGACAAGAAACAAGAAGCAAAGATAAAAGCAAAAATGCAATAAGAAACTAAAAACTTAATAACTAGCCGTATGCCTCCCCTGCATGTAGCTGGCGCCTAAAATTTGATCGCTGTCGTGTGGTCAAAAATAATTTCACTTTCCTAAAGTATATGATAAGAAAGAGTTCGTATCCACAGAGAGGCGATTGTAGTTATTACGTATTCAATTTCTTAAAGTAACCAATTGGGGGATTTCACAATTTTATGTAAGCAATAAAAGCAAATTAAAAGCAAAGTAAATTGTAGAAAGTAATCAATGGAGAAAGATATTGGTCAAGGAATTCATCTTCAATCTTAGACATGTGCTTGCATATACGATTAGAATTACGATTTAATCTCTTGTGTTATCAAAAGCCTAGAGAATCAAGAGAGCAAGATAATCTATTAATTTCCTACGTTCATCAACACACACATTAGAGTCAGTATGTGAATTCTACCTAAAGAATAACCTAACGCCTTGCGCTAATCAAGTTCAATTCCTAGAGCATTAAGTTTCGTAAATAGGCTAATCAATGCAATTGTCATGCTATGCATAACAATTCGGACAATGGTCAAACTCTACATATGATTACGAGTGTATCACTATAAACCGTAAACATATCATGCTACTTGTATTCAGGGTTATCGCTCGATAAAAAACCCTAAAATAGCTATGTACTAGGATGCAAGTTCAATTAATTGGCCACTTAACTAATCAAACATCATAATCCTATCACAATACTTCAATCATGTGATCATAAAAAAACACGAGAGAATTGAACGATAATCAAGAGAGAAAACTAATACATAAAGCAAACACAAGTTTTAGAAATAGGACTACATCCTTAACCAATAATGAATTAATTAGCTACTCATAGCTATGGAGTTCATCACCAAAAATATAAGTTGAATGAAGAAGAAGAAGAAGAAGAAGAAGAAGAACAAAAGCAAACCCTAGTTGCGTAAACAAAAGCGGCTCTCCAAAGTTCCAAGAATAAGATATCTTTCAAAAGTTGTAGAATTCTTCTTTTATAGCTTTTCCTTCCTTCCAAAATTAGGTCAAATCTTCAAAGTCCATTAGATGAAAATCCACCAAGCCCATAAGAGAGAGAAACCCGTGTAGAAAATATGTCCAAACAATCATTGCCGGAAAGTCAGTATTGTGGTTTGAATCGGTTCCGGTGACCGGCAAAGTCCGCCCGGTCACCGGTCAACGAGTCGGATCGGGTCAGCGAGTCAGATCTGAGTCAGCGTCTTACTCAGCTGAGTGAGCTGAGTGGCCAAGGCCATTGCCAGGCCATCTTGTGTTGCACCAAGATGGTGCATCGCTCTGCTCAAATTGACCATGATGGCTAGTCAATCTCCTCTCATCTGTAGCTCATACCGCCATATTCTCAGCTCCTTGAAGAAGCACACTACTCAACCCATTCTCTGTATAACCACCTAAACTCAGCTGCAACCACTGTTCCATATCTGCACTGCCATCTCCTCTGTGTATTCTTCCCGCATTCCACTGTCACAACCACACACCCCTGCAACACTGCAATACCACCAAAGCACAGCTGCAACTCTGAGTTTACTGTCACAACACCAAAATAAACTTATCTGAGTTGCACATTCATTCCTACTCACGCCCTTGCTACTACAACCTCCTCTACGTATTTCTTTTGCTCAATCAATGCTTCACCCCGCCACTCAAATACTCATACAAGCAACAGCTGCACCTCTCATCAATAACCCTGAAATCAGCACACAAGACCACTGAGACTGCCCCCATTTTAATTGAATCATAACCTGCAATATCACTCAAACACCCGAGCCATCTTCACTATTTCTCTCGATTTCATACGCCACAACCTTCTCTAGCTAGTCAGCAACCTCATCAAGACTCGCCTGCCAAAATCCATCAACATCTCCCTTGCTCTAGACCTCATCCTTCTCAGCTGCTCAGCACCAGTTCCAGCTCAGTTTAGCTTATAGCCACCACTGCAATATTGCCTCACATTAAAACCACAATTGCCATAACTGCACATCATTCAGCTGCAACCAATCATTCTATCTCAGGCCACCTCCATATTCTCTGGCCAATAGCCTGTAACTTAGTCACAGCTGCAATCACGGCCTCATTAGCTCAGCTGTAGTTTCTCAGAGCCGCAAACTCAATTGAATCATATTGCTGAGAACCCAAAAATCGTCATTCATCTGACCATTTCAACCACCAGCTTTCAATTAATAAACCAAAAAGCATCAACACCTCAGTTCTCCGGACAGTAACTCGAGCTATTTATGAATCTGTACTCTCAATCGATCATCATCTCTCTCATCACAACATGACGATTACAACCCTGAACCCATCTCTTTAATCTTCCATTAGCAGCAATGCCATCTTCATCTACTCAGAAACTTCCTCACTCGACCCATGTAAGTCCATCATCTTCTTAATCTTCCAACCAAACACAAATTCAGGACCAACCCAACTTCTAATTCATCACCGTAAGTACAACCAATAATTCCTCCGTTCTTACATAACAGCAACATTAACCCATTACGAATGCATCTTCCCTTCTTTGCTTGCTCAACTTCAATCTCATCTCAGATTAGAGACGAGATTGGAAGAACACTATTACTGAATTTAGTGCAAACTCCATTCAACTCGTTCCAGCACCAGCAGACCATTCTTCCACAAACCCATCAATCTCTGTCACCATGAGAAACAATATCATTCACCATTAACCTGATTCTTCCGAATCCCGGGGTAAGAAGAATGTCTCATCTTGTGTCGATCATTCTTCCTCTAATGATACATTGGACATAATGGCTAAAGCTGAAAAGGATCTCACCAGAATTTCAAAAAATTCTATAGAGTTTGTTGATCTCAAGGATCATGTACATCTCTTTGATGAATTCGAAAAGTCTATTGATCGTGAACAGGTGCTCTATAACATTATAGGGTCTTTCTCCAAGAAAATTGAGAAACTTCTTCACAAAAAAAAACAATCTACAACGTGAAAAGATTTGTAATCTTGAAAAGCTGGTTAAAAAAGGCTCAATTAGAGAAATATGTTTGATCAAGACGCATTCATCTAATCTTGACAGACTTCGTGTTGAGAAAAAGGAACTTGAAGCATCGCTGGTCATAGCCCATGGACAGTGCAAATCCTTGGAAAAGGAAAAGTTTGTTTTAAAGAGGGGAAATGATCCTTGTAAGGGGTGAAGGGAACTGATCCTAGTAAGGGGTGTAAGGGGAACCGATCCTTGTAAGGGGTGAAGGGAACCGATCCTAGTAAGGGGTGCAGTGCAAGAGGGGAACCGATCCTTGTTTGGGGTGCAACACATTTACAGAATAAAGAACCGATCCTGTGAATGGGTGCAACACATATAAGTTAGATACCATATATATGTGGGGAACCGATCCTAGTACCTAGTCAACCGAATTTTCGGTAAGCTAGTGTGACTATGCACAGTACTCACATGGAGGTAGAACCGAAACTTGTTTTGGTAGAACCGTTAAACTCACGATTGTGATTGAATGTTGGTTTGATCAATCACATATTTCTTGAAAGTCAGATTCTAAACTTGTTTGGAAGTGTGGCAAATCGGTTTCAAGGTTGTAAGTGTGAAAGAGAACTTACAAAGTAAATATGTCGACAAACTTTGAACACGTGCTGTGAATGTTTATTTCTATAATTGTTCAAAGATATTCCTTAACTTTAAGGGAAGAGAATCCTGATCGAAACATAAGTAAGTTAAGAATCTTTTAATTAAGGTTATTAATTTCATTTTGTAGGAAATTACAATTAGTAATGTGCATTTACTAATTAGATTTTCTAAGAGATTTCGATCGTTATTTTGGATTGTAGAATTTCTAGAATTATGAAAACCGAATTTGTGCTTTTATGAATATCTTGAGAATATTTTCGGTTTGGAAATTCCTTGGTGTCCAAACTTCCTTGTCTATAAATACCTCAAGTTTGCCTTTTTAGCAAACTAATCCTTCGTAACAACAGATTTACTCTTTTGTTGTTGTTATGTGTAGCCGCCTATTCGAGAGAGGAGAGTAACCTAATTAGGCGAAATCTCTTACGGCCGCTCGTTTAAAGTCTTCTTTGGGATTGAGAAGCTCTAGCGTGTACCGTTGGTGGGAAACTAGATAATTGCGGTATATTTTGTTTTCGATTGATTTGATTGACTAACGGTGGTTGAAATCGATTGCACCTAGTTTGTTTATTCTTGAGAATCTTATCTTCTGATATAAGATTCACTCAAACTAGTTCAGAGTTTATACAGGGATCTTTAGACTGTTGTTAGTTATCAAGACGATCTTCTGATGATCCATTGTTAACAGACTACGTTCTGTGCGTGATTGATCACAAGAGATTCAAGTGATTGTGTGCAGGTTTTTATTAAATATTTAAGAAGATTTGAAGACAAAGAAGATATTGAAGATCTGACTTGGGTTTTATAATCTTTGGAGTACACAATACTTGTTTCGGTAAAAGAGGATCCAATTGATAATCGGTTTATCCTTGTGGTAGATTTGATTGATTAATTGAGTAGATCGGCATCAACACGATTCTTCTGATTAAAGGTGTTGTTGGCTTAATCTTAAACGACACCTTTGGGTGATTGAACATAAGATAGATCTAAGGACCCGACGAAGGAGTTTATGTTCAGATAAATGGAAGAGCCTTTGTTCGACTCATATCACTTGGTTGAATAGAGTTGATACTGAAGATTTTTTGTTCCTTTACCGTTTGGAATACGAACCAAAGGGATTTTTCCAAGTACGTGACTTATTCATAAATCGGAGGTGTGGGAATACAGACGGAACTAGGTGAACTATAGGGTTAGTTACTTGGTCTCAACTATACGAAGTTAGTGTAATTTTGTGTAGCGGCTTAATCCTGAGAGTATTCAATTCTGGACTACGCACCGGGGTTTTTTTTCATTTGCGGTTTCCTCGTTTACAAAATCTTTTTGTGTCATTTACTTTTATTTTCCGCATTATAATTATTTTATTACAATTAAAGTAAATTACACAAACGTTAATTCCGATTTACTTGATAAGCAATCCTATTGTGTTTGGTTAAGTCCGAACCTTTGTATCAAGTAAACATACTTCGTTGTTGTATTGTCTCGATCTCGTATCCATGTACGATCACACGAAGTGTGAAACGATTAGTTGTATTGTCTCGACTCTGTCCATAGACAATCACTTTCGAAGAAATGACTTATAGGTAGGAAAAGTTTTAGCTTGAGGTATATTTGGGTAACCTCGCCTTTTCAGTTTTGAGATAAGTCTTCCAATATGGATATATCAGGATCTTCTCAGGCACTGATGCGCCTTCATGTGATCGCACGTTATTCTTGTGATGAAAAAGTAATGTCATAATGAAACACCACGAACTTGTATGTGCTCTAGAGGATATAAAATGTTTCTTTTAGGGTTTTCTTTCTAGTTTAATCTGGTGGGTAATGATGATTTAGGCCGACTGTAAATCTGTGTCATGTTTAAGAGGTAAAGAAATTCCTAAAAGGAAATAGCACTTTGATCAATTTAAAAGCTGAAACCTTAATAATTATGAATGCAAATAGTGCAATCATTTTGGAGGAATTACAAACATTGTATTTAAAAGGAAATTGTTGGAGGAACTACTACGGAGAAAACTGGAGGAAAAGAGTAGCACAACGCTTTTAGTTATTATAGGGCTTGAGCCATCGTGAGTGAATCGTCACGCCCTCAAGCTTGTCAGCGTTGATGATCTTACAATAGCTGCGCCTGATGACATCCGCCACCACTGTACGGTTCATCCTCCTTTGCTTCAGAAATCGATTGAGCGGTTATCTCCACTGCTATGTTCCCAACTTTAAAGGCGGTCGCTTTCACCACCATATCTCTAATTCGAAACGGGTTTGGGCTTGGCACAACTCCTTGATTCTGGGACGTGTTTCCTTTGACTGAAACAACCTATAGGTTTTTTTCAAAACGCTTGAAAGGCCGACACCCCACTCACATCTCTTAGTGGCGGTCAGGTTGTTGATTGAAACGAGTCCCCGAGCTTTAGCTGGGAGAGGAGTGACCGTTTGTAAAAAGGGTTATTTAATAAGACTTACTTGAGCTCGGAACCTTTTAAGGTATGCTGACGAGCTCTCTCCGGAGATTGTGTCACATCTGCAAGTTGTTGATACGACAACAGGTAATCTTCGGGATGGGACGGCTTGTTGGAGATTCTTTCAGGTATCGAAATTGGCAATGGATATACTCCCAACGTTGCCTTGTTGTCGTGTATCCATGAGCGTCCCAGTTCATATCATAATCTCGGATATTCTTTGACTATGTGGAATTTAGCATGCGCTGTGGCATCTCCCACTTTAACTTCAAATCAATGTATCCATAGGCGCCTCTAATTCTCCTTTTGAGCTTCTGATCATGGTTTGGCTGCGAATAGCTTCTCGTTTTGTAATCTTTGCGGCTCTCAGAGTCTTGACAATGATGATGTTGAATTCGGAGGTTACATCAATCAATGTACCAGTCGAACTCGACATCCTTCAAACGAGTGACGGTCAAGAGTCCCCAGCTTCCTTTGCTAGTTGCATCTTCCAGGAAAGACTGAGGTTTCGACATTGTTTCCCCTTCTGGATACAAACGCATGCCTGACACGATACGGTTAAGGGATGTAAATATGTCTTGACGATGTGCCTTGGAGAAATACATGATTTCACATAAATGCTCCATCGTAGATTGTACATTTTTGCGAACGAAATCCCCGGAGATCATGCAGATCCTAATAGGAAAAGGATCCCTATGAACACCTTCGTTTCCTAGCTGGAGTTCTCCTGCCTCTATATTTTCTCTTAAAATGTGCTTCAATTTGTTGCAATCCTTGGTCGGGTGATGGAAGAACCTACGATAACGACAATATTTGGGATTTTCCATCTCTTCTTCGGTCGGCGGACATCTGATAGGGGGTAGTTTGATCGCGTCATCTTGAATCCATGCCTCCAAGAGTTCTATGACTTCATTCATGGGAAATGGGAAGACCGAAACTGTATCTCCCGCTTCTTGTACAGGAGTCTTGCCCGCTCCCTTTCGAGATGAATTTGTCTGTGCTGGAGTTGTACTCTTAGGTTGTTGTTATGTTGCTGGAGCTTTCCTTTTTCCTCCTTCTCCCACCATGCTCATAGAAGGACCAATGTTATATTGCTTGTTTATGAGACTCCTGCTTCCTCGACTCTCGCGTGTATCTTCATTTCGAACAATTCTGGTTCTTTCCAACAATGTCATCCGTTGTATTCGAACGCTTAGCGGCTTCATGGATCTCAGAAATATTTGAAAGCCCATTCTCTAACAAAGCACGGTATATGGGCACCATTCCATTAATGCATAACTCCACCAACTGGCGTTCAAAGGACATTCGGATCATGACAATCCAACACTTGAATCCCAAACTCTTAACGAAGTAGTTTGGATGCTCGTTGTTTCGTTGAAAGATTCTCCCAAGTCCGAAATGGTTCCGCCTACACGAAAAAAAATACTTCCAAAGAAGGAACTTACCATCTCACTCCAATTGGATATGTTGTTAGGTGCAATGTTGTTGTACTGTGTGTATGCTCTTCCAAAGAAGTTTACTTTTGAGAACTTTTTCAAACGGAGAACATGATTATATTCATGTTCCCCTAAAGATTCCAGAAATCGAGAGATATGTTCACGAGCATTACCAAAGACCATCATAAAGGGAGAACCAGGAGAGGTGGAAAGGGAATCCGTTGCACGCCTTGAGGGTACTGGAGGTTGATGTCAAATGCGTGTCCATTGGATTTCCTTTTCCCCGGTTTTGAAGGAGTCGCCTCAGTCTTCACGTGTGACGAACTTGGACGGCCGGGTTCCTTTCCTACTATTGCTCGTAGGCAACACGATCTTCTTCATCCATGTAGTACGCGCGCCATGCCCGCTCCAGTGTGTTGAAGGTGCTCCTTGTTGGTTCCGAGGTTGTGGTGACTCTTTGGAAATCGCTCCATAATGTTTTGAGAAAGTAAGTACCTCTTTCGAGTTAAAACCATGTCCGTCTCGAGCCTTAGCAAGAACTTCCTCCTTTCCATCAAATCCACAATGGTAATAGAGGGTTGTCCTCCTGTTCCTCCAGACCCTCATCCCGACGGAGGAGTGGCAGTTGCTCTGGTGACGACTGGAGGCGTTACACTCGAAGAAATACCAGGGTTTGCGGCTACTCTGGCTCTAGTGATAGGAGGCGTCACACCCACTGGAATTTCTCCCGCTCCGATATGTTGGTGGTAGAGGACGAATTCCACGATATGCATTGATCGTATTGACGGGCCGCACGGTAACGCCATCGACCGGATATCAACGCCGAGAGTGTTGTCAATAGTTCCATTTTGACTTGGTTGATGATCCATACCTAAGATCCGCCATTTTGAAATCAGTAAAATTGAATTGGGTATTAAAGAAATTGACTTCACAACCGAGAGATTAATCTCCCACTGTGGTCACCAATTTTTTATGGGTGAAAAACTGTTTCGCGGTTTTGCAAATTTGGGTGTGTGTGGATGAGAAACGAATCTAAACCCTAAACAAATGCACCGCACGGAGTGCTTTTGATTCGAGAGATCAGATCTATACAATTCGGCCTAAACCAAGAAATGGTCATTCCAACACTGCTTCTGGCTACAAAGTGAAGGAGATGGGGTTGATCTTAGGGAGGGAAGCGAATAAGGTGTTGAGATTATGAAGGTGTTGGTTGTTTATGACTTGTATCAGAATGATGAACTGGTTTGCGCAATGAAAGCTATCGCCTGGTATTTCGGATACCGGGCGACGATTTGGTTTTTCTGGTGTTGTGTTAAATTAGGTTGAAGAACCTATTTATACAAGTCATTTGAGCGCAATCCTCATCTCGTAGGAAGTGGAGGAAGTTGAGTGATGGAGTAGTAGGGTCGTGTAGGTAATTGTTACACGATCACGTCTTTGCCCACTTCCCTCATCATTGTTTACCGTCCATGCCTCCTGACACGTTCTCGTAATGGGCGTGTTGCACGCCGCACACCGTAAATCGCCAGACCAATACCCCAGTAAGTATCCCCAGTTTGTGACATGTTTGATGTCTCGAGTGAATAGGTCGAGTCGTGGGACCCGTCGCAAGAAATAACAGCTATTAGGTTAAATAACTAAGATATTTAAGGATTTGATATTTAGGTAATATCATGTATGCTCGATGCATGTAATGCATCGTTTTTTAAGCAAAGGTTTCAAAACAATCGATATGCATGAAGCATCACTCGCATTTAAAGCTTGACCGGATAAGTCAAGTGATTAGCTGCCTTAAAATAGGCCACAACAACCATCTTTGAGTGATCATTCGAGGCTGCGTGGTGTGGGGCCACCATCCGGTCGATCACTCCCGGTGGCAGGGAGCGGACGATGATCATTGAGGCGCCCATTGATCACCTAACTTTAATCCAAGCGGTCCACCAAGTCGGCAAAGTTGGACTCGACTTACGATGATTTACGACACATGTTTGTCAAGCCGTTGATGGATTTTAGGGTTTTGGAGGTGTGCAAACATCCTATCTTTGGTTTGATCGAATCCTAACGGGTGCACTTTGGAGGGACCGACCAGGCATGCGTGGAGACGGCGTGCATGTCTACACCCTCTGGCCCCATGAAGGTTCGATCTAGGCTACTCAATTTGACCTAAAAGATGAGTGGTCGTGATCGATTACGGCAGTAAAACTCATTGCCGCAAAGGATTTAAAGGCCGTGGTGGGCATGCCACCTTTTGGCTTACGTTTCGAGGCGCCGGCCATAGTCTTCCCAGCCACGGCCACACGCAAAGGTGGGCCCACGAGATATCCCTGACCTCTTGAGTCTATATACACCCTCCATTTAGGTCATGAAGATGGATGGTCGCGATCGAACTACGATAGATGTGCATTGCCAAACCCTAATTAGGTTTTGAAACACTACGCACACGTGAATTTGGCCAAACGGCTTGGAAAGCCGTGCTTCTCTTTTAGGAGATCGATCATGTGGGGCCCATGTTAAATGACGGTGAACATATGTGCACCTTCCCGATGGTCCTAATGCGATCTAAGCCATCCAAATAGGCTGGCTAAGTTGGATGGTTGTGATCGATTTAATATATTAGTGGAATTTCGCGACTTTAGAAGCATCACGCCCGCCCATGGTTTGAGCAATCGTTTCATTGCTCCATGACCTTGCCGTGAGAAAACCGATCGGTGAGGGAGAAGTGGGCCCGCCAACGTGTGTGTTAGCACTTCCTCGATCATTCACGGATGATCTAATCCGTCCAAACCAGGATGGCTAAGTTGGACGGTCGTGGCCGACTTTAAGACTTCAATAGTCTTGCTCGTTCGAGCTTCTTCCAAAGCAGTGCGACCACCTTATTTTAGGGCTGGTGTTTCGTGCGCTGGGAAGTATGGCGTGGATATAGACGTTGCATAGTTACCAAATCCAGGTTTTAGCAAAATAAGTGACCACCTTATTTAATTGCTCTTTCGAGCTTCTTCAAAAGCAAAATACGCCACCTTATTTTAGGGTCGGCGTTTGGTACTGGGAAGTACGGCGTGGTGTTCGACTCGGTCGTGGCATAAGTTGGCCGGCCGGTGGTCACCACGGTGATCTCCCCGCCTCCCGTTAGGGTTTGGGCTGGCTGGTTAAATCATGCGGCCAACTTGCGTGGCCGTGATCGCTTCGAGACTGGGAGTACACGGATACCCTAGATTTCCTTTAAGGAAATTACGATGCTCGATCGCAACCAAAGTGCGTCGATGCGAGACTCTCTTTAGAGAGTGATGTAGCTCGTATGGTATTTCGTGCATGTCTCAAAATTGGCACTTGGAGATTCATGTTACTCTACTGAGAGTAAACACTCACTGCCATGTCATGCTAATAATGAGAGTTCAAATAGGAACAACACAGAAATACTAGACAAATCATGCATTAATTAATAATGCTAAAAATTCGCATTATTTGTGCATTTATTGAATTGCTTCGAATAAATAAAGTAGAGAGGTACTCATCACTTATCAAACGGCTTTACCCTTTGCAGGATGCTCAAGACATCAAATTTGGTTTTACAACTTAGCCCCGAACTAAAATCCCCCCATCAACAATACCACAATGTTCTTTACGTCTTCGTTTGAACCAATAATTGCATGGCAGTAGCATTGGTGGACATTCTGGACGTGATAAAACCATGGTTTTGGTTGGGGACCTTATTTCTGTCCTTCACTTAAACAAGATGTTGAGAAGTACGACAAAAGTGCATGGTTATCCAAAGAATCTAAGGAACTGCTTCAAAACACAGCTTGTATACTCCACTTCCAATTCTAGATGCTTCATGGGTGGATATTAGCATGAATTTTGTGCTTGGATTACCACGTGACTTCTAGGGTAAATGATTCTATTATGGTGGTTGTAGATTGTTATTCAAAGATGGCTCACTTCATAGACTGCTTCCAATATTTCTTACTTATTTTTCAAAGAAGTGGTGTGTTTGCATGGAATTCCCAAGACAATTACTTCGATCGAGACACTAAGTTTTTTGAGCTACTTCGAAGTCTTTGTGGATGCGTTTGGGAACTAAACTTCAAAGATAGTACAAATTTCATCCCCAAACAGATGGACAAACTGAAGTAGTCAATCGTTCTTTAGGCAATCTGATTAGAGCCAATATTATTGGAGGAAAAGAGAATCAATGGGACAATCTCCTTCCACATATGGAATTTGCTTTTAACACTTCAGCTTAATCGATCTACAAAGACACCTTTTGAGATTGCTTATCTAAAGTTCCTAACCATATTTTGATTTGGTAGTGCGCCCAAAATCAAGCGACAATCAAATGCTAAAGCAGATAAATCGCTTGAGAAAGCTTCACTAATTCATCAAGAAGTAAAAGCAAAACTTAAATATTCCAACAACATGTACAAAGAAGATACAAATCAACATATAAGACATAAGAATTAAAAATCAAGGGGAGTTAGTTATGATTCATCTCAAAAATAAAGATTTCCTACTTGGTACTTATAACAAGACCAAGACGAAGAAATATGGACCATTCAATATTTTGAAGAATATCAATGATAATGCATATGTTATTGATCTTCCATCAAATTGAACATCTCTAATATATTCAATGTGCGAGAAATTTTTACATTTCATGGAGGGAATGAAGTTCTTTCTAATCATTAACTCGAGGGCGAGTTTCTTTCAAGAAGAGGGGATCGATGTAATACATATTTCTCTCGTATCAACTCTTCATGTTGATCCTTGAGTACATATCAACTATAAATGATTGATCTCATGCATATGTTTAGTTTACTTGCCTTGCAAGTCTTTTTCTTTCCTAGTTTGCTAGATTTTCTTTTCTTTTTCGTTTAGTCGGTTCATGTGAACCTATTTAAAGGCTATGCCTTCTTGTTTTAGATATATCTTATTATCAATATTATTTTTATCAAGTTACAACTCTAAAATCTTGATCCTAGAATAAGATTTTATTAAGTTTCTGATGAAACTTAAGCTATCTTCTCATCCCCATCAACTAGTTTGCTTTCACCTGTATATGTGCTACACTATGGAAATCACTCATGATGATACGAACATAATTACATGGCTACCAGTGGAGGGGAAATCTATTCAAGAAGGCTACCATCCCTCAATGAGGTATGAAGCTCTTGAAATAGTGGTTCAAAAGTGTCTAGGATGGGATGAGGAAAAGAAAAATTATGAGTTTAGACGCGTTGTTAAAGATCTTAAGAAAGGTCAGGAGTATAATGAGTAGGGGTGTCAATGGAAGAATATCCGTCGGATATTAGGAATTCCGTTATCCGACAAAAGTTAAGATTATCGGATATCCGATATCCGATAATATCCTATAGATATCAAAATCGATATCGATACCGATAGGTTTGCTTACCTGGATATCCGATAAATATCCGATAATATCCGGTTATACCAAAAAGCTTAAAACCCTTGTAAAACATTTTCATAATTGACACTTATCGGATATTTATCCGACAATATCCGATAATATCCGATATTATACTCGATATTATCGGATATCGAATCCCAAACTTATCAACCCGAACATTAAAAGAAAATCATCAATTAGTAGGGGAAATAAGGGTTTGGAAAATTACAATTACGTCCTTAACATATCGGATATCTAAACAAACGGATATAGCTAATTCCGATTCCGATACGTTAAGTAAGAAATATCCGATAACATATTATATCCGATATCCGATATCCGATACAACGGATAAAATCCTATAGGATATCGAATAATCGGAAACGGATCCCGGATATCGGACCAATATTGACAGGCCTAATAATGAGCGTGAGGAAGACGGTTTATTTAAGAAGAAGATGAATACATTCAATATATTTATTTTGAAAAAAGAGTTTAGTGGGACAAAAAAAAAGTGAATTCCAGAAAGTTGTGTTAGATCATTGCCCGGTCGCACTCGCAGGTGTTACTATCTCAAAATTGTTTGTCAAGTTTAGTTGATCAACATTATAGTCTTGATTTCTAGTCTACGTATAGTTATGTCTCATAGTAGGATAGAATGTGTAGTTTAGCTTTAGACTTCACGGCGTTCATCGATGGAAGACGAAGATCTACTGAGGAGAGTTTGGAGGAACTTCATCAACAAAAGGTATGTGGAGACTAAAATTTATCTATCACTCGGAAGTCTATTATATTCTATCTCCTAATGAGACTAAGTCGTATTGCTATATATACTTTTACATTATACATATTTGATATTTCGAGCTGAGTTCATCTCGCTTATCTATATCTCGAAATATGCGTTGGAAGCTTTTTGCTTTAACTATGTTCATCATTATTCTTGACGAGTTTAGTTGGAGAAAATTTATTTGTTGGAAACTAAATAATAAGTCAAAAGATGATCATGTGGAAATTGCCTTGAAACATCTTACATGATTTGTAGTGAGACAATCATTTGATGTCTCATAGAGCATTGCTCGATCGAACTCGCAAACGCTTTCTATCTCAATCTTGTTTGTCAAGTTTAGGTGATCAAAAGTATAGTCTTGGTTTTTAGTCTACTTATAGCTATGTCTCAAATTAGGATAGAATGTGTAGTTGAGCTTTTAGACTTCACTGTTCATAGATCAAGACGAAGATCTACTAAGGAAAGCTTGGAGGAACTTTATCAACAAAAGGTACGTGGAGACTAAAACTTATCTATCACTCAGAAGTCTATTATATTTTATCTCCTATTGAGACAAATTCGTATAGCTATATAGACTTTCATATTATGCACGTTTGATATTTAGAGATGAGTTTGACTCGCTTATTTATTTCTCAAATTCAATATGTGTTGGAAGCTTTTTGCTTTAGCTACATTCATCATTATTATTGACGAGTTTAGTTAGAAACAAATTATTTGTTGGAAACTAAATAATAAATCAAAAGATGATCATGCGGAAATTTCCTTGAAACCTCTTACATGATTTGTGTGAGACAATCATTTGATGTTGACTCGGAAATTTTCGTATTGATCATTCGATCACTTGAAAATTGCTTATAAGCTAATGGTTTGTGTGAGACAGCCATTGTCGTATTCTAAGAATGTTTCAATGATTGAAATGGGAGTTTAGAACAAAAACCCTTGTTTGGATACATCACAGTATGCGCACATAGTATGCAAACTGTTGTGGTATGATTCAGTCCGCAGTCTAGTTTGCATACCAGATGCGAATGGTTTAACCGAAAATTTCGAAACCATGTTTGGATACTCTAAGATAACAAGTTATACCCGAGTTAGGTCCACAGACGGTTGTTTGCGTACCCGATCGCAAAACTACTGACAAATACCAAAGTCCTGAACTATAGTTTTATGCGACATGTTTGCAAACTTAGTCGTTAAAGTTCTAAAATCAGTTAAGTATGTTTTAAATCCGATTTTATTTGCAAACCGTGGCTTAATGTTCATGAATTTATTCATTTAGTACTTTGTACGATTACGAATCAATCCGATTTTGTGTTAATTGGATCATACATACTTCTATGTGATTGTGAACAATCGAATAACTCTATGAGAAACACAATTAGATTCATTAGATTATATTTCATGATTTATTGATCATCATAGTTGATCTAAATGTGTTAGATAAATGTGGATAAGATAAAAGTGTTCATATGGCTAACTTCGATTAACTATTATTGAGCCAACTCAATATACACATTTAGGTACGGTTACTAAATAAAGGTATATTTCATTTGTGTGTAACAAGCTAAGACCATCTAATGGTGGAGAGATATTGCTTTGGTTTTAACCAAACTTAGCTTGAATCTTAAATCAGGTTTTCATCTAACGGTGAATTTTGAATGTTTTGTTAATAAGCTATCTTAGCTTTGATTGAAAGCAAATCCTGATTTGAAAGGCTATGTGAGGGAGAACTCTAGCAACTGGAAATCCTAATCCCCAAACTTTTGTGTGATACTAGTAGAGTACTAGAGTTTATTCTCCTTTAACCTAGGTTTTTCCTAAAACCATTATAGGTGAACGACTTGAAGACTTCATTGGGATTCTCGGCAGATCCAACTATTTTCTCTGTAGTTGCGTATTCTGATCTTACTTGTTCTATCGTATTGAGTACTATCTTCTCTAAGATTTGCTCAAGATTTATCTCTCGATAGGTTAGATATAAAATGTAATCACAAAGCTCTTCGCTCTCATTCTTTGTGATTCCACAATAACTTATTCTACGAGTTTAAAACAATTAACCATGTCCTGGATACAACACAAGACGCTTATCGCGGTCGTAAGCGTGAAAAATAATTTCACTTTCTTACTCACTAAATTTAAATGAAGCACAAGGTAAGGAAGAGTTCGTATCCACAGAGAGGCATTGTTATGCAATTTTCGCTTTAAGGTAACTACTGGGGATGTTTGTTGTTTAAAATACTAAAGTAAAATAAAATAGAGCAAAGCAAATAGTTGGAATAATCAATAAGGAGAAGATATTGGTCACTTGGATAGTATCATTCACAAACATGTATTTTCATCAATGATTAGAATTGGTATTTTAATCTCTCATCTACTAATAGTCCTAGGATACCTTGATCGCAAGTATAACCCGTTAATTCCCCGATTTCATCACAACCACATTAAAAGATGCATATGTGAATTCTTCCTAGAAAGCAACCTAAAGTGTAAAAGCACAATTAGATTTAACTCGCCTAAAAGCAATAAGTTATATGGAATAAGACTAATCAATGCAAACGAATGTGTAAAAGCACTAAACGCTTTAACAAAAGTTATGATTCACTTCAGGACTAGTATGATATATCACTACAAGCACTACCCACAATTATGCTACTTAGAATCAGTGGATAAACAACTTTTTCAGATTGAAAACCCTAATATAGCTCTAGAGATGAATGCAAATCGGATTGATTCCGACTCAACCTAACTAGTATTCGAATCTTATAACACTATTAATTGTGAATCACAAACAATAAATTAATGAGACAAAACTAATTCATAGATTCAAAAACATGTTGAGAAATCAATTTTTATCCCATAACCAATAATATGTTTAGCTACTCATAGCTATGGAGTTCATCATAATCAATATTCAATAATAAAAAATGAAGAAGATGAAAACAATTGAAGCAAACCCTAGTCGCCTTCTCCTCCAAAAACTCCAAGAATAAGATATCTTTATAGTTGTAGAAGACTTTCCCTTTAAATAGCTCTCTTTGTTTCCAAAACTAGGTCAAACCCCAAAGTCCATTAGATGAAAATCCACCAAGCCCATAAGAGAGAAAACCCATGTAGAAAATATGTCCCAAAAGTGGTCACGAAATCGTATTGTGGCCGGAAATTGGCCGGAAAAGTCGCTTGAAAACGCCTCGTGTGACTGCAAGTCCGCCTGGCCACCGTCAACGGGTTAGCTCACGGGTCAACTCGGTCAACTTCCGGTCCAGATCACCGAGTCAAATCAGGTCAAGGTGAGTCATGGAAAATTACCAAGTCGATAACTCAACTCGGGAGTCGACGAGCCGGGCCAACTCACCCGAGTTGATGCTTTTGCTCAAAGCACGACAGCCGATCTGGATGCACTATCATTGTGCATCACTCGGCACTTCCCCATAATGGCTCAGACAATTCTTAGATCGCCAGCTTGCAATTCATATCATTTAAAACCGGGATAACACTATGCATAACTCGCATCTCGTGGCTCTCTTTGCAGCTTCATCCAACTCATAAAATGCTCCATTTGAGCTTCAAAGAATCCGCCATTCCCCGTCTCCTAATGCACTCAAATATAACTACCAATCACAGCTACCATTTTGCCTTCCTTGCACCACTCGTAACAGCCATACTCGGATTCCAAAGACTCAATACAATTTCGCTATAGTCTCACCATCTCATCCTCTGTCAATCAGACGAACCCAGAATCGTAATTTAAAACACCATTTATTGCTTCATTCTGAAAGATCGAATGCACATTTCATTCTCCGAGAGTCTTGTATTCAAACTACAATTAACACCAACAGCTTTGCCAATCAGTCACTTCTTTGCCTCACCTTCATTCTTTCATCACCAATGCCTCTTGCTTCCAGAATGAGCCTGCCATCAATCGCGACATCAATTTGGGCTTCATGCCACACCGCAACCTCATGACCCTTTGAGCCTCAAGCCATAACTCAGACCACATGTTGGCCGCAATCTTACATTCAACCTGCAAACCTAAACCTCCCATTACTTCATTCATTTCACTTGCGATTGGCCACAGTGAGCCACCACCATTGCCTCACCGCAGCAGCACAACACTCAACCAAATCCACCACTGGTCCGATCTCTGCCTATCCCTCAGTCCTTCCACTGGGCCTTGCGGTTTCATAATCACACCGCCTTCATCTCAGCCTACCAAAGTGCCCATCTCTCACACTTCACTCGCTGCTTAGACTTGTCCATGTCCCGCAATTCCGGTTTCACAATCTCCGCATTCTCCTCGGCTCAACACGAACAATCATCGTGGCCGTAAACTTACTCTCACCAAGATGGCCATGCTTTCACCATCGGCAGCCTTCAACTCTTGTCACTTCTTCTTCTTTGCCCCGAGCCACCAACAAGCTCCAATCGTAGCCACTGCATTGCCATAGCATCACAACCTGCACTGCCATAGCCTGCCTTCAACTCTGCAACATCATTAACACCTGCAACACCATTCTCTTTCCTGAAATCATCAGCAGCAACAGACTCAACAACCTGAACTGCAGCTTCATAAAACCGATTTCCATGATAATCACCACCATCTGTAGCTGGCACAAATCCTCTTCCATTTGCTTAACTTCCCATTCACCATTTACAATACCAGATGTATCTTCATTCATTGCAGTCAATCCTGCAGCTCAATTCAACCTGCTCTCCCTTGTAAGCTTCACAGCAACATAGCTCTGCTGAATGAACACCAACATAGCATCATAGAAACCAATCACTTGCAATTGCCTCCTAATTTATGACAATCACCAAAACCACTTCTAGCTCTATCCCTCAGTACCAATGCTAACTCAGCACCAACATCACTTCAACCTCAACAGAAATCCACAATTCAGAGAGTCCCACTTCAAATCATCCACAATAACCTTCCTCACCTCATCTGTGTACCTTCTATCACATTCACTTCAAACCCTAGCTCTCGGGCCGATATCATTTCCGAGCCTCAAAACTTGAATTTGAGTAATACCCATTCCATATCAAAGCCACCTTAAACCTTCCTCTTTATTTCACCCATCAATTTCTTTCATGATTCAATTCTTTCATCTCCTTCTCATCGTCTCCATTTAACAAATGACCACTCCAATTCTTAGTTCTTCTGTGGAATAAAACACCATCAAAACATGAAGTAGCATCCAACTCTTCCCTTCTTACCTTCCATCGATTCCGTACTCAATAATTTCCTTCCATCATAACTCAATTTCTTCATGAAGAGCTGAGCCATTTTGTTTCTCATTTTCGGGTAGAGACGGAGAAAAGAGGCAATGATGAGAGATTTGGTTCCTCTCTGATTATTAGGTCATGTAGGAAATAATGGAAGTGGATATATACACTCAAGTGGAATGGATAGGGGGGTTCCCAAAATAATTCTAGGCACCCATAAAGAGGATAAGGGCCAACCAACGATGTGTTTTCCTCGCTTCTCTGGACTAAGTCGGCAATAGTTGGCTTGTCCGACTCCGCCTCCCAGTAGCAATTGCATGAGATGACGCTTTTCCCTTTTTTGACTCAATTTGAATGATTTCCGTTTCTTTTCCTCCGTGTGACTCCATAGTACCTAGTAACTCAAAAACACGCGTAAAGTACATAATTCACAAGAAAAATAACAAAGAAAGTGTAACTACTAGATAGTAAATTAGGTGTTTTCGACACCTATCATACGCGTACCTAATATGCAACCTGTATTGGCATGACTCAGGTCCGGGAACCTTGTTTGCGTACCTAGTATGTAATGCCTTCACCTGATTTGAGTATGTAACGTTGTTCGCACACTGGGTTTGCGAACGGGCTGGACATGCCAAGGTCCTGAGTAACCGCCATGTACTCCGGTTAGCGAACACAAAGGGTTAAGTTCTAAAATCGATTAAGTATGATTCTCATACTCATGAACTAAAAATTTATGAATTAAGGAATGCAATCTTTGCTAATCGTGGCTTAATGTTCATGAATTGATTCTTGTATAAGTACTTTGTACGATTACTGAATCAACTGATTTTATTTCAATTTTTTCATATATATTTCTATGAGATAGTGAATAATTGAACAACTCTATTTGAAGAACAATTAGATTCATTTAATTATCTTTCATGTTTGATTGATCATCTTTGATCTAGAAGTGTTAGATGAATGTGGTTAAGACAAAAGTGTTTATATGGCTAGCTTCGGTTAACTAGTATTGAGCCAACTAAATATACACGTTTAGGTACGGTTACCCATATCTAAACGAAGGTATATTTCATTTGTGTGTAACAAGCTAAGACCATCTAACAGAGGAGATTGATTGCTTTGTTTTTAAATTGATTTAGCTTGAATCTTTATTCAAGATTTCATCTAACGGTGAATATTGAATGCTTTGTTACTAAGCTATCTTAGCTTTGATTGTAAGCGACCATGATTTGAAAGACTATATAAGGGAGAACGCTAGCAACTTGAAAACCTAATCCCGGCACTTTCCTGTGTCCTAGTTGCGTAGTAGAGTCGATTCTCTTTAACCTAGGTTTTTCCGAAAACCATTATAGGGTTAACGACTTGAAGACTTAATTTGGGATTCGTAGCTGCATCCAACTATTTTCCGTAGCTGCGTATTCTGGATCTTACTTGTTCTATTCTATTGAGTACCATCTTCTCTAAGATTTGCTAGGAGATTTATCTCGATAGGTAAGATATAAAGTAATCATAAAGTTCTTCTGTCTCGACTTTGTGATTCCTCAAGAACTCTTATACCACCATATAGTTAATTTATTTGTGAGGTGACTAATATTTTTAGTCTCGTTTCTTCGGGAGTACAAGACCGGATTATTAGTTGGTTCTTGTTCACCTTGTTTTATCATAAGACGGAAAAAATTCGTAGGTACTTCTGTGGGAGATAGATTCTTATATCATAATAGACTTATATGTGGGAGATAGATTTGTTTATAAGTCTTCAACTTTGGGTCGTAGCAACTCTTAGTTGTGGGTGAGATCAACCAAGGAAATCTAGTGCAAAATCATGTGAGTTTCTGAGGTGTAAGGAATGCGACTGTACCTTAACTGTGTGAGACTTGGTTAGGGATCAACTACATTCCAAACCGGGTTAACTTGTAGTAGGCTAGTGTGTATAGAGGATTAATACAATGTGGTGTTCAATATGGACTAGGGTCCTAGGGTGTTTGTGCATTTGGTGTATCCTCGTTAAAAAATTATGGTGTCTCTGTGTGTTTATGGGTAAAATCTCGTTCCGCGATTTTGGTAAATTCGGGGTGAGTGGAAAACCGGTTTAAACCCTAAACAAATATGTCCGCACGTGAGCACTTTCTAGATTCGAGAGATCAATCTGCATGACAAGTCCGTCCTAAACCAAGAAATGGTCGCTCCAGGACTTGCTTCGGTCACAAAGTGGAGAAGGGTTGATTTGTGTTTTTCTCCCGACCGGATACTTGTTGTCTGGTGGAAATAGGTAAGACCTATTTATACAAGTCGAGATTGAAACGTACCTCCGCCTCATGAAGGAAGAGAGTAAAGGGGTGAAATAATGGGAGGAGGTGGTAACCGCATGGTGTTTATGGGTGAAAACGTTTTCACCATTATTTCCTCATTTATTTGACCGCTTTATTCCTATTCACGCTTTCTTAATGTGAGCGTAGTGTACGCCGCATGTCAGGGACCGCCAAACCAAGACCCCGAAAGCATCCCCACTTTGTGTTGATGTCTCGAGTGTTGGTTACACCTTGAGTGCAAGTGGCGTTGCTCATCGGCACGTGTGGCATGTGCCAATGGCATGTGCGAATGCCTTTGTCATGGGTTGCACCTTGAGTACAAGTAGCAATGCCGGAGGCCGTTGGTGGCGTGTGTGGCATGTGCGGAATGCCTTGGTGGTAGGTTGCACGTTGAGTGGCGGGCAAAGCCCGGAGCCGCTAGTGGCGTGTGTGGCATGTGCCAATGGCATGTGCGGGAATGCCTTGGTGGTAGGTTGCACGGTTTGCAAGTTAGGCTGCAGCGTGGGTTTTGGCATGTGCTAATGGCATGTACGGTAAGTTGGCCCTGTTGCACTCGCTTGGGTGTTAGGCTACCAAAATAAGGCATTTTTTCATGTGTCAATGGCACGCATGGCCATTAGGACCACGACTAGGTAATGAAAGCTACCAACAGCGTGTTTTGCATGTGCCAATGGCATGTCGGCCATTAGGGCCACATCCCCGGTAAGAAAAGCTACCGACGATGCGTGCTGGCATGTGCCAATGGCATGCTCGGACATTAGGGCCACGGGCCAGTAAGAAAAGCTACCAAATGAGCGTGTTAGGCATGTGCGAATGGCATGCTCGGCCATTAGGGCCACGACTAGTAATGAAAGCTACCAATGATGTTGGCATGTGTCAATGGCATGCTTGGCCAATAGGGCTACGGGCCCGTAAAAAGCTACCAACGATGCGTGTTGGCATGTGCTAATAGCATGCCTGGCCATTAGGGCCACGGCTTGGTGAGAAAAGCTACCAATGAGCGTGTTGGCATGTGCCAATGGCACGCTCGCCATTAGGCCACAAATTTAGTAATAAAAGCTACCAACATGCGTGTTGGCATGTGCCAATGGCATGTCACAATTTGGCCTAGGTTGTCGATAGGTGTAGAATACACCGGATTTAATATCTAGTATTTATGCTTTCTTTGTAGTTTTCTTGTAAATTATGTATCTTATGTGTGTTTTTGAGTTTATTAGGTGCAATGGAGTCATTTGGAGCAAAAGACCAATTGGAACTCGTTCAAATACAAGATTTCTACTTTTCATTGTGTAGAGGACGAGAAGATGAAGACAATGGCGAAAGAACTGAGTCATTCGGAGCTCGTATGAAGAAGTTATGGCAAAGAAGAACTCTAAATGGTAAACTTGGTCATTTAATCCGCTAATACTAATGGAAGCCCAGCCACATATTAAGGGGTAATTAGCTGACAAGATCACTAAAAGCAGACAGACATTTCGTTAAGGGCAACCCACCTCTCCTTTACTAAAACTCAACAGAATTGGTAGTGTAGTTCATATCGCCTCCGTTGTCCCTTACGGCTTCACTGTGTTCGTTTCTTATAAACAGATAATGAACTGAGAGTCTAAAGAAGAGTTTTGAATACCGAGACATTCTCATATTAACGAGGGAAGTTGGGTTCTCACCGGGTTCGAGTTAGCAAAGCAATGTATGAGGAGATTTAGTCCGGAAAGATAGAGAAGAAGTTGGAGTTTCGCCATTGACGATAGTGACGAATAAAGAAGGTTCTTAGATGATGAATGATTATAAATGAATGGGTTTGTTGTTGAATGAGAATTGTCGAGTGAAGGAGTTGATTTGCGGTCCCGGAAATACAATAAGTGCATAACCATCATTAGCTCACAACACGATACAAACCGTTTGTAAAAATGCCTAAACTACATGCTTCTTGCCAACCTCAACGGAATCGCTTTGTCGCTCCAAGTATGATGAGTATTTTCCTTGGGTTAGGACATGGAGTCAAGAAATAGAGGTTGGTCAGTCAGATCTACGGGTCCAAGAGTGCTTGCCAAGGACTTTGAAGCCACGAAGAGAGAACCCGGGTTGCTACTTTGCTGTTAACGGAGAGATGAAGAAGTGATTTAGAAGTCTGCTTTGATTCAGAATGTGGGTGCTTCAGATTTGAAACTGCAGGTGTTGGGTGTCAGAGTCGATAAGTGAGCAAGAAGTGTGTCCGCGAAGAACACGGCAGATTTGTGGATTCAGCCGAGTTTGGATTAGCCACAAAGAATCGATGAAGCTCGAGGAGAGGTGTCTTTCTGGTCGATGGTCGCTTTCAAGTCTCAGATAAGTATTGGCAGGATCGAGGTAGATGGACCGAGGTAATGGTGGTGCGAGTCATTGTCGAGCTGGAGTGAGGCCATGGAAGATTGACAGGAAGTATTGCAAATGATGATGGCAATGGTGAACTGGAAAGTGTAAATGAGTCAAGCAGCAACCGGAGATGGCGCAGAGCAGAGCAAAGGTGGTGATTGGTTGCCAGCCGTTGTCAAGCTCTCAGAAGAATGAAATCGGTATATGTCACAAGCTGAGAGTGCAGTCAGCTGGGTGGAGATGTCGCAATGCAATCCGTGAATAAGAACAATTGCAAAGTGTAATGGTCACTAAAGCCGAGCCGATATTGGTTTGTCGCAGCTGGTGGCTGAGCCGTGATAGTGAGTCAACTTTGGAGACGGGTCAAGAATGGCTAGAATATGTCAGAGCTGGAGATCGAGCTGTGGCCGGGCTACAATTCGCAAGGAAGCAATGCATCCGAGCCGAGGTACTGGACCGGATTTGATCGGGCGCCGTGGTCAGGCAGCACGAGTTGAGGATTGAAATTGAGCCGCATAGTGAAGAGTGGCAATGCAAGAGGAAAGGCTACGGCAGCAGCTACGGTGGACCAAAGTGGAGTCTGCCAGATCAATCGTGATAGATGTCAGTTCTGCAGCTGATTAATGGAGAAATTCAAGGAAGGATTTGTATTGTCAATGTACCTCAATTGAACTAAAGAAATAGGGACAAGTAATGTATCGTGGTGAATGCAAACATGGTCGATGCAGAAGGGGAGATGCCGAGAATGTAAGGTGTTTAGTAATGCAAGTGGTAATCGCAGTTGGTGCAGAACCGAGCTAAGGATGGAAGTGGCGAGTTTGATGGTGGCATTGCGAAGGAGTTATAAGAGAAGCACCTGTGCACTAGTTTGCAAGTTGTGGAATGGATTTTTGAAGCCGCAGTAAAATAGTGCTAAACGAGTGAAAATGGCGCACCTAAGGGAGTATAGTTCCAAGTTTCTGATTTCGTAGCTTAGAGTGTCGATCTAATATTTCAATGAATCGCGAGGGGGTATGAGTCGGATGCAAGAATCGACTCACGACATGAGCTACGCATCACGCTTTTAAGCGCTTTTCGCAAGAGATAAAGAATTGGTTCGATGATTTTTTGTGAATGTTTAGAATGCAGAGAAGGGAGATGAGTTGCGGGAAGTACATACTTGTTGGTGACGCTTTCCGATGATTCAAGTAGCTCGAGACAAATTTTCCTATGCGACGATTCCTTCCAAACGCGACTGATTCCGGTGATGACGCCATCAATTCCTGCTGACACTTTTCTAACCCAAAATTCCGGACATATTTTTCACTCCTCGGGCTTGGTGGACCAACTTGGAGACGGTTTGGAGAAGAATTAACCTAATTTTGGGAAAATATCCTTATGGGGAGAAAAGCATATATATAGAAAACTCTTTTCAAAACCTAGATATATCTCCATGAGGGAGACTTCTACTTTTGGTTCTGTGGTTTGTAAACATGATAGGTTTTCTTCTTCTTCTTGCTATGAACTCCTATGCCATGAGTAACTAAGTTTTTATTATTGGTTGAAGATGTAGTTGGATTTTGCAACCAAGTTATGATTTTTATGAATTAGTTTTCTCTCAATATTATCGCTTGATTTCTACGGGTTATAATAATTGCATGATTGAAGTATTGCAATATGATTGAATGTTTGTTTAGTCGAGTCTAGAATTGATTGAACTCACATCCATATCTATAGCTATTTTAGGTTTTCATCGAGCGATAACCTTGAATACTAGTAGCAGATGATATGATTCTAGGTTGTAGTGATACATCCTTGTATTCATATGTAGAAATTGACCTTTGTTCGAATTGTTTGCGCAATGTATTACAATTGCATTGATTAGCCTATTTCAAACTTAATGCTCCTAGGAATTGAACTTGATTAGCGCAAGGCGTTAGGTTATTCTTTAGGTAGATTTCATATACGCAAATTTCAATGTGTGTGTTGATAACTTTGGAAATTACTGAGTATTCTTGCAATAAGGTATTCTATGGCTTTTGGTGATAAATAGTTTAAATACGAATTCGTTCATATATTCATAAACTTGTTTGCAATCAAGATGAAACCTTTATCCAATATCTCACATCCTTGATTTATGTACTTTTATTTGCTTTTTGTTTATTTTTATTTACACAATCGTAAATTCTTCCGGTGTTTTATATAAGAAACCATAACAATTTGACAACCTGACCTCTCTCAGGATCGATCCTTTCGCCTTGCTATATTTATATTTTGAGTAGTAAGAAAGTGTAATTATTTTGACGCTAATTTTACAAATGATCACCTGCACAAACTAAGCCCAGCGCGGCGCTACTTGCACATGGCGCGCTAGGGCCAAGGTAAGGGTGTTTGGCTTGGCGTGGTGTGACCAAAGAGCTAGGGGCCAAGGCAGAGTGCGCGTTTGGCATGGCGCCAGCTTGGGCTAGGTGTGGTCGGCATGATTTGCCATTGGCACAGAGGTGCGGCTAGCATGGTTGGCATGATTTGGCTGCGTTTGGTATGACTAGTCATGATGGTGGTTTTGAAACAAAGGGTAAAATCAGTAAAACCCCATGACCTAGTGTTACCCGCAACACATTAACTAAGAGCATTTAACTCTGTGTAATACTAATAGGGGTATTTTTTCAAATACTGCATTAGGTTTTCATTACGTAACCCTAATTCCAAAACCCAAGCGCACACATCGCGCACCATGGCAACAATGCCAAACCAAGCCGCACACCGCGCACCATGGCAACAATGCCAAATCAAGCCGCACACCGCGCACCGTGGCAACAATTCCAAACCAAGCCGCACACCGCGCACCATGGCAACAATGTCAAACCAAGCCGCACATCGCGCACCATGGCAACAATGCTAAATCAAGCCGCACATCACAGCACCATGGCAATAATGCTAAACCAAGCCGCACACCGCGCACCATGGCAACAATGCCAAACCAAGCCGCACACCGCGCACCATGGCAACAATGCTAAACCAAGCCGCACACTCGCACCATGGCAACAACGCTAAAACTAAGCCGCACACTGCGCACCATGGCAAATACGCCAAAACCAAACTACATATCGCACTCATTGGCAACCATGCCAAACTAAGCCGCTATGCCATTGGCACATGCCAAATATAGCGCCCTAGTCTTACAAAATGTGCAACTAGGTCAACATGGCCGTACGTGCCATTGGCACATCCCAACACGTACCACAAGCCATATTTCCAAGCCGCTTATGCCATTGGCACGTGCCAAATATAGCGCCCTAGTGCTTGCAAAACGTGCAACTAGGACAACATGGCCGCACGTGCCATTGGCACATGCCAACACGTACCACAAGCCATATTTCCAAGTCGCTATGCCATTGGCACATGCCAAATATAGCGCCCTAGGCTTACAAACCATTCAAACTAGGCTGTTGCAAACGCCACGCATGCCATTGGCACATGCCAACATGCTCGCTGGTAGCTTTTCCTACCAAGGCCACGGCCCTAACGGCCACTCATGCCATTGGCACATGCCAACATGCTCGCTGGTAGCTTTTCCTACCAAGGCCACGGCCCTAACGACCACGCATGCCATTGGCACATGCCAACATGCTCGCTGGTAGCTTTTCCTACCAAGGCCACGCCTCCTAACGGCCACGCATGCCATTGGCACATGCCAACATGCTCGCCGGTAGCTTTTCCTACCAAGGCCACGGCCCTAACGGCCACACATGCCAACATGCTCATTGGTAGCTTTTCCACGAAAGCCACGGCCCTAACGCCACGCATGCCATTGGCACATGCCAACATGCTCGCTGGTAGCTTTTCCTACCAAGGCCACGGCCCTAACGGCCACGCATGTTATTGGCACATGCCAACACGCTCGCTGGTAGCCTTCATCACCTAGTCGTGCCCCTTAAATGCACGCTGGTATCCTAACTCGTAAACCATGCAACCTACCACCAAGGCATTCCACACATGCCATTGGCACATGTCACACGCGCCACTAGCAGCGCCACTTGCACTCAAGGTGCAACCAACACTCGAGATATCAACACAAACTGGGGGATGCTTTCCTCAAGGTGGGTTTTGGTTTGGCGGTCACAAATTTTTGGCAGACACTACGCCACATTAAGAAAGCGTGAAAAGGAATAAAGCGGTCAAATAAATGAGGAAATAATGGTAAAAACGTTTTCACCCATTAACACCATGCGGTTAGCACCTCCTCCCATTATTTCACCCTTTACTCTCTTCCTTCATGAGGCCAGGGTACGTTTCAATCTCGACTTGTATAAATAGGTCTTACCTATTTCACTAGACAACAAGTCTCTGGCCGGAGAAAAATACTACACTCTCGTGCTGGCAACTTTGCAAGCTCTCCAAAAAGCTTTCATCTATCGCAAGCTTACGAAGCTTCCACTTTCTCGATACAAGTCGAGACACTACTCTCCTGAATTATTCTCGTCTCAACACCTTTCTTTGCTTCCCTCCCCAAATTAACCTTCTCCTCTACTTTGTGACCGAAGCAAGTCCTGGAACTACCATTTCTTGGTTTAGGGCTGACTTGTACAGAATTGATCTCTCGAATCTATAAAGTGCTCACGTGCAAGACATTTGTTTAGGGTTTGAACCAAGCTTCTCACTCACCACAATTTACGAAATCTGCAAACGATTTTTACCCATAAACAATTGGCGACCACAAATGGAGGATGGATCTATCGGCTACAATGTCGACCACGATCTCGCTCTTCACCCAGGATGTCAAGATGGTAGGGGACTTGCCAAGATGCTACCACTGATCCGACTCAACTACCAGACGACCCTTGCTACTGGCTTGCAAAAACTACACGAGAAAACTGGGACTCGTTGAAGATGCTACCAACCGATTGGGGACTTGCGACTCAGTCCGACTAACTGCCAAACAACCCAAGTTATCGGTTGTTAAAACTACACCGTAAACCTGGGACTCGCCAAGACGCTACCAAAGAATTGGGGACTAATCAAACGATGCTACCATCAAAGCCTTGCTACTAGCAAATCCGCCTTTTACTTGGAGATAGGCGTGTTTGCAAGTGAGTAAATTTAGATTGGGCAAGATATACGATCTGTTTTTAGGTTCTTAATAAAAACCGCCATACTATTGTGTCTTGTGCCTATTGCTAGCACACACTTTCATAAAAGCAATATTCCTTTCCCAAAACATAATCGAGTTATATTATCAAAACCATTCATCCTTAAATAATCCAATATCCTCAAAAGCTAACATTTATCTATCAACCCAAGAAATCCAGAAGACAAAAACCATAAACCAGTGCGCTTTGTTTGCCTTTCAAAGAAAAAAAAAAAAAAAATTCACCTACCCGTACATACCTACTTTGCACAATAACAATTACCCGTCACTATTAGCGACGTTACTACAAGGACATTTGAAGAATTATTTATGATGAAGTATTTCCACAAGTTTATGAAAGGCATACCTATGGCTACGGTTTACACCGGACAAGAAAACAATAAAACAAATTGAAAGAGAAACGCCGGAGTACATAGTTGGGATATGCTTGCCCACTTTGTCACTACCGCGCTACCGCTAACACCATGACGTGATAACAAAGATACGAGGTAAAAAGGGAGCCAACCCATTTCATAAGCATAACACTTTTTGAATTTGAATAAGGAAAGGATTTCCCGTTTGAGCTACGTATGGGAAGAGGGGAACCGGGCCCGCAGAACAAGTCCAAGCACTCCAAGCCAAAGACCGTGCCAAGCCAATGGTCCACACCATAACGAAATCCAAGCCAACGTCCACACCAAGTCAGCACCCATTCCAAGACGATCCAAAGGCCTACTGCAGACGCTGCTTTCCCTGATGCGCTTACCTGACGCGCATGCCGCCGCCGCTGCCAGACGCGCTTACCAGCACACATGCCGCACGCGCATGCCAGCCCGCAGACCACATTTTGTGCTAACAGCTTTGCATCCTTCCAGCCGCTAACATCTTGCGCCCCTTCCAAAGACTTCGTGATCAAAACCATGTCATCTCTCGCACGATACACTTACGATCACTGTAACCGAGCCACTTCCGCCACCCCAACGGTTCTTCAAGCATGAAAGCTCCAACCGTCACCAGAGACGCTACTCCACCATCGTGGAAAGATACTCGAAGATCCGAAGAAGCCGACCTCCTTTTAGCACCGTTGATTCGATGAAAAGACGAAAGATACTTCAAAGAGACGCGCGTTATAGATGAAGAGGCTGCGTTGCTCTTGAACGCCCAAAGAGAAGGGGATAAGCAATCCAATTTCGTCACACGTGAAGATCATGAAGGACTTCTCCAAAATTGAAAGCAATGGAAATCAACAACTCTCCTGAGTTCACGGAGACCCTTCTTCTGTCGGGACCCTCATAATTGGAACTTCGCCCACAAAGTCGTACAGTCTATGATGAAAAAGTTATGTGAGATTCTATATTTCTCCAAGGCATAGCATCAAGACATATTTGCATCTCTCAACCGCACTACATCAGGAAACCAGGCGTTTCCAGCCAGGAAAGCCGTTCCCAAACCCCAACCTCTCCTAGAAAGCACGATCGACGATGTAAACGGGGACTCCTAACCTCTTTCTCTTGAGGGATGTCGAGTTTGACAGAACGTGACGCGGCCTCCGACTTCAAAATGGTAGCCGCCACGGCTCCAGAGTTGCAAGATGTCGTTTCAACGTTCTTCCAAAAGTAGCTCCGCATCAACGTTTTCTCCGTATAGCTACGCATCAACGCTCTCCCGCTTCGCTTCAACGCTCGCTTTAATGCCACTCCTTCGCAAAGGGTCGTGCCGCCACACTCCCCATATCAAGGAACATAGTCACAAGCCAGCCAATCTTCGTAGTCATGGACACCTTTTAATCCATCTCGCCAAAACTCGTGATCATGGACGAACTTGCTCGCTTACGCATCCAGCCCAATCCTTTTACGTCCACGGAAGCTCATAGAATATCAGCCAACCTACTTTGTTACCACGACAATGTAGTTTCTCCCGATTACATCTCCTACCAAGAACTGTTGCCCCTCATTCGTTGATACCATCCGTGAGCTTCACCGCAGAATAAAGAATTACTACAAAGATGGAAACACGTAAACCATACTTGAGAACTAAGATATACACGGATCCCTTCACCACAAAGCTACGAAGAACAACCCACCAAAAATCCGTACCCACAACAAGGTCCTCTACTCTTCAAGGGTGCAGCGCAAGAACATCATCACCTCTCTGTCTAGAAGACGCCTTCAATACTTTACGAGGCCGCGGAGGGATCCCGAGCCCGCACTATCCGTAATATGTCATCATGTAATTTCGAGCATCCCAAAGTTGTCATATCCAGAAGAGTACGATAGGCTTATATCAAATCCCGTGGAGGGGGGATTCAAGGCGATATAATGAAAGTAGGTCATGCTTGGGGACTACCAACGTAAGATACTTTCACTCCCCTCAACCAGGTTATTACTGATTTCAACATCATCACTATCAAGGTTTTACGAGCCGCGGGAATTTCTCAACATGAATCCGTACATTGCACCGAAAACTCCAAAAGCACGCCAGAAGGTTACATTCATGTATTCATCCATTCCATCATATCAAACCGAAGTATGACCGGGGACTTCTCGCTGCATCCCATTTCGTAAGATAGAGCCCTAAATCAGCGTCCTCCAAGTCTGGAAGCAGTCAACAAGGACGGATTCGAAGGAAGGGGAACGACTAGGTCATCCTCGCGATAATGATGACGCATGCTCCAACAGATATCTCCGCAAAAGGGAAATTTTCTATTTATACAACAAGCGGCTGAAAGTGTACGACATTCCGCCAAAGAAGAAGAAAACATACCGAGAGAAATTCAACAAGAAGAACCTTTTCTCAAACAAGGGAGATGATGCAATATCGTTGGGTTTGAATACGTAACCTTTAAAAAGGAAAGGAAGCAATGAGGGACATAACGCTTCTGCATTTTTTGGCATGAACGATGCCCTAATCGGGCCGCGCGTGAAGGAAAGGCAAAATAAGGAAACTTTGCTATCTCAGAGAAACACCTACTCCCTCCTTGTTCACACCGATCCCATCAAGTCACGTCACCCAAGACGCACAACTTCCCATACCTTGCGCCGGTCCCACCAGCCTAGCACGCCGCGCTTTCCCAACTCACGCCAACTTCCCAATGACCGCCCCAAGTCACGCCGCAAGCACGCACAAACTTCCACACTTGCGCCTTGTCCCACCAGCCTAGCACACTCGGCTTCCTAACTCACGCCAACTTCCCAACGTCGCCTGGTGCCGCACCTCAATGCCCCACCAATTGTGCTAGCCTCCCGATTTGTGCAAAACTACCGTGAGGCAAGGATTCCAAATCCTATTTATAAAAGGTCGACAAGCCTCCTCAAATTCTCTTTACGCTTTGTCGTTGATAGTTTGTCACCATCTTATGCTTACCCGCAACAAAGCCCCCTGCTCCGAGCTAAGCAGGGACTTAATATCGATGGTGGTTTTTAAACAAGGGGTAAAATCGTAAAACCCCATGACCTAGTGTTACCCGTAACATATTAACTAAGAGCATTTAACCTGTGTAAATAATTAATAGGGGTATTTTTTCAAAATACCGCATTAGGTTTTTCACGTAACCCTAATTTCAAAACCCACCAAGACACCGCGCACCATGGCAACAATGCTAAACCAAGCCGCACATCGCGCACCATGGCAACAATGCCAAATCAAGCCGCACACTCGCGCACCATGGCAACAATGCCAAACCAAGCCGCACATCACGCACCATGGCAACAATGCCAAACCAAGCCGCACATCGCGCACCATGGCAACAATGCCAAACCAAGCCGCACACCACGCACCATGGCAAGGGACGCCAAAACCAAGCCGCACATCGCGCACCATGGCGGCAAAGACGCCAAAACCAAACTACATATCGACTCATTGGCAACCATGCCAAACTAAGCCGCTATGCCATTGGCACATGCCAAATATAGCGCCTAGGCTTGCAAAACGTGCAACTAGGTCAACATGGCCGTACGTGCCATTGGGCACATCCCAACACGTACCACAAGCCATATTTCCAAGCCTCTATGCCATTGGCACATGCCAAATATAGCGCCTAGGCTTGCAAAACGTGCAACTAGGACGACATGTCCAAGTACGTGCCATTGGCACAGCCAACACGTACTCACAAGCCATATTTCCAAGCCGCTATGCCATTGGCACATACCAAATATAGCGCCACTAGGCTTACAAACCATGCAAACTAGGCCAAGTCGGCCACGCATGCCATTGGCACATGCCAACATGCTCGCTGGTAGCTTTTCCCTACCAAGGCCACGGCCTAACGGCCACGCATGCCATTGGCACATGCCAACATGCTCGCTCGTAGCTTTTCCTACCAAGGCCACGGCTTACTAACGGCCACGCATGCCATTGGCACATGCCAACATGCTCACCGGTAGCTTTTCCTACCAAGGCCACGACCCTAACGGCCACGCATGCCATTGGCACATGCCAACATGCTCGTTGGTAGCTTTTCCTACCAAGGCCACGGCCCTAACGGCCACGCATGCCATTGGCACATGCAAACATGCTCGCTGGTAGCTTTTTCCTACCAAGGCCACGGCCCTAACGGCCACGCATGCAATTGGCACATGCCAACATGCTCACCGGGTAGCTTTTCCTACCAAGGCCACGGCCCTAACGGCCCACGCATGCCATCGGCACATGCCAACATGCTCATGGTAGCTTTTCCTACAAGGCCACGGCCCTAACGGCCACGCATGTTATCGGCACATGCCAACACGCTCGCCGGTAGCCTTCATCACCTAGCCGTGCCCCCCTTAAATGCACGCTGGTAGCCTAACTCGCAAACCATGCAACCTACCACCAAGGCATTCCGCACATGGCATTGGCACATGCCACACGCGCCACTAGCAGCGCCACTTGCACTCAAGGTGCAACCAACACTCGAGATATCAACACAACCGGGGATGCTTTCCCGGGGTTTTGGTTTGGCGGTCACAACTTGCGCCAGTACACTACGCTCACATTAAGAAAGCGTGAAAAGGAATAAAGCGGTCAAATAAATGAGGAAATAATGGTAAAAACGTTTTCACCCATTAACACCATGCGGTTACCACCTCCTCCCATTATTTCACCCTTTACTCTCTTCCTTCATGAGGCTGGGTACGTTTCAATCTCGACTTGTATAAATAGGTCTTACCTATTTCCACCGCACAACAAGTCTCTACGAGAAAAAATACTACACTCTCGAAAAGGCAACTTTGCAAGCTCTCCAAAAAGCTTTCATCTATTGCAAGCTTACGAAGCTTCCACTTTCTGATACAAGTCGAGACACTACTCTCCCGCACTATTCCTGGTCTCAACACCTTTCTTTTCTTACCTCCCCAAATCAACCCTTCTCCTCCACTTTGTGACCGAAGCAAGTCTGGAACGGCCATTTCTTGGTTTAGGCCGGACTTGTACAGATTGATCTCTCGAATCTATAAAGTGCTCACGTGAAGCACATTTGTTTAGGGTTTGAACCGTTTCTCACTCACCAACCGAATTTACCGAAATCGGCGAAACGATTTTTACCCATAAACAATTGTCGACCACAATGGGAGGATGGATCTATCGGCTACAATGTCGACTGTCGATCTCGTTCTTGACCCCGGATGTCAAGATGGTAGGGGACTTGCCGAAGATGCTACCACTCGATCCGACTCAACTACCGACGACCCGCTACGGTTTAAAAACTACACGAGAAAAATCAGGGACTCGTTGAAGATGCTTTACCACGATTGGGGACTTGCGACTCGGTCAGACTCAATCGCCAGACAACCCGGTTATCGGTTGTTAAAACTACACCGTAAAAACCGGGGACTCAGCCAAGACGCTACCAGCAATTGGGGACTAACTGGCAATGCTACTATTAAAGCCGCCTTGCTACCAGCAAAGCCGCCTTTTACTTGGAGAGAGGCGTGTTTGCAAGTGAGTAAATTTAGATTGGGCAAGATATACGATCTGTTTTTAGGTTCTTAATAAAACCGCCATACTATTGCGTCTTGTGCCTATTGCTAGCACACACTTTCATAAAAGCAATATTCCTTTCCCAAAACATAATCGTGAGTTATATTATCAAAACCATTCATCCCAGAAATAATCCAATATCCTCAAAAGCTAACGTTTATCTATCAACCCAAGAAATCCAGGAAGACAAAAACCATAAACCAGGCGCTTTGTTTTCCTTTCAAAGAAAAAAAAAATTCACCTACCCGTACATACCTACTTTGCACAATAACAATTACCTGTCACTATTAGCAGACGTTGCTATAGTGACATTTGAAGAATTATTTATGATGAAGTATTTCCACAAGTTTATGAAAGGCATACCTATGGATACGGTTTATACCAGCACAAGAAAACAATAAAACAAATTGAAAGAGAAACGCTGGAGTACATAGTTGGGATATGCTTGCCCACTTTGTCACTACCACGCTACCGCTAACACCATGACGTGATAACAAAGATACGAGGTAAAAAGGGGAGCCAACCCATTTCATAAGCATAACACTTTTTGAATTTGAATAAGGGAAGGATTTCCTGTTTGAGCGCTACGTATGGGAAGAGGAAACTGGGCCCGCAGGAACAAGTCCAAGCCACGCCAAGCCAGCACCGTGCCAAGCCAATGGTCCACACCATAACAAAATCCAAGCCAACGTCCACACCAAGTCAGCACCCATTCCAAGACGATCCGGTGCCTGCGCGACGCGTTTCCGGATCGCTTACACGCTGGATGCCGGGCGCTTGCCGGGAAGCGCTTTCCAGACGCGCTTACCAGGCACACATGCCGCACGCGCATGCTAGCCGCAGTACCACTCTTTGTGCTAACAGTTTGCATCCTTCCAGCGCTAACATCTTGCGCCCTTCCAGCACTTCGTGATCAAAACCATGTCATCTCTGCACGATACACTTACGATCACCAGAACCAGAGCCACTTCCGCCACCCCAACGGTTCTTCAAGCATGAAAGCTCCAACCGTCACCAGAGACGCTACTCCACCATCAAAGGCAAGATATCTTTGAAGATCCTAAGAAGCCGACCTCCTTTGCACTGTTGATTCGATGAAAAGACGAAAGATACTTCACAGATGCGCGTTATAGATGAAGAGGCTCGCGTTGCTCTTGAACGCCCAATGAAGGGGATAAGCAATCCAATTTCGTCACACGTGAAGATCATGAAGGACTTCTCCAAAATCTAAGCAATGGAAATCAACAACTCTCCGAGTTTACGGAGACCCTTCTTCCTGTCGGACCCTCATAATTGGAACTTCGCCCACAAAGTCGTATGGTCTATGATGAAACAGTTATGTGAGATTCTATATTTCTCCAAGGAATAGCATCAAGCCATATTTGCATATCTCAACCGCACTACATCACGAAAGCAGGCGTTTCCAGCCAGGGAAGCCGTTCCCAAACCCCAACCTCTCCTAGAAAGCACGATCGACATTTGTAACTGGGGACTCCTAACCTCTTTTCTCTTGAGGGATGTCGAGTTTGACAGAACGTGACGCTGCCTCCGACTTCAAAATGGTAGCCGCTACGGCTCTCGAGAGTTGGAAGATGTCGTTTCAACGTTCTCTCCGTATAGCTCCCGCATCAACGTTTTCCGTAAGTAGCTACGCATCAACGTTCTCTCCGTAGTAGCTACGCATCAACGTTCTCCGAAGCCGCTTCGCTTCAACGTTCGCTTTAATGCCACTCCTTCCTGCAAAGGGTCGTGCCGCCACACTCCCCATATCAAGGAACATAGTCACAAGCCAGCCAATCTTCGTAGTCATGGACACCTTTTAATCCATCTCGCCAAAACTCGTGATCATGGGGGTTGCTCGCTTACGCATCCGGCCAATCCTTTACGTCCACGGAAGCTCATAGAATATCGCCAACCTACTTTGTTACCACGACAATGTAGTTTCTCCGATTACATCTCCTACCAAGAATCTGCCCTCATTCGTTGATACCAAATGTGGAGCTTCACCGCAACAACAATTACTACAAAGATGAAAACACGTAAACCATACTTGAGAACGGAAGATATACACGGATCCCTTCACCTCACAAAGCTACGAAGAATCAGCCCACCAAAAATCCGTACCCACAACAAGGTCCTCTACTCTTCAAGGGTGCAGCGCAAGAACATCATCACCTCTGCTGCCTAGAAGACGCCTTCAACACTTTACGAAGCCGCGGAGGATCCCGAGCCGCACTATCCGAATATGTCATCATGTAATTTCGAGCATCCCAAAGTGTCATATCCGAGAAGAGTACGATAGGCTTATATCAAATCCCGTGAGGATTCAAGGCGATATAATGAAAGTAGGTCATGCTTGGGGACTACCAGCGTAAGATACTTTCACTCCCTCAACCAGCATATTACGATTTCAACATCATCACTATCAAGGTTTTACGAGCCGCGAGAATTTCTCAACATGAATCCGTACATGTGCACCGAAACTCCAAAAGCACGCCGAAGGTTACATTCACGTATTCATCCATTCCATCATATCAAACCGAAGTATGACCGGGGACTTCTCGCTGCATCCCATTTCGTAAGATAGAGCCCTAAATCGGCGTCCTCCAAGTCTCGGCAGCCAACAAGGACGGATTCGAAGGAAGGGGAACGACTAGGTCATCCTCGTCGATAACAGTGACGCATGCTCCAACAGGATATCTCTGCAGAAAAGGGAAATTTTATATTTATACAACAAGCGGCGGTAAAGTGTACGACAGTCCGCCAAAGAAGAAGAAAACATACCGAGAGAAATTCAACAAGAAGAACCTTTTCTCAAACGAGGAGATGATGCAAATTGCGTTGGGTTTGAATACGTAACCTTTAAAAAGGAAAGGAAGCAATGAGGGACATAACGCTTCCAGATTTTTTGGCATGAACGATGCCCTAATCGAAGCCGCGCGTGAAGGAAAGGCAAAATAAGGAAACTTTGCTATCTGTAGAAACACCTACTCCCTCCTTGTTCACACCGATCCCATCAAGTCACGTCAGCCAAAGACGCACAACTTCCCCTACCTTGCGCGGCCCCACCGCAGCCTAGCACGCTCGCTTTTCCCAACTCACGCCAACTTCCCAATGACCGCCCAAGTCACGCCCGCAAGCACGCACAACTTCCACACCTTGCGCCGGTCCCACCAGCTAGCACACTCGCTTCCCAACTCACGCCAACTTCCCAACGTCGCCCAGCCGCACCGGCCCCACCAATTGTGCTAGCCTCCCGATTTGTGCAAAAACTACCGTGAGGGAAGGATTCCAAATCCTATTTATAAAAGATCGGACAAGCCTCCTCAAATTCTCTTTACGGTTTTTGTTGATAGTTTGTCACCATCTTATGCTTACCCGCAACAAAGCCCCCTGCTCCGAGCTAAGCAGGGACTTAATGTTGATGGTGGTTTTTAAACAAGGGGTAAAATAGTAAAACCCCATGACCTAGTGTTACCCGCAACACATTAACTAAGAGCATTTAACTCGGTGTAAATAATTAATAGGGGTATTTTTCCAAAATACCCGGATTAGGGTTTTCACATAATAACCCTAATTCCAAAACCCACCAAGCACACTGCGCACCATGGCAACAATGCCAAACCAAGCCGCACACTCGCGCACCATGGCAACAATGCCAAATCAAGCCGCACACCGCGCACCATGGCAACAATTCCAAACCAAGCGCACATCGCGCACCATGGCAACAATGCCAAATCAAGCCGCCGCAGCTGCGCACCATGGCAACAATGCCTAACCAAGCCGCACACTGCGCACCATGGCAACAATGCCAAACCAAGCGCACATCGCGCACCATGGCAACAACGCCAAAACCAAGCCGCACACTGCCACCATGGCAAAATGACGCCAAAACCAAACTACATATCGCACTCATTGGCAAACATGCCAAACTAAGCCGCTATGCCATTGGCACATGCCAAATATAGCGCCCTAGGCTTGCAAAAACGTGCAACTAGGTCAACATGGCCGTACGTGCCATTGGCACATCCCAACACGTACCACAAGCCATATTTCCAAGCCGCTATGCCATTGGACATGCCAAATATAGCGCCCTAGGCTTGCAAAACGTGCAACTAGGACGACATGGTCGACGTGCCATTGGCACAGCCAACACGTACCACAAGCCATATTTCCAAGCCGCTATGCCATTGGCACATGCCAAATATAGCGCCCTAGGCTTACAAACCATGCAAACTAGGCCAAGTCGCCCACGCATGCCATTGGCACATGCCAACATGCTCGGCCGGTAGCTTTTCCTACCAAGGCCACGGCCCTAACGGCCACGCACGCCATTGGCACATGCCAACATGCTCGCCGGTAGCTTTTCCTACCAAGGCCACGACCCTAACGGACCACGCATGCCATTGGCACATGCCAACATGCTCACTGGTAGATTTTCCTACCAAGGCCACGGCCACTAACGGCCACGCATGCCATTGGCACATGCCAACATGCTCGCCGGGTAGCTTTTCCTACCAAGGCCACGGCCCTAATCGGCCACGCATGCCATTGGCACATGCCAACATGCTCGCTGGTAGCTTTTCCTACCAAGGCCACGGCCCTAACGGCCACGCATGCCATTGGCACATGCCAACATGCTCGCTGGTAGCTTTTCCTACCAAGGCCACGGCCCTAACGGCCACGCATGTTATTGGCACATGCCAACACGCTCACTGGTAGCCTTCATCACCTAGCCGTGCCCCTTAAATGCACGCTGGTAGCCTAACTCGCAAACCATGCAACCTACCACCAAGGCATTCCGCACATGCCATTGGCACATGTCACACGCGCCACTAGCAGCGCCACTTTCACTCAAGGTGCAACCAACACTCGAGATATCAACACAACCGGGGATGCTTTCCAGGTTTTGGTTTGGCGGTCACACAATTGCAACAGACACTACGCTCACATTAAGAAAGCGTGAAAAGGAATAAAGCGGTCAAATAAATGAGGAAATAATGGTAAAAACGTTTTCACCCATTAACACCATGCGGTTACCACCTCCTCCCATTATTTCACCCTTTACTCTCTTCCTTCATGAGGCCAGGGTACGTTTCAATCTCGACTTGTATAAATAGGTCTTACCTATTTCCACCGACAACAAGTCTCGGTCAGAGAAAAATACTACACTCTCGTAAAAGGCAACTTTGCAAGCTCTCCAAAAGCTTTCATCTATTGCAAGCTTACGAAGCTTCCACTTTCCGATACAAGTCGAGACACTACTCTCCCCGGGGTATTCCGGGTCTCAACACCTTTCTTTTCTTACCTCCCCAAATCAACCCTTCTCCTCCACTTTGTGACCGAAGCAAGTCTGGAACGGCCATTTCTTGGTTTAGGCCGGACTTGTACAGATTGATCTCTCGAATCTATAAAGTGCTCACGTGCAGCACATTTGTTTAGGGTTTGAACCAGTTTCTCACTAACCAACCGAATTTACCGAAATAGGCAGAAATGATTTTTACCCATAAACACTAGCATAGCTAGGGCCAAGGCAGAAACAAGTTTGGCATGGCGCGACTAGCTTGGGCTAGGTGTGGTCGGCATGATTTGCCATTGGCACGGAGGTGCGGCTAGCATGGTTGGCATTCTTTGGCGCGTTTTGTGTGACTAGCGTAGCTAGGGCCAAGGCAGAGTGCGTTTGGCATGGCGCGGCTAGCTTGGGCTAGATGTGGCTGGCATGATTTTCCATTGGCACGGAGGTGCGGCTAGCATGGTTGGCTGGTTGGCATGCTTTGGCGCATTTGGTATGACTAGCATAGCTAGGGCCAAAGAGTGCGTTTGGCATGGCGCGGCTAGCTTGGGCTAGGTGTGGGCGGCATGATTTTCCATTGGCACGGAGGTGCGGCTAGCATGGTTGGCATGCTTTGGCGCGTTTGGTGTGACTAGCATAGCTAGGGCCAAGGCAAAGTACGTTTGGCATGGCGCTGCTAGCTTGGGCTAGGTTTGGCTGGCACGATTTTCCATTGGCACGGAGGTGCGGCTAGCATGGTTGGCATGCTTTGGCGCGTTTGGTGTGACTAGCATAGCTAGGTGATAGGTGTAGAATACACCCGATTTACTATCTAGTAGTTACGCTTTCTTTGCTATTTTTCTTGTGAATTATGTACTTTACGCGCTTTTGAGTTATTTGGTATTCTGGAGTCGCACGGAAGAAAAGAAGCGGAAATCACCCAAATTGAGGCGAAAAGGGCAAAGTGTCATTTCACATGCTACTGGGAACCAAACCAAAGGTTAAAGGGGAACTCTATTGGGAGGAGTACTAAATAGAGCCAGTTTGTGGTTAAGGGGTTGCCAGATGGGTGGCCCTTATCCAGAAGGTGGGTGTGCTGTTAGCACCCTAATCCTCTTCTACCCTAAATCGGGAGGTGTTTCTTCCATTTACCTCATTTTGTTCCGCCTGAAAATAAGAGAGAAAAGCAGCGATTCCTGCTGCTAAATCAAGAGACGATCGAGCAGAAATTTGAGTATGGATCTGAAGCTGAGAAGTGACATTCGAGCTAAGATGGTGGATTGGAAGACAAATCGAAGTTATATAATGAATCACGAGTAGGGTTTGAGAGGAAGTACGGTTTGAATGGAATTCAGAGGATTAATGGCTGAAGTTCTTGTCGATTTTGAGGAAGAACTGTTAACGAGTTTGTTGGAGTTCAAGATGGAGGAAATGAGCTGCAGCTGATGGTTCGAATTGGAATTAAAGAATGATGAAATGATGGGTTTGTGGTGAATTGACACAGGCTACACCTAGGAGCTCAGAATGAGAAGAGGTGAAGAGAAATTAGGGGTTTGCTGTTAATCCGAGAAATCAATGAAGTCACCAGTGAGTCGGAGAGGAATCGATTGAGAATCAAGAGGAGAAGTTGATGTGGGTTAAAGCATAATCGCAGTGGTAGTCTGCTGGGTTGAAGTCAGATTCAATTTTGTGGTGTTGAGTGAAATTGCAGGAGTGGATGTGTTTGAAGGGATTGATTGCAGTTTGTAGATGGTTGAGCTTGAATGGGTTCCTGATATGAATGAGTTACAGGCTAATGGAGAGGAATTGATGATGTTTGAGAAGAATTAAAGTTTAAACAGACAAGGAATGGGTTTTCTAGAATCTGAGATGTTGGGTTGTGTTGGTGGTGGTCAAGAACATGAACTGACATCAAGTGAAGTGCGCAAGTACTGATACGTGATAACCGATTGAAGTTGTCAAGGTGATAAAAGCTGGTGTTGCACTGAGAATTGGTGGTATGTGGTCTAGTGTGCATTACAGGGGAAGTTGAAATGGTTGTTTGTCACATGAAATAGTGGAGATTCAGGTGTAGATGATAATGCAATGGGTAGATTGAGTTGTGATCGGAGATGAAGCTTAAATGAATCTGCAGCTAGAATGGGGCTGAGTTGTGTTAGGTCATAAGAAAGATATTGAAGTGCAAGTACCCTTGGTCTGAGACGAAAATTTCAGTTGTGCAGTCTAGTGTTGGTGAAAGCTACGGGCCGAGATGCTGCAAGAAAGTGACTGGTTAGTCTGTGGTTCAATGCATTGCAGGTCGGTGTGAACAAGGCTTGGAAATGGCTTGTGATTCAGGAGATAATGTTGTATTCTGTCTTCTGGAGGAGTTAGGCCGTGGCAGCTACAAGTGGTGCTGATATTCATGGGCTTTGGTGATGAAATTGCAAGTTAGATGGTGGTGTTGGAATAGGTAAAGGCCAGGGAATGGAAATTGCAGGTTACATTGGGGATTTTGGTCTTGAGTTGCAGTGGCCAAGCAGAAGTGCAAGCCATGAATGTTAGGTTGATGTTGTGTCAGGTGAATGAAGCGTTGACAACAGGTTTATGCTGCATACTTCAAGACAGGGAAGAATTGATGGTTGGAGTTGCATCTGGTGGTGAGAAAAGAGTAGGACGTGATGGGATTTGTGCTGGTGATTCTCAATTGATGGTGTGTGTTCAGGTAATGATAAGGTGGTGCTATTGAAACTGTTTTGGATAGTAATGCGGCTGAGGTGTAGGCTGGTAAGATGCAGGATGAACAGCCATCTTGGCTGGATTGTACTGGTAAAGCACAACCATTGCACTACACACACAACTCTGGCATTTGCATGGTCTGAGCCTGTGCAGTTCAGCTCAGTTAGACCGGATAGGATCCGACTCACACAACTCGGTCTGACTTGAGTTGACTCGACCGATTTGCTTTGACCCGTTGACCCGACCAAGGTTGACTCGCGAACCGGTGGCCAAGGCGACTTTGCAGTCTTTGAGATATTTTCCAAGTGACCTTTCCTACCATAATACCAGGATTTCCAATACCACTTTTGGGACATATTTTCTACATGGGTTTCTCCTTCTTATGGGCTTGGTGGATTTTCATCTAATGGACTTTGAAGACTAGACCTAATTTTAGAAGTTGGAGAAAAGCTATAAAGGGAAGGTCTTCTACAACCTATAGAATATCTTATTCTTGGAATTTTTGGAGGGTCGTTTTTGTTTACGCTTCTAGGGTTTGCTTTTGTTCTTCTTCTTCATTATTTTATTATTGAATATTGATTATGATGAACTCCATAGCTATGAGTAGCTAAACATATTATTGGTGATGGGATAAAAGTTGATTTCTCAACATGTTTTTGAATCTATGAATTAGTTTTGTCTCAATATTTTATTGTTTGTGATTCACAATTAATAGTGTTATAAGATTTGAATACTTGTTAGGTTGAGTCCTAATCAATCCGATTTGCATTCATCTCTAGAGCTATATTAGGGTTTTCAATACGAAAAAGTTGTTTATCCCTGATTCTAAGTAGCATAATTGTGGGTAGTGCTTGTAGTGATATATCCTACTAGTCACAAGTGAATCATAACTTTTGTTAAAACGTTTAGTGCCTTTACACATTCGTTTGCATTGATTAGTCTTATTCCTAGAACTTATTGCTTTTAGGGGGTTAAACTTAATTGTGCTTTTACACTTTAGGTTGCTTTCTAAGAAGAATTCACATATGCATCTTTTAATGTGGTTGTGATGAAATCAGGGAATTAGCGGGTTATTCTTGCGATCAAGGTATCCTAGGACTATTAGTAAAATAAGAGATTAAATTACCAATTCTAATCATTGATGAAAATACATGTTTGTGAATGATACTATCCCGTGACCAATATCTTCTCCTTATTGATTTCTCAAATTATTTACTTTGCTTTCAACTACTTTTATTTGCTTAAATACAACAAACATTCCCCGTGGTTACTTAGAAACTAAAATTTTATAAAAACAATTGCCTCTCTGTGGATACGAACTCTTCCTTACCTTGTACTTCATTTAAATTTAGTGAGTAAGAAAGTGAAATTATTTTTGACGGATTGACAACCGATCACTAGGTCCAAGGCAGAGCGCGTTTGGCATGGCGCGGCTAGCTTGGACTAGGTGTGGCTGACATGATTTGCCATTGTCACGGAGGGGAATTAGGGTTTTGTTCGTTGTAACCCTAATTTGAAAAAATACCCTCAATTAATTACTGACTACATGCATTGAATGTTCTAATAAATGTGTCACCAGTGACACTAGGTTATTCGGGTCTTACGATTTTACCCTTTGTCTAAAAACCACCATCAACACCGTGTTATTTCTTTTCCGCATTATATTTGTTTATATAATTGAATTATCACAGTTGTGCGTAGTTCAATCAATTGATAAATCCGACTTGATTTTTGGATAGGGGATTGATTGACACTTGGATATTTCTCTTTGAACTGTCCAAGTTATTTCTCATATCAATCAGGCTGACATATTTCTATATGTTCGATTGCAGATTGTATTGAAAAAGAGATAAAACTCTTTGATATTATTCTTGGTTGAGCTCGCTTTTAAGCTGGTGCGCTCGGAATTATATTGGAGTTTAGTTCATACAGATTGTTGAACAAATTATTGGGTGTGGTTGTTATACCCCGCTTTTTCAAGTTGGTGATGGAGGAGGACCTCAATGTGGTGAACAACTATTCTAGGGGAAATGCGGTTCTTGCATTCATTCAAGACCAGCTTAGAAAGGCTCTGAGGATTAATACTTCTCAAATTGGAGGCTATTGCACTCTCATTCAGGTAACCCCACAAATTATCCTCCTAGTTGAATAAATAAATTTTTTTAAAGTTCAGTATACATAATAATGTTCGGATGGAAGCTAAATTGACCATCTAGCCGAACTTTATTGTTCAGACCAACTTTGAGACACATAGAGATGTTCGGTTGATGATATAAGAAATATTTAGGGTAATCGAACTTTGGAGTTCGTTTTAAAAAGTCGAAATGATGAAGGTACCCTAGTACACCACAATCTTTTCTTTTTAACCTATAAGTCTAATACCTTGATTGATCATCTATGGACAAAGTCGAGACAATACAACTACAAGATATTCACTCAATAGTTACTGTACAATACTGAATGACTATAAAATCAATGTTAAGTGATTAGGAATTAATATAAAAGTGTTATTTACTTTATTATACTAAAACAATTATAATGCATAAGTAAAGTAAATGGCACAACAAGATTTTGTTAACGAGGAAACCGCAAATGCAAAAAAACCACGGGATCTAGTCCAGTTTTAAATATTCTTAGAATTAAGCCGCTATACAAAGAACAAAGCCAACTTTGCGTAGTTGAGACTAATCTACCCCTAGTTACTTAGTTCCCTCAGTATCCCTGCGTATACGACCTACTGGTCACGCACGTGAATCCAAAGACAAAAATCACCATATCTTAAGTTGTTTTACCGATGTAAAGTCTTAGGCACTCAATTCCCTTTGATCGTTTTCTAAACAGTAAAGGAAAAAAGATGTTTGGTAACTACACAATAATCTTTAGAAAATATATGTTGACTTTTGACAAAGGCTCTTCCATTTAAACTAGTAAACTTCTTTGTCTCCGTAAGATCAATATAAATCAAGAATTTAGACTCGGATTCACAACTATCAGATTAAGATATTGAAGAATACCACCAAATGATAGTTGCCTGATCAAATCTATCAAAGATAATCAGATCTAAGTCGGATCCCAGCCGATCAAGATGTGTGCACAAAAATCATGAGATACGAAAACTAATAAGAAAATATCTTCTTGTCTTAAAATCTTTAATTGCGTTCTTTTGTACCTGCACAACACAAACTTTAATCCACTTATGATCGATCACGCACAAAACATAATCTGTTAACAATGTATGATCACAAGTTGTCTTTAGATATAAAAACAGTTCTAAAGATCCCGTCAATACTTTGATCTAGTTTAAGTGACTTTATATCAGGAGAGAAGGCTTTCAAGAATAATCAAAATAGGTGCAATCAAAGTTCCAACAACCGTTCGTGAATCAAATCAATAATCGAAAACTAAAATAACAATACAATTATCAAATTTCCCACCAACGGTACTCGTGAAGCTTCTTCATCCCATATAAGTCTTTAAACGAGCGGTCGTAAGAGATTTCTCCTAATTAGGATACTTTCCTCTCTAGATAGACGGCTCCACCAGAAACAACATGAATGAAGTTTGATTTCTTTTGAATTTATCATATACCTGATGAGTATGTCGAAGAAGATGTTATTCTTCCACCAGCCGTAATTGGGCTCCATCAGGAAGAAGAAAGGAAGAATCACATTAAAAGTGCATGGGAGAAGAGCAAAAATCCAGTTACATGTTCAAATTGTGGTTTTCAAGATCATCACAACAAGGCTACATGCAACGTTATCCGTCAGTACCAACGAAAACTAATTTCACTATAATTGCTTTTAGTATATTTCGGATTGTCGCATTATTTTACGTTTTTTTTACGGAACTGTCATTTATTAACCGCTTGTCCGAGATTTTAAGGTTTTTTTCAGATTTTTTTGTGATTCAAACTGAATTACGTTTTGAATGACAGAATGAGAACTAGATGATGTAATTGTCAATTAGATTGCTTCCTCTATAAGGGAGTTGAGGGGGCAGTGCCCCCTCGTTATTGAATAACACGTTTGTATACAGTACATATTGATAACATGTTAGTACATATTTCCCCTTTTGCATGTTTATATACTGTACATATTGATATGCACTTCATCAATGAATCACTTTTGTCTAAGTACATATCTATATGTACTGCAGGATCATATTCAAGCATAAACTAGGGGTATAATATATATATGTACTACATAAACGAATCAACTTTTAAACAACAAGAAAGAATGATCAATACATGCTGACTTATAAGTATCAGAAGTCAGTTTTTCCATTACATATCTTTATGTACTGTCAAAACATATTGTTTTTCACACATTTTCTCCTTTTGCATGTTAGTACATATTGATATGTATGATTCTTATCTAAGCATAAAAGTTGAAATTGGTTTTTTTACAGTGCATATTGGTATGTATTATGTACTGGGTTTTTCAAAGTACATATTGATATGAAATGGGATGGTGTTTTAATACCCACTGTTTGATTCCGCTATGATGGGAACATCATGTACTACAGTATCTCCATATTTCATCTGAACATATGTACTGATGTTACATAGTACATATCAATATGTACCGATGCTTATTCAAGCATAGAGGGTTCTACAATGTACATGTCAATATGTAAAATGATATATCAATATGTACCAATGCATATTCAAGCATTAAAGAGGGTTTTACACAGTACATGTCAATATGTATTGTTAAATCATAACAAAACACTAATGTAACTACCCAGCTGTACATATTGATATCTAGTGTTTGTTTTAGAAGTGAAATTTAGGGTGATTTTTAGATCTGTACCTTTTTTGGTAAAATTGTTTTCTTCCATTTTGTTACTGAAGAGTAACACCGTTTTCTCTTCATTGTTGTTGGTGAATTAGTAACAATTTTTCTATTCCTTTTTGTTGTTGATGAAGGAGTTCCAGGAAAACGAATCATAAAATCCAATCCAAAACGAATCCATATCACAACAACTATGTCAATCTAGGGAGAGTAATACTATGTTCTTCTGTTACATCTTCTTGTACGCTTTTTTTCTTCTTTTTTTTTCACTATTTTTTCGTTTAGATCTGATTCTTCATCGATTTTGTGATGGTTTCATTGGATTTTTGGTAATGATTTCATTGAAATTTGATTTTTCAGTTGATTTTTGTGATGGTTTCAATGATTTTTCGTAATGATTTTGTTAAATCTAAAGTTTTCCGTTGGTTTTGTTCTGCTTCGTTGATGATTTGATTAGGAAGATACTTGAGTATTATCAAGTAGATAAAAGAGAGTAAGAGGAAGTAACAGAGAGAAACTATTTAATGGAAGAAATAAAGAGAAATTATTTCTCTAATATCCGCACATGTATAATAAAAAGGGTACTCGGGTCTTTTTGCAAGACCGAAACCATTTTGGACCTCCTCCGGTTAAATGTTTTTTCTGGGTGGATCATAAATTAACTGGTAGCGGGTTTCTTTGCCTGGCGTCATTAGGGGCGACCCTGAAAGAATTTTGGGCTACTGAATAAGACAAAATAGGTTGCAAAATACTTGTATGTCCCTCTACAATCGGTAGTTTAGATTATAGTTTGTCTACCGATTGTGAGTTTGTTTAAGAATGGATTATTTCCATAATTGGGAGGATACTAATATATAATATCTACCGAATGTTAAAGTAGAAAAACGCAATTCTATCTGTTTTGAAGAAAAAATGAATTTGGGAAAACCGTCTATAATCGGTAGTAAAAGAACATCATATGACTACCGAATATAGTTTCCGATACAAACCGTTGAACGACTAAGACCACCCAAAACCTAATTTTCATTTTCTTTCTTTTCTTTTCTAGTATTCTTCTCCTCTTCTTCTTCCCTTCCGATTGTGGATAGTAAAAACACTATTTCCCATATTAAAACTTCAATTCATCGTCGTCGTTCATTGTCGAAACAAAAACATTGTCGATTCTTCCATAAAACGATGGCTGATACTGATGAACCCACTAGAGATCGAGAAAAATTAAAGAACAAATCGATTGCAACTGCCTCAAACGAGGATGATAGCGACGAAGACGACGAACACGAAAAACATGAAAGAGGATGACGCCGCTGATGTAGGTGGTAGTGGTGATTCTGATAATCAAACTCTCCAGCAAATGGCCCCAATTAGGTAAGTTTCTATCATTTTCTAGGGTTTATGTTGCTTCAATTTGACGAATCCATGAAAATTAGTTCTAGGAATTTCCGTTATTTCCTAGAATAGGTAGTTTAGATCTTAATTTTTTATACCGAATATGGAGAATTTCTAGGGTTTTCGGTTACATCGACCAGAATCGGAAGTTAATTTTGTATGGGTGACTTTCGATTATGTATTGTTGTTTGCAACTAAACCCAAAAATCGACTTAATCGGTAATTAGGTTTTATTTCTCCTTACGATTTTAACATAGGATTTGAACATGTATGGATACACAGATTCCGCAGAATCGGAAGATAATATATATTATTAGACTTCCGATTTTTATAATCGTTAGTTACACGAATTCAAGTACCCTATCGATTATTGTAGTTGTAAAACTTGCAAATATTTGTGATTTTTGCAAAATCAAATTTCGGGGCTACCTTGTAATCGGGAGTAAGGTTATTTATTTGCTTTCGATTATGGGTATTCGATAGATATGTTAAATTATTTTGTTCCGATTATATATGTTAAATTATCAACTTCTTCTGGACCCAAATTGATGCATAATCGTAAGATTAAACTATAACCTTACTCCCGTAATCGGAAGCAAATCATTAACTCGTGCTTCCGATTTGGATAATCAAACATTAATGTTTTCTTTATGACTTCCGATTTTGATAATCGGAAATTTATATTTTCTTTATGACTTACGATTTTGTGGTTTGTAGTGCAATTCTTACGAATAAATTTTATTGCTTAGGGACAGGCGAGGTAAGAAAGCCGACCTAGGTACAACTGTTTCAGGGCCTCGTCAAAGAGGGGGAAAGAAACTAACCACTAGTGCACCGAGAGAAAGAGAAATGAGTAAAAATGGAAATTCTAGCAATGATGGTACTTGTTGATACCTGAAAAAAATGCCCCCTTAAAGGGCTAAGGGTGCTCGTAAGAATAGGATGGATTTGGGTCTAGGTACGGGGACTAAGCCCAAGTCCGAGCAGAAAAGGGTCAAAGAAACAAGATGATTGAGGGGGAATTAACAAAGAAGAAAGGGGTTTAGCTTAAAGAATGGCACTAAAAGTAATTAGGAAGTATTAGGACACATGGCATGATGTCATAATATGAGGGGCTTTTGGGAAAGCCTATAAAAGAAAGGACAAGGTACAATGGAAATGCAACTTTCTCTCTTACCACAATTGGTATAATGAAGTCATGTGAGACAACTAGGACGGGTAGGACCTAAGCCAAAATTTGGGTATTAACATTTGGCGACCACACCTGGAGGCTCGTGCCTAGCTCACAAATGGCGAATGAAGGAGGCGCCGATCAAAGCGCTGAGGAAGAACGAATGTTCAAACAACCCACCAACCTTGATCAAGTAACTTTGGAGGATGAAGACAGCGAGGAGGAAACACCGATCCTATGTATTGTCAAGCAACCGGAAAAACGCACAACCTAATCAAGGAAGTCAGCATTACCTGAACTCCAGGCATGCAGGCGGAGCTGAAACAACGCGCTCGAAGACAAGAATTGGAGAGCTGGATAGCCCAGGCGTTCGAAGCCGGACAAAGCACCCCAGAAGAAGCAAAAAGAGAAGAATACCAAGCTAACAAGACAATAACGATGTCAGAAGACAAGATCGCATAATACCTAGAACAGAACTACCACGTGATAAAACAAGACAATCTCTGCCAGTAAGTAGCCCGTACCCGGCACATATCCAGGATTACCCATACCCAGAAGATTACACTTCCCCAAAATTCAAAACTTACGAGGGACAAGGAAACGCGAGGGAACATCTTAGCCGATTCCTGTCAACCATGAACGACAGGGCCAATGATGAAAAATCGTGGCTTGAAGGAATTCCCAAATTCACTTACGGGAACAACATTCTCCTGGTATGATAACTTGAAAGAGGAAAGCGTCGACTCCTGGAAGACCATGTCTATGCTCTTCCTCGGAAAGTTCTACTCAGCTAAAAGGAAAGTCACTGCAATAGAGTTAAGCAAGAGCGGGCAGAAATTCAGGGAAGATATAGGAAAATATATTTCGTAATTTAGGCGCTTAACCCAGGATTGCCATGAAGACATTAATGAGGAAACGCTGGTGGAAATTTGTGTACGAGGGATGAATCCGGCTTTCAAAGGAAATTTAATCAACTTCAAATTCCATACCTTTGTATAATTAGAGGAAGCAGTGGATAAGATTGCTAATTCCATAACAGGCGCACCTTCAGGACCCAGCTGGCGTACCACGGTGAGCTGTATCGAGAGCTTCATCCTTTGGGAAGCCTAGCACTAAGGAGGAAAGTTGGAATCGGCCACAAGGTCAGGGAAGAAGTCAGGGGAGAGGAGGAAAAGGAAGGCGAGATAATGAGCCACCCCCGCTCCCATGTGGTAAAAACGAAATAATCCAGCTTTTAAACCAATGGATCGCTAAAGACGGAATTCAGCTGCCCCCAGCCACTGTGGATGTTAATAAAATGGATAAAGGTTCGACTAATTACTGCCATTACCATCGAAGGCGGGGACATCCAACCGAGGAATGTTTTGTCATTCGAAACATATTTGAACGGAAACGAGCAGCAGGAGAACTCGGTAAACCAAAATAGACAATCGCACACGACCCATTCCCACGTCACTAGCTTAGAAGAGAAACTTCACAACAAGAGAAACGAGCTGTAAGTGTTACCCCAGAAGGAGAATGGATTAATAATAGATTTCTTTTCTCTTTTGAACCAATAAAAATTCCAAAAGGACCGAAAGTTAGCCAAAGGCGCTTGATCGGCCGACAAATTTTACGAAAGGTTTCAAGTTAGCCAAAGGCGCTTGATCGACTAAAATTTTTTACGAAAGGTCTCGGGTCAGCCAAGGGCGCCCGATCGACTGACAAGTTCACGAAAAGTCTCAAGTTAGCCAAAGGCGCTTGATCGACTGACAAATTTTACGAAAGGTCTCGGGTCAGCGCCAAGAGCGCCCGATCGATTGACAAGTTCACGAAAGGTCTCAAGTTAGCCAAAGGCGCTTGATCGACTGACAAATTTTACGAAAGGTCTCGGGTCAGCCAAGGGCGCCCGATCGACTGACAAGTTCATGAAAGGTCTCAAGTTAGCCAAAGGCGCTTGATCGACTGACAAATTTTACGAAAGGTCTCGGGTCAGCCAAGGGCGCCCGATCGACTGACAAGTTCACGAAAGGTCTCAAGTTAGCCAAAGGCGCTTGATTGACTGACATTTTTACGAAAGGTCTCGGGTCAGCCAAGGGCGCCCGATCGACTGAAAAGTTTACGAAAGGTCTCGGGTTAGCCAAAGGCGCTTGATCGACTGGAAAATTTTACGAAAGGTCTCTGGTTAGCCAAGGGCGCCCGATCGATTGATAAGTTTACGAAAGGTCTCGGGACGGCCAAAGATGCTTAATCGACTGATAGACTTTACGAAAGCACCAAGACAGCCAAAAGCGCCTGAATGGCTGACAAACTCTAAAAAAAAGAGAACGCTAAGATAGCTAAAATACCTGATGGACCAACAAAGAAGGGTAGTAGGCGCGTTTAATCAACGCCCGGCCGCGTTTAACTAACGCCCGGCCCATCTATTAACCATTTGTAGTAAAAAGAAGGGGGGAGTAGGCGCGTTTAATTAACGCCCGATCCACCTATTAACCATCCGTAACAAAAACGGGGGAGTAGTGGTACGGAACCAATGCTCGCCTAAAAATCGCCCCTACATGTTGCTTCACCATACTCATTCACAAGACACACAACCAAAGCAACATAGAAACCACATAAAATCGTAACATCCAAAGCAATATAGAAACTGCGTAAAACCACAATATCCGACAAACAAGACCAAACAAATACTGTCAAAACATCCCTTCACAATCGTCAACTTTCTAAAAAAAAGGGGGGTAGAGAGAGGAAAAGAGATTTCAGAAATGGAAATAAGTTAGAGCTTCTTTAGTTCCAGCCTCTTGGCCTCAAGCTCAGTGCTAACTTTCGCCTCCGCAGTCTCGGCCCGTAACACCTCGTCGTTGGCACGACCAACATCAGCGATCAGCAACTCCAGTACGGTTCTCTTGCTGGCAGATGTCTCTTGGCATTGCTGCAATTGCTCCTCTAACTCGAGAGATTTGGTTGACAAGACGACCACGAGGTTCATCACGGTTCTTCACCTTCATCAATAGCTCCTTAAGCCACTCCACAGGAAACTTGACATTAAGTGAGGACTGCACAGATGCCTCCCAGTTGCGTAACTTAGCCTCATCAACAGGATCACTCCCCACGCGTGTGAGTTGCGCCGCGATATCTAGCAAGCTCCGGGTCATATAGCACATAACATGAACACTTAGCAAACCAGGCTTAGCCATATGACCGTCCCCACGCTCGACAATGTTGATACCTGAAAAAATGCCCCCTTAACGGGTTAAGGGTGCTCGTAAGAATAGGACGGATTTGGGTCTAGGTATGGGGACTTGGGGACTAAGCCCAAGTCTAAGTAGAAAAGGGTCAAAGAAACAAGAGGATTGAGGGGGAATTAACAAATAAGAAAGGGGTTTAGCTTAAAGAATGGCACTAAAAGTAATTAGGAAGTATTAGGACACGTGGCATGATGTCATAATATGAGGGGATTTTGGGAAAGCCTATAAAAGAAAGGACAAGGTACAATGGAAAGACAACTCTCTCTTACCACAATTGGTATAATGAAGTCATGTGAGACAACTAGGACGGGTAGGACCTAAACCGAAATTTGGGTATTAACAGTACTCGAGGAGTAGTACAACCAAGCGCTCCAAAAATCACTCAAGATAAAGTTGATCAAGGTGTTCCAGTAATTAATCAAGAAGAATGACAACTAAGTGGTACAAAAGGAGCAAGAGGAGTTACAAGGAAGCCAATCGCGAAGAAAGCTTCACAACTTGTCCCCATTGAGTTGAAGAAGACGGATTACGAAGAAGGAATCCCTGGGCTGTCGAGAAATGGAGGAGCATTGTTATTTGGCTACAAAGACTCATGGGCTAGAGAAATCTATGAAACCGAGGTAATAATCATATTCTTGTTTCATAACGTGTTGTCGTTTTATTCATAATAATAAGCTATTAATTTTGTAATGTTTCGTGTGTTTAATAGTATCATTCCGATGCGATTTGTATACTCAAACCCACAGCCGCACCCACTTTGATGGAGAAATGACCTTTAAACGACGAATGTGTAAGGTTCAAGAGACTCATAGACAACTCGGGGTTATCTGCTACTGGCGAGAATTCAATGTTGGAACATGATCGGGTAGTAATATCGACTTTTGTGAAGAAAATGTATCCCAAGACGGACACCCTTCATATGCCGTTTGGGGAGATGACGATTACTCTGGATGATGTGAGGCAAATTTTTAGTCTCAATGACCATGGTGAAGCAGTCAGGCGTACCTACACCAAGCAGTTAAGCTAGGTACAACTTGATGAACTCTGTCAGAAGTGTCTTGGTTGGGATAAAGCGACAATAGACATTGAGCTCAAGTTGCCTACAAGACTAGGCAGTTCAGCATGGTTCAATTGTTGAAGATGTTCAAAGGCACAAAGGAGAATGAAGAGAAAGGACCATTAAGTGATGCCGAAGTGGAGCATGCCGCCACCGCCTATATGTTGTGTGTATTGGGATGTGTTATATTCCCCAATACCAGTGGAAACCGAGTAGACTCCAACCTTCTACATCTATTGGATCCTCTCCATAAGGTCGCGAACTACTCTTGGGGCACGACATGCCTTGCATTCTTGATGACATAGTTGAGAAAGGCGTCGAGGCTTAAGACTAGCCAAATTGCTGGGAACGTGAGTCTATTCCAGGTATTTGATAAACTCTATTAATCCATTGATAAGTGTGTTTTTTTGTTCATCTAACGTAAGAATGATTTCTACCATGTAGTTCGACATCTATGTAGACATGGATCTATGACCACTACCCTGGTCTGAAATTGGCAAAAGAGAGAACCCCGAGTGGGAGAAAGGTACACCGAGAGGAACAAAGTACAAGTTCAATGACAACCGTTCAAGGAAAAAGGAGAAGCAGTTGGTTAGCCTAATGGAGAAACTAGACGAGATGAAGGCCACAGAGGTATGTTTTGATCCATACAAGGAAGACCGGGCTAATGGACATATAACGGGTCGCTCCGAGTTGTGTCGCTATTATGGACCGTTGTGGCACCACACAGGTTATGTGATGTACAATGGCTCGAGGGTGATGCGACAACATGGTTATATACAAGGAGTACCATGGAGCCACATACATGGAAAGTTCATGTTGGACGTGGAGCTTTGCGAGTCTAACCAGGACACCATCAAGGTAGTTTGCCCTAGTTCACCTATTGTTTATGAGTATTGGGTTAAGAGGATGGACTTCATGGTGAACACTGCGAGAGCTGCCAACCGCGGTGATGAACATGCTCCAGGCTATATGGAGTGGTACCGGGAGCATTCTCATTATCGTGTAATCCGTGAGCTTAAAGCAAAGACGACCTCGACGGCTTCCGTTTACAAGTGCATCGTCGAACAAAAAACCGAAAGGTTATGAAAGACTACTGGTGTGTATTATGTTCTCTTTCATATTACAACTCGTTTTTTAAGGTAAACTCCATTTGATGTTTTGTCAATTTAAAAAACAGGTGCAAAGGTTCAAGTTTTTGGCCAAATGGTGCACAGACTGCATAACGGCTGGAGTGCCTGTGCTAATTGAGAAGATGAAAAAGCACAGAGAGATGATTGAAAATGTTGATAATGCAGAGTATGCATCTTAGTTTGGGGAGAAAGTGATGAAGAACCTTCCCAAGAAGAAAACATCAAAGACGAACAAAAGATCTCAGGCTTCTTCGAGCTCTCTTGCCAAAGGAACTGTTGAGGGAGATGAACGTGATGCTGGTGATAATGTTGGTCGTCCAAGTCATGCTAAGCGTTCCAAAACTTTGGCGGACAATACTAAGAAGAAAAGTAGGTCTTAGTGTGGATGTTGTGGATTATGTAGTTTTTAACACTTTCTTTTGGATTATGGTGATTTAATTACTTTTTTAATGTTTTGGATAATATGTTCATAAGGATTATGGATTATGATTGTATTTCGTGTTACGTTCATGACTTGCTCATCTGAAACTCATTAAATTTATGCCTTAATCGGAGGATAAATATCAAAATTATCTACCGAATTTGGTAAAGTTTCAAAATTATCTACAAATATGTGCAGAATCGGTAGTAACATTATCTTTAATAACTACCGATTCTGGTGAATTTTCCTAATTTTTGTTAGACATGTCCACAATCGGAAGTAGAACTAGGAGAGTTAACTACCGATTATGGTGGTTTCATTTTACAGTTCTTCTGTACAAAAAAAAAAACACTTATAACCAGACACAACATTTTCTCATTTACTACTGATTTACGCGGGGTTTAGTTTTGATGACCTTCATAGCCTACCGATTATGGAAGTTCTCAAATTCCAAAAACTAGAGATTTTTCCAAATTTCATTTTTGGGGCTACTTCATAATAGGGTGCAAAGGTAACTCCTTGTCTACCGATTATTTTAGTTCCCAAATTCGAAAACTTGTGTTTTTTTTTTTCCAATTTCAGTTTTGGGGCTACTTCAAAATCGGGAAATAATGTAGTATGATAAAACACCCGATTATCCATACCTACACTACCGATTATCAAATTATCTTCCGATTGTTTACACCTACATACCCGATTATAGAATTAGCTATCGATTCTGGGCTTCGTAGCAAAACAAATGAAACAAACAACATTAAACTATCGATTGTAGTTTTATCTACCGAATATAAAGAGTAAAATTACCATTTCGAAAAATCCCATAAGGGTTATCTTAAATTTACTTTTGGGTGACATTTTTTTCCTTTTTGTGTCGCTCCCAAATTCTTTCAGGTCCTAATGACGCTAGGTTTCTTTGGATCACCCAACAAATTTCTCTTTAGACACCTCTTCTCTTCCTAGTTGGGCTTGGGCATAAAATTTTGGCAGGCCTCACGTAACAAAAGTAGGCCACAAACTTGCCACGTAATTGAAACACCATCCATATATTTCCAGACTTTCCCAATTCAGGTTCTTCCTTGAAAATCGACCCTTATACCAGTATATTTTATCGCCTGTTTGCAGAGAAGAAACTAGTCGCCTGTTTGCAGAGAAGAAACTAGCACGTAGCTGTCCAATTCACATCACAAATCTGATTGAAGATCTTTCCAATCGGTTAGCTGTTCACTTTTTCTTTCCTGTTGGGTTTTAATTGCATTTTGATGGTCATTTTCTTTTTTCATTTTTAGGTTTTTTCTTTTAGGTGATCGAAATTGTCATTTCCCTATTTGATTAGGCTGTTCCCGACTGCCCTTAAGTGAAGATGTCGATTGCTTCTTACAATTTGAGAAATAGAATAGAAACTGATAATCCAGCATACGTAATATATCAAGGAGTAGAGAAGCCTGATGATGATGACATATCATACAAAGACGACAATATTCATCATCCAATAATTATTGATCGTCGGGTCCGTGATCAAGCTCCTTACATTATTCTCATTCAAGGACCTCCCAGTGTAAGACATATTCACCCTTTTCATCAATTAACTACAACACATTTTTCTGTGTAACTCAATTGATGATGATTTTTTCAAATTTAAGATCGAAAATTGTTACTATTGTAGGTTGGGAAGTCCCTGTTGGTTAAATCTCTGGTGAAGTATTTTACCAAGACACAAGCAACTGATGTTCTAGGGCCCATCACAGTCGCATCAGGTTTGTGTTACATTATTTGTCTATGTTTTTAGTCTTGACCTGATTTTATCAGGTTGATTTAACTTTTTTATACATGGGATGACTTGGTTTTGTTTAAATCTTCTTTTCTAGGTAATATAAGACGGCTACAGTTTGTGGAGTGCCCGGATGATATAAATGGCATGATTGATGCTGCAAAGTATGCCGATGTAGCGTTGTTACTGATTGATGCAAGTTATGGATTTCAAATGGTGAGTTACAAGAATGGGTTTTCTACATGTGTAGAAATCTTTGTCTGTCCTTATACTTGTTACATGGGTTCTCCACCATTTAGTAACTGTTAAAACCAATGTAGTCTGCTCACCTCCCATATATCACATTTTAGAGTATGTAAATTCATCCCAATGAAAACTTCCTGATTTTGTTTAACCTAGTGGAAGATTGCTAGCAGGTTGGATGTCTTTGATTCTCCCTTCCTGTCTGCTGTGAAATTTCATGTCTGTCTCATGTCATCTCTTCTTCCTTACTTCTTGCTGTGTTTTTGTATTGGGACCTATAATCAGTCTACCTTCCCATGCTTAACATTCTAGTTCTGCTTCACATTGATAACCAACCCCTCCCACTTCATTTCGTGATAAAGATCGATAGTCGTTTCCAAGGGTTATTGATGCTATATCCTAATACAGGTACAGTATCCATGTATTTTTTTCTCAGGCATGTTAATCGAATAAGTGGCGTAAGCATTTCTCCCTGAGTTGAGTTTGTTATGCCTTACAGTTGGTATGGGTATTTAGAGACTTGGGGTGCTTCATGTTTTCCGCGACCTTTTATGTTTTTTCTTTTTTGTTTGGAAGTGCATTTAGTTTTGAAAGCAGATTCCCAAGGATTTACTTTATTGAGTATTGCTTTTGTTTATTTCAGGAAACATTTGAGTTTCTTAACCTTTTACGAGTTCACGGCTTTCCAAAGGTTTTGGGGGTTTTTACACATCTCGATGGGTTCAAAGATGAAACAAAACTAAAAGAAACCAAAGAGCGCTTCCAGAATAATTTCTGGACTGAAATAGCTGAAGGAGCAAAACTATTCTATTTATCTGGACTCGAAGATGAGCTGTAAGTTCCTTTTTGAAACTTCATATAATTTATGTGTCTATCATATCACATTTAATGATAATGTTTTCCCTTACTTTAAATTCAAGAGACTCACTGAAAGGGAAAGGGACAGTAAATTTGAGGAAAGTCCATCTTGGTTTCTTATCCATTATGATTTGACAGGTACAAAATGAGTGAAATACAACAACTTGCAGAAGTCATGTCCACTTTTGAATTTCTTCCCTCGTCATGGCGAGCGGCACATCCTTATCTGCTGGTAGATCGTTTTGAAGATGTAACTCCTTTAGAAAGAGTGCAGAAGGATAGCGAGTGCGATAGAAACATACATTTGTATGGTTATCTTCGAGGTGGTAATATAATTAACGGAGCCAAGGTAATTCCTTTTGCTAGGTTACTGTGAATCTGCGAGTTCTTAATTTTCTTCTTAGGTGCACTGAATGTCAAACATGCATTTTATTCCATTATATTTCGGAGGGCCTTGCTTTGTAAACCTATTTTTGTACTGCGACCTTGTCATATGTCAAGAGCATATCTGATTTCTATAACACACTTTAGAAGTCATATAGATATGTTCTTAATGTTGTATCTAGAAACTTTGTTAGCTTTAACATAAAGCTCGTGTAAAAACTAAAACCCTATGAGTGAGAATATACAAGGAAACTGCCGTTTGGGTGGGGGGTGGGGGTGGTTAGAGGTTATAGACAAATAAGAAAAACTCATTTTGCTGCATGTTTTCTTCTGAGCTGTTTGCACCTTGCTGCGTTAGGATTGTACATCTTGTTTTTTTTTCTTGGATGCTGAGTTTAGATTCTCTCATTTCAGTATTTATTTATTTATTTATTTCCGTTTTATTAACTTATTCATTATGGTTCTTCCTTAACCATTGAATGCACAATATGTAGTGGGACAGAATTAGTGAACACTTCAAGTATTACATCTTTTCGTTTATTCAAACCTCAAGCTAAGCTTTTATGACAGATATTCATATTTTAGAAGCGTCTTGTGGAAAAGTCGGGGTGTACAAGAGACTCTGCTTTTTCCACTTATTCTGCCACAAGTTTTACTTGCATTTATATCCAACAAACTGACTTCAGATGTTTTTTTCCCAGGTGCATATTGCCGGGGTTGGTGATTTCCGCATAGCTGGTGTTACAAGCTCAATTGATCCTTTCCCTTTATCAACTGAAATAGAAGGGGAAAATGATCTTGCAGAGATACCCTGTTTGGAGATTGAGGCCTTTAGAACAGGGGATTATGTAAGGCTGGAGGTTCTTGACGTTCCTTTTGGGATGGTTGGAAAATTTGATCCCTGCCATCCTATTCTCGTTGGAGGTATCAGTCTTGAAGAGGAAAATGTTGGATATATGCAGGTTATTATGCCTTCTCTAAGTTACATCACACTACTGCACTGTATGTTGTGTTGTCTATTACACCATTTCGGAGCAGTTTCACTCTTTAATTTTGTTAGAAATTGGAAATTGCTATTGTTCAACATACTGATAGCAAGACATACACTCTCTACGGACCATAAGATCATGTACTATCTGCTGTACTATTCAGGTGAAGCTGAAGCGACATAGATGGCATATGAAGCTTTTGAACTCAGGAGACCAAATCATTGTTTCAGCTGGTTGGAGACGTTACGTGACAACACCAATTTATGCCATGGAAAACAGCAAGAATGGACAGCATCGAATTCTCACGTACACTCCCGAACATAAGCACTGTCTTGCGATGTTTTGGGGACCTCATTCGCCCCCTCATACTAGGGTAGCTGTTGTACAGAGTGTGCCGGACAATAAGGTCTGATATTCCACTTGAACTTGGATGATTTATTGTGCTATTGATACTTGTTTAATTTGTGTAATGGCAAAAAAGGGCAACTGTCTACAATAAATTAAAGGACTATTAACCATCTGTCTATGGTCATATCACTTGCCCTTGATTCCTTGAAAGCATCTGGCCAAAAATCAGAGAAAACTAAACCCTTTTACTTCTAAAGACATTATCCTGCTCAGAAATATGATTTTTTTAATAAAGGGGCCATACTTGAATTATTTTGCATTAGTCATCTACAACATTTTGGTTAGTGTAAGGAATCTGTTATTATTTTGTATTAAAGGGGCCAAACTTCGACTATTTAATACAATGATGTGATGATGCTGCTTAATTATTCTTGACTTGCTCATATCATCGTTTTTAATGGTAATGGTCTGCTTATGAATCAGGAAGAGTTTCGGATTACAGCAAAGGGAGTCGTTCTTGATTTTAATCATGCCTCAAAGATAGTGAAGAAAACAACCAGGAAAGGAACTCCTCGCAAGATCTTCAAGAACACTGCTTTTATTCAGTTTACATCAGATGTTGGGACTGGTAGGCTTAGGGGTGCACCAATTCGGACTATGAGTGGAATTCGGGGGAAGGTTGATGAGGTATGTGCAACAATCGTAGAAACAAAGTCCTCTTGTTTATCTGCTTATGAGTGTTGTTATATAAGTTCTCTACGGGGTATCATTATAGATTGCAATTCATTAGTTTTTGTGATACTAAGACTTCATGAAATTCCGGAATTCTTCTTCATTCGTACAGAAAGTCAAATGTTGGGATCATTTCTGTGTGTTTAACAGCTGTTTGGTGTGTTAGAGTCGGGAGTAAATGTTTCTGCCAGAGAATATCCAAATTGTATACGCACTTGTGTTGAACTTGTTTTTTGTTTCAGGAGCTGTGTTGAACTTGTTTTTTGTTTCAGGAGCTCCATGATTCATGTGAAGTTTTTCTTGCTTTTGTTTTTAATCTTATATTTTTTGCGCAGGCAGTAAATGGAGAGGGGATTGTTAGATGCACATTTAAACGCAAAATTCGTAAGAGCGATGTTGTTTTCTTTCAAGTGTTGACCCCAGTTGATGTTCCTTACCTCATCCACCAATTCACAGCAACCATGGGATCACATGACTTTATTGTTCCTGTTAAGACGAATCCACGTAAAATGGTTATCTCCCAACTCTGATGGTATAAATTTACGACCTACAAATTTGCATGTCCACAGCTGACTTCTCTTTGGTTCAAAATTCCAGGGTGACCGTGCTCAGAGGGGGGAGATTCATAAACAACGACGACGTGTGCTCATCAAAGAGGGGGGACCTTTTTTCTTGTCTTGTTCAAATCCACTAGAGCTGATTTATTCGCATGAGGTAAGAACATTTTGGCTGGTTATGCTCTTTCAATTCTGTATACAGTAATTGCGGAGAATTACTTGATAGATGATTCATACCTCCTTTATTCCATCTATTAAAGTGTAACCTAGAGCTTTGTCATATTTGTGGGCCTGTGGCCCTTCTAGTAAAGTGGTTATCCTGAATTGATTTCAAACGAACTGCTAGTTGGGTTAGAAGTTTTAGAATGAGAAGGTGTCGAAAATATAACAAAATTCTCTCCAAATGTCAGATCTTGGATACTTTAAATGAAAGATACGTTGTTTCTCCGTTTAATAGCTCGATATACTGTCAATTATACAGAGACAAATGAAGCGGAAGGATACACATGAGTCCAGGAAGAGGAAGAGAGGAAGAGAAAAAGATGTTGAAGAAAATCAAGAAGGGAAAAGTGTTTGAGTCTAAGCCTTTAGCATTGAACAGCAATAGTTCGTATGAGTTATGCTATATGTAGGGGGGTAAGAAACACTGTCTCCTTGTGCCGATCCAATTGAGAGAGGAGATCATCGTAAAGTCTGTTAGTTTTAGGACGATGATTTTATTTAGAGTTTGTTTTCTTGTGTGTAATTATTTATGTTTTGCGTTCAGCCATCTACAACATTATGGGTTAATGTAAGAAGTATGTACTTATCTATTATGTGCTGATTAAATAGGCCATCCTCCAGTAATTTATATATAATGTGATGTCAAGAACATACTGCTCCATTAATGTTAGTATATGTACTATGTGGAATGGTGGAATGTTCTTGTCTCAGTTAGTTTTGCTGTCGTTCTTATTCTAACCATGCCGCAAAGAAAATGAACTCTTTGCAAGATGTGACAATCTCAATCTCCAAATTTTTGTGACAAGGTTTTGCAGGCTCCTGTGAAAAATGCGGATTTTAATTTCAGTATCAGCTGTTGCTGCAATATATAAGCAACAACCTCTTCTCCAGTCTGTTAGGTACATCTATTTTCTGTAGGTAAGTGAAAATGTGCATTTCGTCTTTAGAGGAAATTGATTATCCATATACTGTATAGAGGAAAGAGGTATCACGATGATGATCATGACATTTCACCTTCATTATTTCGAACTAATTAAGCTTTCGATGTTTTTTAATCGTAATTATTATGTAGCTCTTCATATAACATTTAATTTTATATTCGTTACCTTCACGTATTATCCGACAATAATTCAATATAAGAACAAAATGTAAAGTTGCTCCTCGATTGTTGTTGATTTGCTCATATCTGTGTATTTTCTTATTTGTAGATTGGTTAGCATATGAATCAGGAAGACTTTTAAATTAAAACCAAATGCTGTCGGTCTTTGATACTAACCATGTGGCACAGCTTATTAAGAAAACCAAGCAGGAAAGAACTCCTTAGAGAATCTCAAAGAGGACTGCTTTTATCAAGCTTACACCAGATATGAAAATTCTATGTTTGTAGGTGCACCAGTTCAGATTACGATTGGAATCCAGTTCAGATTGCGACAACTGTAGAAACAAAGTCCTCTCTTTTTATTTCCTCTTTGACTTGTCTTACAGCTCTCCAGATAATAGAACAGCAGATTACTGCATGAAAGAAAGTAACTTCTGTGGTCATTCTTCAAATATTGGATGTTTTTGCAACTGTCTGTTGTGTCATAGAAGGTAGGAACTGTTTCTCCATGTGAATGTCCAAATCGTATACACGCTTGTGTTGAACTCTTCATTGTACCAGGCCAGGGGCATCAAAATTCGTGTTTTTTTTCCTGTGTTTCCAAGTCTAATTGTTATTGGGCAAGCTGCAGAAGGAGAGGAGATTGATATTTGCACTTTTAAGGACAGGATTCGTAAGAGCAACGTTGTTTTCTTGCACATGTCCTTGCCTGTTTAACCGACGCAGTCCTGGAATCATATGACCATGTACCGGTTCCTGTTGTCAAGGATTTACTGAAAAGGTTATATATCTTAACTCGGTTGGTTTTTAGTTTACGGCCTACAAATTTTCATGTGTCCACAGTTGACTTCTTTTTTGTTCAAACTACAGGATGACCCTGCTCAGAGGTAGCTGATGCTTGAACAATGGCGTGGTGTTGTCATCTGTGAGGAGGGGGAATCTGAATCTTTTCTGCGGCAAATCTGTCAGAGATGCTTTATCCTTGTGATACGCATTTTTGGCTGATTCACAGCTCTCAGGTAAGTGGCTAGTCATCCAATCTGTAATAAAGGAGCAATAGCTCATGCAGGATTTCATACTTCTATGCAGCACAACACAGAGCTTAGATGAAGAATATGCCATTAATCAAAATGATTACATCTTACATGTCTAGTACTTGCATAGTCAAACTAGTAGTAAGAAACAGATTACCATGAAGAAGTTGAATAGGCAAATGAACATTCATCCATCCTTTGACTCTGCTGTTGTTTTCAAGCAAAATTGAATCACCCAAACGTTGCATTTAAATGATGTCAGAACGAAGTTATGGTCCACCCTCCCTTTATTTTGAACTATTGATGTTCCCCTTTTTAATCACTTCTGTTGATGTCTGTTGGTGTTGGCTCTGTGAACTCTGTGTCTGATATTGGGAGGTCTCGCATTTCTAACTTGGTCATTTTCATATCCCCTGGTTTATCAACAATTGGCTGTACATGATTTGTGGTTTTTACAATAGTTGTATATCGGATTTTATTTGTTTACCGAGAATGCATGAACCTAACATCTCAACAGACAACCGAGGGAGTCACAGCTGCAACAACATATGATCTTATTACAAGTTCTAGGGTCTCCAAGATCTCTAGGTAAAAAAGACGCCCCTTTACTTTTTCAGAAAAATAAGAATACAGGGTAAGAAGTCTTCATCAGCAGTTACCCAACTCACCTTCTCAGAGATATTCCTTGTCATTTATTTGGCATATCTAAACGAGAATTTTTTTAATGACAAAAAACTGAATTTGGCATATATAAGAACATTTGTTTCAAGATTGGAGAGGGCTTTCCAATCCCAAACAGATGCCACATACGCAGAAAAACGCTTCTCTACACCTCTATTGCAAGATGGCTTCAGCAATTTGGATCATTGCTCTATCTCCATCCTGCAAGTAGAATTGGGGTTTCCTTGAATCGATTCTCCAGCTGGCATGGTGCTGGTCTGCAATATGTTGGTCTAATCTCTTGAAGGAAATCAAAGCCTTCTTAGACAAAGCTAAACCCCTAAAGCTGTCTTATAACCTAGTTAGAGGTTACAGTCCACATTGATATTGATGGTGACTTAAGACTCGTGACTGAATCAGGATGTTGATTTGACTTTCTAGTTTGTGTAGTCTGTAAAAATAAAGATGTTGGGTGTTAAATTATGGACATCCATATCAAACACTGATCAACTTCATTAGTAGTATCAGATAGACGTCGGTCATAGTCATCATATTCATGTTTGATTCCTCCACATAGCCTATTTGTAATTTGATTTAAAACTCTATTTTGTAAGATATGTCAGGTTGTTTATTTTCATTTTTTTTCTTAAACAAATTCCAAATAACAGTTGTGTGGCTTGTGCCCCTGTACACTATATAAATTGCACCAAACTATATAAATTGCACCAAACTGGCGAGGTAAATAGAACGTTTGGGAAAGAAGTACTAATTAAAATGACTTAGTGGTTGGTTAATCGTTTAGATATACTTAATAATACTATTACTAACTAATTATAAACGATTAGATGCAGACCTGTAAGTGTTTCTCTGTAATACCCTTACTCTTATTTGGCATTTATTAAGCTGTTATTGTAATTGTATAATTTAGATCTTTAAGGGAGTTACTGTGTTTTGTTTATTGTGTGGACTAGTCTGTTATCAACTAAAATTATAATCTACTTACTCGTAAAATAATATCTCACTCATTATGCTTTTGAGATTGTTATTTAGTGGTGCTGCATCAGATCTTGGGTCAATTGTCTTTGAAAGTAATATGAGATCTGCTTTAATTTCTTTGAGTGTTGTGTTTAGTCTGCATTATCCCTTGTTGTTACTGTATTTCTGACTACTGCTGGTGTGTCTAAGACCAAACACTCTTTTATGCTAGTGCAATATGAAATTTAGTTTCATTTAATTTCGCAGGGGTATGGAGGAGGAAGAACTACCCCCACTTACCATCCTTGTGCAAGGACCTCCAAAAGTAAGAAAACCCCTTTTCATTTTTCGGATTGATGTATTGTTAGAGTAAGTGTCAGACTAGTATTTTTAATGTTCTAAGGTAATGTAATTTTTTGTCTTTGTAGGTTGGAAAGTCCTTGTTGATTAAATCACTAATTAAATATCTTACGGATCACCATTTAACTGATGACCAAGGCCCCTTCACATTTGATTTTGGTGAGCAAAGACGTTTGCAGTTTGAGGAGTGCCCATATGATGTTAAGGGCATGATTGATGCTGCAGACCATGCCGATGCAGTTCTACTTCTGATTGATGCAAGTCATGGGGTTGGAGAGGTGAGTTGGAAGATGGTTTTTGTATGTGTCACACTACAAATGATTTGAGAACAAAATATCTGACAGCTGCCATCTTCAAAATGTTTAGAAATCTTGGTTGTATTCGATGCTTTTACCCCCTGGGATTTTCTTCAGCTTAGAGGTAGAATGGTAGATCATGACCAACTCTGGAGTGTCACTTATTACCTACGTATATATGTTCCGAACTGTCATGGTTCTCTTGTAATATCTTTCCCTTTTCCTGTTCTGGGTGTGTAGTCAGGGTTTAGTTTCTGTAGCATTTATGCGATCTGTAATATTTGAAAGCATTAATGAAATTTCTGCTAAAACTTGTTTCTGTTTTACATCAAACACACATTTAATTGCATTTTGCAGGCCTAACATATAGGTGGTTTCTAGGGTTATCACTAATTTCTCAAGTTTCATTATGTATTTGATACAATATCCATCCATTTTGATGGTTTAGGAGGTTGTTTAGCTATTTCAGACACTCCTTGGGCATCTTAATTGGATAATATGTTTGCTGTTTAACCTTGAGGTTGTTTTCTTTGATTAACCTTCACATTTATCCCTGATTTTGGTTTGCTGCACATTGCTTGATTTTCGATGTTTCATGTTGTTTTTTTTTTTTTTTTGTAAAATATGATTGCAGTATTTTAGATTTTCTACCTCAAACTCCTCAAACGTTTCAGTTAACCTTTATATAATACCCCACTGCCTAAATCCTTGCCGTGTCAAACTCGCACAGACAAAGCACAACTGAGTCTAGCACTGACACAAACTTCAGTCCATACACAGGATTAATAATCGCATTGCTCTGTGAACTGCTTGTGTGCTCTTGAAATTACAGTTATAGTGTCTGTAGCATATTATCTAGTGATGATATCTTGTATGTAACCTTACACAGATGCACTTTAGAGTCTGAAATTGCTGATTATCGTAGAAACACAGGATTATTGACACTAGTAATTAAGTATGTCTCCTTATGTGCATGTGTGACCAAACTTATTCTTAACTCACCATGTGTACCAGAATCTAACTCTGACATACATTTCCATAAGTTTCGTCTTTGATTGTATTCAAAAGTAAAGTAAGATCATTTTGCAGATAAAATATAAGTAAGTCGATTTTGAAAGAAGCTTGTTTCTAAGGATCTATTTGCTGGAAATTGCTTTTGTTGATTTCAGGAGACAGTTAAGTTTCTTGACATTTTAAGAGATTATGGTCATGGCATTTTGACCGTTACGAGTCTTCTTACACATCTTGATGAGATGAAAGATGTAGAAGAACTAAGGAAAACCGAAGGGCATCTCAGGGATTACAGAACAATATATGTACAACGACGATTTTACTTTTCTGGTCTTAATCATGAGCTGTAAGTTTCTTTTAATGATTATCCGTGACATTTAGTGATAATCTTTGCCTCTATATTGTAAAGATTCACTAAAAGAGAAAGAGTGGCAGTGAATTCAAGGGGAGTTTATGTCGGTTCTTTGTATGGTTTGACAGGTACAAAATGAGTGAAATAGAAAATCTGGGAGAATATATATCGGGCTTAAAAATGCTTCCCTTGTCATGGCGAGTGGCACATCCTTATGTGATGGTGAATGAAATTGAAGAATGCATGCACGGAGATGAACTTGTAAACATTATTATCTATGGTCATCTCCAAGGTTTTGATATTGACAAAGCAGCTAAGGTACCTCCTTTAGCTATTTATTGTTGCTCTCTCTTATATTAGAATATTTTATTTGTGCACGAAATGCTAGATCTGCGTTTTGTCCATCATTTTTCATAATTAGAGACGTCTGACTTGAGATGTCGTGCTCCAGATACATATGTTTGGTGTTGGTGAGTTTCCTGTAGCTTATGTTACAAGATCAACTGATTATTCCAGACCTCTGTCTACTATGAAATGGAAAGGAGCTGATTTTCCCTGCTTGGAGATTAAGGGTTTCAAAAAATGGACCTATCTTAGGTTGGAGGTTCGAGATATTCCTAGTGCCATGTACAAGAATTTTGACATTGGAGATCCTGTTTTCATTGGAGAGGAAGTTGTTGGAAATTTGCAGGTTTATACTTTCTCTATGTTTTATTTTACTACTGTACAAATTCATTAATCATATAGCTCGATACTTAGATTTCAGTGTGGAATTATTTTTAGGTTCATCAGTAATGCCGAGGAACAACCACTGTTGGTTTAAAAAATAAAAGAGAGGTTCTTTTAGGGGATGATGGCCGCCATATGCCAATAGTAACTGCTGAGGAAAAGAGAAGAAATCGGGCAAAAGGAATACTTGAAGCACCATTATCCAAAGGCGAACCAAAGATACATAAAATTGGAAAGCATATTGTTGCAACTGTAGCTGGATGCTCGGGTTGGATTATACCAATTATCAGCGACTTGCAGAAAGAGGTAATAAACATTCCAAAGGAGAATGCGAACTTCATTCTTTTCAGTAGAAAAACTTTTCGTGTCCGAATTCATTGAAAAAAACAGACTAACAACAAAGAAACTGGATCATCGGATCACAAGACACAAGCAAAAAACTAGTGACACTACATATTGCCCACCACAGCGTTCCATTTACATAAAACCATGCTTAAAGAAATGTCCTTTAAGGCCTTAGAGCTACTAGACCAGTTACACAACAGACACTTTACACTATCAACCAGCACCTCAGCTGTTTTATACTTTTCTGCAAACATCCAATTATTTTTCCAACTCCATCTTTTTCTTCAACAATATCCTTTACTTTTCTTGTCTGAACATCCAAAATCATTTTCAACCATTTTTCTTCTGTTACTATTCTTTCCTTCATCGAACTTTCTTTCTCCTTTTATACCAAGTTTTTCTTTGATTTGCACAGTATCTATTTCAGATGTTTTTGACTACTTTATCCTCTCTTCAGGTGTCTCTGTCAAGAACGGGGTATATTCCTTTGGACTGGAAATTTTACAAAGAACATCATGAATGACGAGGATTTCAAGCTACCTGAAAACATTTCTTGGAAAGGAGTTCCTGAAGATTTTGATATACAAAAACAAAGCTGCAGTATTATCTTCGGAGGTTACTCAAGCATTGATGACCAGTCCGTTCCATTAACACTATATTCTGCTGACAAACAAGAAGTCCAACAAATCCTTGTTTACCATAGCCACGGATCAGGTAGTAAGTATGCGCTGGAAGTACTTGACAAGAAGGCTCATATTATCAAGAAAGGGAATAAGGACACTGATTATTATGCGGATTTGATATTAAAGGCAATAAGCGAATCAAGTAAAAAGGATCGCAACACTGGAAATATGGTTCAAGGTAAACTGGTTTTATCTTCCTTAGGTTTTTAATACAGTACTAGCAGGACCGAAGGCTTATTACTTAAAAAGGTATTTCACTAACTTTCTATTTTTTAATCAGTTGTTCACCTCATCAAAGACTGCGACATGAGAGTTTTAAGGAAGAAAAAAGCCAAACGAATTCCATTATATCTGCTTCAGAAAAAAATTGCAAAGGCGAACTATGCTCTCCGTCACTCAAAACGTAACTACGCTCATAGAAAATTGAAGTGGTTCAAGCTGGCCTCGCATATGCCCTGAAACAAGATAAGTGCTTTTTAGTACAATTACTTTCCGTTGTATTTGAACTCTCCTGTTTAGCTCGTGCAAAGACCTTCAATGATATAACTCAGCTGATGATCAAATTTTGAAAGGGTTGTTGAATTTTGGTTTGATGCCATATCTGGTACAAGTACAGTATACTTCTATTTCGGGTTTTTGTGTTTTTATGGGTGATCAGGCATGTTTATACATTTATCTCTGAGTCGAGTTTGTTGTGCCTTAACAGTATGGATCTAGAGGTTTAGGACTTTTATTTAGTACAAGTTCTTCATTCGTGTTCTTTATGACCTTTTTATGTTAGTTTCTATGTGTTTAAAAGTATATTAGGTTTTGACTTGGTACAAAATTAGTGAAAGGGCAACTTTCAGTAGCCTTTTTTATTTGATTGGAACAACTTTCAGTGGCCATGCCCAACAAGTTGCAAAAGAATTAACAAGTGCGACAGGAGCATGAGTTTTTATGGTCATCTGTGGTAGTAGCACAATAAATGGGGCTGAGGTAGTTCCTTTTGCTAGGTTGAAAGAATGTATAACTCAATTATTTTTCGGCGCTAGAGCTATGCTTAGCAAACCTATTGCTTTATTGTGACCTTGTCAAATATCATATCATGTTGTATATGATTTTGGTTTTTGTTAAGACGAGCATATCTGGTGCACAATTATAAGCCCACGCAAGAACTGAAAACCGAAGAGTGATAACATAGATATTACAAGGAAACTGCCATTTGTGGCGTTGATGTTACAGACAAATTTCCCGAGTAATTTCTTGCATGCAAAAGAACAATCAGTGTCAACTTACCTGCTTTAGAGAGGAACTTATACTTCCAAGGTGCTAACTTCTTCTCCATCCGTTCTTATCCACTTCGCAATCTCCTTGCTAGGTACCCATGTATTCATTTGCCCCGATAATACCTCATGGAATCATCTCCAAGTTCAACTGGAGCCCTCTCAAAACCATTAAGATAGCCATCACTCCTTGCATTTCATTGACATTTGCACCCGTCGTAGGTATCATGTCATCAGCACTGCAGATATGGAACCATTGCGTCTTCTGCTTGCATCTGTAAGCCATGAATATTACCTTTCCGCCTTGCTCCCTGCATCATTTTTGAGAAGATTGTCCACCACAAGCAAAAACATGAATGCCAATAGTGAATTTCCCTGTTGAACTCCTTTGGTTGGTTTGAATTTCATCACTCCATATATATCCTGGCACTTTTAGGGGCGACCCCGAAAGAATTAGGGGCGACACTAAAAGACAAAAAAGGTCACCAAACGTAAATCTAAGCTACCCCTTATCTTCGATATTTCGAAATGGCCAATATGCCCTTATATAATCGGTAGCCAACACCATAATCGGTAGGTTAAAGGTGAATCGGTAGGTGAAATTGAAACTACGCCTACCGATTATTGTGTAGATACTTCTACCAATAATCCCTTTTATAATCGGTAGCTTATCCAACTTGTAAGACTACCGATTATAAGAAGCCCCGTATTCAACCTTGGCCAAATTTCATAGGTTTTGAGGGGTGCAGAGCCAACCATAACCACTTGGATTGAGCTGTGGATGTAGCCATAATCGTAAGCCAAATAGGTTCCACAACCTACCGATTATAAGTTGCCCCAAATTTAGTTTTTTCTAAAATCCTTCACGTGATGAATTTTGAAATATACCATAATCGGTAGGGTATATAATTATATAACCAACCGATTATAACGAGCCCCATCCAACCTTTGCCATATTTCATAGGTTTTGAGTGTACACAGCCAGCCACAACCACTTGGTTCGCGTTTTGGATGCAGCGTTAATCGGGAGTTACATATATTACCAAACCATCCGATTATTAGTTGCCCCAAAATGAGTTTTTCTAAAATCCTTCTTGTGATGAATTTTGAAATCTACCATAATCGGTAGAGTTAACAACTTAACAACCTACCGATTATAAGGAGCCCCGCATCGAACCCTTGCCAAATTCCATAGGTTTCGAGTGTACAGAGCCAGGCATAACCATGTGGTTCGTGATTTGGATGTAGCCATAATCGTAAGCCAAATAGGTTCCACAACCTACCGATTATAGGTTGCCCCAAAATGAGTTTTTTCTAAAATCCTTCATGTGATGAATTTTGAAATCTACTATAATCGGTAGTATACTCCACTTAATAACCTACCGATTGTAAGGAGCCCCAGATTGAACCCTTGCCAAAATCCATAGGTTAAGAGGGTACAGAGCCAGGCATAACCATGTGGTTCGTGATTTGGATGTAGCCATAATCGGACGTCAAGTAGGTTACATAACCTACCGATTATAGGTTGCCCCAAAATGAGTTTTTTCTAAAATCCTTATTTGCGAAATGTTTAATTTGAAATCTGACATAATCGGTAGATGATAAAACTTATACCATACCGATTATAAGTGGTCAGGGATTCAACCTTTGACAAAAACTATAATATTCGGTAGCCAAAACAATAATCGGTGGTTTCACTCAATAATCGGAAGCAAACTCTATAATCGGTAGGCTGGGGTCTATATATTAGTGTTTGGAAAAAAAATTTGACTCATCGCGAGGTAACTCCCGATTGAGTGAGAGAAGAAGAAGAAAAAAAAGAAGAAGAAGGGGGTATATGTTGCCAACTTCCGATTTTTGTCAACTTCCATAAACATGGATGGGTACGAAGAAGGACGTGAAGTTGTTGAAGTTCAAGGTTCACTACCGTTTAGAGATGATGATTTGGGGTATATGTTGAATGATCCAAACTTTGATGGAGATGAAACCCTAGACGACGCTTTCATGGAAGAAAATGGAGAATCACCCGAGATCGAAGCTAACGATGCATCAAACATACAGGTATGTTGTTAACAAACTCTAATACCCATGTTATCCATGTTATGTGCGTTTGTGTATGTTTTTGAACGTGAAAATTCGATTACTGCATGCATTGAATGCCATGAATGACATTTAATAGGTAGTTAATTTAGTAACATATCTACCGATTATCAATAATCGGGTATATTTTGATTTATTAATCTGCCGAATATTAAAAAATCCCCAAATTGAAAGCTTCAATTTCTCATAATCGGAATTTGTCTACATGAATAAACGTTCGATTATTGGTATATAATAATCGGTTGGTTAATTAATTTATAGTACTTCCGATTATTGAAGCTTTTTACACAGAAGAATTGTTCATTTCTGTATGTCGTTAATCGGTAGACTATATGCGTACATGACTACCGATTTCTCATAATCGGTTACGTTGTATATTATTAAATCACCGATTGTATTACAATCGGTTACTTATTATCTAAGCTTCCTTCCGATTGCTAATGCATAACTTGTTGTTGTTGTGCGTAGGCTATTGTAGCGGTTGATGACGATTATTATTTGAGGCCTGATACTTCCCTACACTATGCAAACGATTTGGTATGGTCATGAATTATCTTTTCTTTTTCCAATCGTGTATGTTAGATGGTTATGCTTATTTTTTTTTGTTTTGTAATATGCCCATTTAGATATTTGGAAGTAAGAAGGAGGCCAAGGAATGGCTTATGAACAAGGCAAAAGAGAAGATGTGCGTGGTAGTTCAGAACCGTTGCGTTAAGAATATTCGGTTTGAAATGGTATGTGAGCGAGGTGGGGAGAAGAAGAGTCACGAGGGAAAGAATAATAAGTATGTAAGGAAGACGGAGAGGAAGAAGTGCTGAACTCATACGAAGAAGATTGGATGCCCATTTAAGATTGTCTTCTATAAGCCCGATGGTAAAGAAAGTAAAGATTGGAAAATGTCTAAAGTTGCTAATGGTTGTCACAACCACGATGATCCGGATACTCTACTTGGACATGTAATGGTTGCGAAGTTAAAAACACATGAAATGGAGACGGTGAGGTCTATGCGTATCCAAAAGGCGAGTGCGATCTTAAGTAAAATAAAGGTGGACGACCCCGAAAACTTGTCTTCTTTGTCTACAATTAGGTCGGCCCTAGCTACGATCAAAAGGACGGAATGGGATGGTAGAACGGTTATGCAACAATCGCAGTGGTTAGCTGAGTTACACGACTACACGTTGAGAACGGAAGAAAAGGATGGTAAAGTGGTACGTATTTTCTTTGCACATCCCGAAATGATAAAATTGGCTCAGTGTTTTCATCAAATTGTGTTGATAGATGCCACTTACAAGACAAACAAATATAACATGCCGTTGTTGAACATTGCTTGTCACACTTCGGACAAAAACACGTTTACGATTGCATGGGGTTTAATGGATCATGAGAACAACGTGAGTTTCATTTGGATGCTGGAGACGCTGAGGTCCATTTACAATGGGGATGATTTTCCAAGGGTTATTGTAACGGATAACGATCAAGCCTTAATGCATGCAATAGCGGTAGTGTTTCCTGAAGCCCGAAACTTGCAGTGTACGTGGCACATTCAATGCAACCTCAGACACAATTGCCATCGCCATTTCCAAGCTAAAAAACCAAGGAAGGGTACCAAGAGGTCGAAGGAAGAGGATGAGCGCATTAGTAAATTAACCGAGGAAGAACGAGAGGAAGAGAAGAGGTTATTTGATGAAAAATGGAAGGAGGATGGGATAATTTGGAGATCGTTCATGAAAGCATGGGACAAGATCGTTTGGTCAATGACCGAGGTAATTTACGAAAGAAACTTGAAGAAATTTGAGGAAGAATATTGCAAGGACTACCCAAAACCCGTTGAGTATTGTAAAACACAATGGTTACCGATTAAGGAGAGGTTTGTATATGCATGGACATATGAATATCGTAACTTCATGAACGAGGCGACAAGCATTGCGGAGGGGTCTCATGGCCGATTAAAGAAAATACTTCTAGGTAGTCAAAATGGAGTTGTGTCGATCCAAGAAGCAATCCATGAATTCACCAATCGTGATCTCATAAAGATTAAGTCTTCTATGCAATTTAGTGTACATAAATTCCCTACGGAACACGAAGGGGAAAGATTGCTTCTAAGGGGCATTGTTCATAAAGTTTCACGTTGGGCAATAAATCACATGATGGAACAATTGAAGTTGTATAAAGCTTACGATGACGAGAATACGGTTTGTGTTTGCAAGGATATGATAGGTATTGGTCTCCCATGTCGTCATAAAATGGGTAGGTACGTTGATGTGATTGACATCAATGATATTCATCCATTTTGGAAGCAATTAAATTTCACTCCAAGCACCCCCGTAGTCGATGGTCCGTCGTTCATGGAGTCGGAATTGTATGCAAGAATAGCCGAGCGTTATGCTACAACAAATGGCGCCAAGAAGCAAATATTGATGCATGATTTGGAGCAAGCTCTTCACCCTCGTTTAAGGGAGGTTGATGAACCTATTAAGCAAAAGGGGGCGGGTAGGCCAAACACCGAAGTGTCGAGGACCATTGAAAGAAAAGAATTAAAGGATCATTTGTCTAATAAAAGAATATTGTGTCGGCATGAGCGTTCGGAAGCCGAATTTGAAGATGAGCCGCAACCCAAGAAAAGAGGTCGTCCAAGAAAAGATCAAAATGGAAGTCCAAAGGTCTCTACGAAGCCTTCTCAAGTAAGTCAAGTCGATGCGGTGGAAGAAGTTGTGTTAGTGGAGACCCAAACTAGCTCCGTAGTTATTTATCAAATGAGCGACTACGCCACAAACACATTCAACGGAAATGGTGACTATAAGAGAGAAGTATGGTACTCTTCGTTGTCCTAGGAATTTTCATGGAAGACCAACACGATCAAGGTATACGATTATAGAAGAGTATATGAAACAACTCCCTCCACTCATTGTTCCATTTGTTTTGTCCACCGACGAGGTTGATGGGGATGGCAATTGTGGGTTTCACGTCGCCTCGGAACAAATTGGTTACTTTGGAGAGGCGGTGAACCAAGATGTCACCCAATGGCAAAATTTAAGAACTAAGATGGCGGTACAACTAATAAAGGACAAGGATTTCTATATGGAGATGATGAAGGAAGGAGATAGGCACGACAAAGAACTAGAGTTCAAAGACTTTGTTGCGCGTGTAAAGTGCCGAAAGGGATTGAAGACAATCGGATCCAAGTATTGGATGACAATGCCTAAATGTGGATATCTCTTAGCGGACGCTTTGAATTGCGTGGTACATTTCTTTGTTCCTCCTAAGTATGGACATTCTTATACGTTTACACCTACAAGGACGGTTTTGCGATGAATCGGTTAAAGATAGAAGAATTGTTATGGCATTTGTGAATGAGATGCATTTTATCGGTTTAAGAGTAAAGAGGGATTGCCCATTACCTCCGTTGGCTGGTTGGAGCGATTACTTCCCAACAAATCATTGTAACGATTGGTTGAAACAATATGAGACCAACATGTTGGATTGGGATCGCGTCATGAAGGTGGATTTCCTAAGGCCTACTCGAATTGGTTCCCTCGGATGATGAAGATCAATGATTGTTATGTTTGAAAGATGTATTTTGAAAGCCCTATTTGTACATGTTTTTTTTTGGAATTTTGTGGAAAATACTGTGAAGTCTAAAGCTATAATCGGTTGTTATATTTTTAATATATCAACCGATTATACAAGCTTTTGTAAACAGACTCAATCAATATTATAATCGGTTATTAACTTTTTGAATTTATCTTCCGATTAAAAGGCTGACAAAACAACTGAAATTTTTTCCCCGTAATCGGTAGATTACATATTATATAAACATCCGATTGTCACCATACTCTGACAAAAAATAAACTGTAAATTTTTCCCGTAAATCGGTAGACAACATATTGAATAAACTTCCGATTGTCACCAAAGTCTGACAAAAAGCTGAAAATCTTCCTGACCCGGTAGACAACATACCGCATTAACTACCGATTGTCACCAAAGTCTCGACAAAATAGGTGAAAATCTTCCTAATCGGTAGACAATATAAAATAATAACTTCCGATTGTAACCATCAATCAACATTTATACTGCTATTTAACGGACTTCGTGAATTCATAACTTCCATCATAAGTGAATTCTTCACCCTTTTCCACTAAGTACTTATCTTTTTGCGAGTGTCTCCTATATAAACAAACATAAAATAATGTCAACTTTGTTTTAGTAAGAAAGATTAAACACCCGAGCGTTATACTTACAAATTGTTGGATCGACAAGCTTAAGTGGATAGTGTTAAACATCCTCTTTTGTATCGTTATGTAATCATTTACCCCTTTTTGGACAAGTCGGAAACGATCATGAACTTGTTGGAGTGATCTTTGCTTTGGATTTCCATACTCTCGCACAAATTGGCTATATACCTCGCCCAAAAGACTTCGGGTGTTAACCTTCCCGCTATGACATCTTCACGTCTTGTTTCACGATACCATGTTTTCACAATGACCAAATCTTCATCTCGTCAAACGTTGCCATGCTTGTAAGTTGAGATATAGAATGAATTCACAAGAGTAGACGATGGAAAATCTATTTGTAGAATACACAATGTTATATATGTGTTGTTTGGTGCATAAATAAGAAGAGTTTACCCTCCTTATATAGATGAGAGTCCCAACGTCTCTTTTTTTTGAAAATATGGCCGTTGATGCGTACTTTTACAAGACCTGCATCAAATTGAGTACAATTATTACCCACAATCGGTAGTAAATGTTTGAACAAAGCACCCGATTATTCGTAATCGGTAAACATGTATTGTTATATACTTCCGATTATAGGTTGTTTTGTCAACAGAGTTCTCAGTTTCATTAGAGTAATATAATCGGAGGTTTCTCAATATGTATTATCTACCGATTGTGTGTGGTTTTTATAGGCACGGCTAGTTTCTTTTGAACGAACTAGCCGTTGGAGTATAATCGGTAGTTAGATCAACAATTAAAACTTCCGATTTTCATAAATATTTTGAAATTCATAACAATATCACCTACACATCATCATAATTTTACATTGAACTCCCTCAATTCTATTACAAGGTATTGTGATTAGCGTCGTGGACGTGTTGGACGAGTCCTAAACGGATTAAATCTTTCCATCGCCCTAAGGATTCTAAAATGAGCTTCATAACTAAGCTTGATCTTTTCCATCTCCGCCATTCCCCGAGAGATCGTTCTATAACCTCATCATTGGTTTCACCCCTCAATCGATATTGATTCACAAGATAAGTTAAATGGACGAATTCTTGGACGTGTCCATTTATTGAACCAACTCGGCGAAAAAGATCAATGAGTGACGGTTGTTTGGGTTAATGTGTCGCCGCAGAATTTTTCGTGAATTTTCCCCAAATAACTCATACTCATTATGCCTCCTTGCCTCTGCGTTCTTCTCCTCGTCTCGGATAGAATTGAACATAGCGCCTACATAAAGATAAATCTTCTTCAATGGTGAATTCCGTAGGATTAATGAATGGTTGGGCCATTATGTTGAAGATGATGTTGGAGAGAGTTTAAAGGTATTTGTGTTCCATAGAGAGTAAAAGGATACAATCCTTATATACAGTTTAGAGTTCCAACGGCTGTATTTTGTTGGGGCAACTGTATAATCGGTAGTCAAATGAAGTATTTTAACTTCCGATTATACAGTTGCCCCAAATTTTGTTTTTGTAGAAATGTCATTTTTTTCGAATTTGGGAACTAGAATAATCGGTAGCTAATAACCTACCGATTATACAGTTGCCCCAAATTTTGTTTTTGCAGAATTGTCATTTTTTTCGAATTTGGGAACTAGAATAATCGGTAGTTAATAAGACTTCCGATTATACAGTTTGCCCAAATTTCTTTCTTGGCGAAATCACCAATTTTGGGAATTTAGGATCTACTATAATCGGTAGTCTCGTGAGGTTCTTTTTCCTACCGATTGTTATAGAAGCCGGATGCGAGTTTGGCACAAAATCGATATTAATCGGTAGTATAATATCGTTACTAAGCTTCCGATTTCTTTATAATAATCGGGCACAAAATAGCTTCCGATTGTGTAAGGACATTAACGTATTCTCCGCGTTTTTGGACATCCCTTAACGGTGTATATGGGTTGGGAATAAAAAAGTCGCCCCTAATTCTGAAGGGGTCGCCCCTAAAAGTGCCAGGATATATATCTCATACCACCGTATTCATTCACTATGATCACAAAATTTGTTTCCCATTCACAAACGCAGCAGCACGCTCATTCTACTCAAACCTTCTCGACATCCACATAATCTTTGTCTCATGTAACAAACAAATGCCCCATCTATGTTGAGCTATTAGATTTTTCACTAACTTAGCTAAAAAAATATTAGATTTTTCACTGCGAATCTTTTGTCGAAAGAGTTTAGATTCCTTATGTCCCAGGATATCTCCCTCTATTTAAGAGCAACCACAGTGGGCAGTGTATAACCAAATATTTGGTCAAAAAATTAGACATAGCGGGACAGACTATCGATTAAAATCAGGACCAAGACCAAATCCCAGACTATATTGGCCTGGGACCAAGACCAAAACCAAATATAGTCGAGCGAACGTATAAAGTGATCTTGTGATGGGGCGAACGTATAGAGTGATCCTGTGATGGGGAGAACGTATAAAGTGATCCCGTGATGGGGCGGACATTATATGTGATCCACTAATGATGGGGCGGACATTATATGTGATCCTAAAAACGGGGCGGACATTATATGTGATCCTGATCACCAAGCGAACATTATATGTGATCCTGACCAAATTTACTCTTCCATCCTAGTGTAACACCACGGACTAAACTCAAATTTGGTCGTTTTTTTCGTCTTTGGTCTTTGGTTTTGATCGCACCATTGCAGTTGCTCTAAGGTGAGAGCCCCAAAATCAAATTTGTTAACCAAATGGAACAGGGACTGAAAACCAAATATCAAACATGAAATGGATTTTTCTATGATATCTTATTTCTATAGGGACTAAGATCAACTGCAGTGGGGAGACTATAACCAAAGACTAAAAACCAAAAAAAAATTGAAAAAAATGGGTTTACTCCGTGGTGCGACGCTACGGTGGGAAAACCAAATTTGGTGGGGCGCAACTTTAAAGTTGCGCCCCATTTTTTTTTTAATTCGGGCGTAACTCAAAGTTACGCCCGATCATCAGGCGCAACTTTAAAGTTACGCCCCAATCAGGCGAACTTTAAAGTTGCAGCCCAATTTTTTTTTTTTTTTTTTAAATTCGGGCGTAACTTTAATCTTCGCCCCACCAGGCGCAACCTTTAAACTTCGCCCGACCAAAGACCAACCAAAGACCAAATATAGTTTGGTTTTTGGTTTTAGTATGGTATTTGCTCTTTACTCCTCTCCGTAGTGTCTGGGTTTTCGACCAAATTTTTGGTTTTAGTCGACCACTTTGGTTGCTCTAAACCACAAAAGAATTGGGACTGAAAGATGGCAAATGAAATTTTTTGAGAATTGATTACTTAGGAAAATGCCATTTCTATAGAAATGAAGACAGGAATTTAAAGTTTTCATATCTTTTATTCACGTTAGATTTTTGTGAATTTTATATATTTTGGAAAAACCTTTAAATTATCTACCATTCGCAACGAGCATTAATTAATATCATAACAATAACAGTTTTTTACTTTACGATACATTTATGTCTCTTCCAAAAATTAGATATAAAGTAAACTGAAAGAACCTATATTTTATACGTTGTTTACTCGTTTAGATGGTGTTAGAATGCTGTAATTCATAAGTACATAACAAAAACAATGAATCTAAATTCCGGTCTTTTTTTTCTTTTTTAATTTATTAACGATTACAAATTTAGGCATCACAATTAGTTGGCATTAAACTGGAGGCTAAACCATTACGGGAGGTAACACAAGACAAGAGAAATAAGCTAATACAACAATAAGGGAAATGAAACAAATGGAAAAGCAGATAAGTGTCGAGACAAGAGATGTTACAGCTAGATATATAAGTATACATCCTCACTTGGTCCATTTCTTCAGAAGAAATCTTCGATTTCGCCAATTTATCATCAGCGTCACTACAATCATGATTACAATAAACCACTACTGGACCCCATTTCGAAACGTGGGTACGTTGATGTTTAATTCTCATAAATGAGCCACGCGTGACATACAAAGGTGCATCACTTCTTCAAGGAGCATGGTGACTAACAAAGGTGAACCAAGACCAGTTTCCTCCAAACAGAAGATTGCCAAAAGACTGATTGGAAAAAAAGAACATAGTGAAAAATTCCTCGAAAACCTGCCAAGAAGAAGACCGAAACTGCTGAAACATCCACCCAAACCACTTGTAGTCAAAGACATGATTCATCTAACACCTATACCATAGAACTGCACTAACATCCCAAGCCCCCGTAGGTGATAACTGGATTAAAGATCTGACAGCGAGATATGGCCACTATAAGAGTAAACTGAAGACCAACAAATAATCTTAAAAGATCGAAGGAGTAGAATGATTCGATGAGAAAACTCTGAAAACAACCAACACGAAGAAATGATGCAAAACCCACTAAAATCCCAAAGGAAATCATAGACAAGATTCAAGTCTAATAAAAATAACTTCATCAACATGCAAGAAGAAGTTAACTTATTGCCAAGCCAAGAAGGAGTTTCACAAATTAAATAATCAGGAACATGCATAACAAACCAGGATAAAATACTCCCCTTACTAAAGCCAATACTGACCCAAATCATAAAGAACTCCAAAAAAAGTAACCTCATCTTCCAACTTAAGCATACAACTAGTTCCATCCTCAAAAACAACCAGCGGAGTTAAGCTTATCCAATCATCAGCAAACATGTAAAATTCTAACTTGAGTTGTCTAGAAATAACAATTCTAGGGATTCCTAGCAAACATAAAGTTCTTTGAATATTTCTAAAGACAAGAGAAACTTCCTGAACTTGGCCTAAACCATGACAGTCCTTATCATATTGACCATTCATCTTGTCCTCCCGAATAAAGAGCACTAGATAGCTAGTTCTTAGATAAGTTTCCATAAATTTTGGCAGTTCTCACACTTATCCTCCATCTCAAACAGGTACAAGTCCAATCAAAATTTATAACTCAAATTACATCCATGAAAGTAAAACCATAAACCGAAACCTTTTTGTTGTTTCTGGTGGAGCCGTCTATCCGGAGAGGAAAGCACCCTAATCAGGCGAAATCTCTTACGATCGCTAGTTTAAAGACTTCTGTGGGATCAAGAAGCTTTACGAGTACCGTTGGTGGGAAACTAGATAATTGCAGTTTATTAGTTTTTGATTGATTTGATTGACTAACAGTTGTTGAACTTTGATTGCACCTAGTTTGTTTATTCTTGAGAATCTTCTCTTCTAATATAAGATTCACTCAAACTAGACCAAAATGTCGACGGGATATTTAGAACAGTTTTTAGATCTAAAGACATCTTGTGATAATCCAATGTTAACATACTACGTTCTGTGCGTGATTGATCACAAGAGATTCAAGAGGTTTTGTGCAGGTTTAATTGAAGATTAACGAATATTTAAAGAGGAAGAAGATTCCTGATTGGTTTCTCATATCTTTGTGTAGCACAAACCTTGATCGGCAGGAATCCAACTAGAATCAGATTTATTTAGTTGTGTGAGATCGGCATCGCTTTATAGTTTCTTGTTGGATTCTATATTGATTGATTGCAAATCTAGAATCTGCTACTTCGGTAGTTGTTGGATAGATTGATCTAACCAGGCAAATGATTTTATTGGTTTAAACAGAAGAGCCTTTGCATATGACTTGAGATATCTTTATCTGGAAAGAATCAATATAGTTGTTACCAAACATATTTGTTGTTCCTTTACTGTTTGGAATACGATCCAAAGGAATTGTTCCAGTGCGTGCACTTATTGAATGTCGGAAGTACAGGGATACTGAAGAAACTAAGTGAACTAGGTTTAGTTGCTTGGTCTCAACTATACTAAGTTGGTTTAGATTTTGCATAACGACTTAATTCTGAGAGTATTCAATTCTGGACTTGGTCCCGAGATTTTTCTGCATATGCGGTTTCCTCATTAACAAAATCTTGCAGTGTCATTTACTTTTGTTTTCCGCAATTATAATTGTTATTATTATAATTTAAAGTAAATCACACAAACATTAACTCTGTATTACTTCATAGTGATCTTATAGAGTTTGGTTAAGTCTGAACCTATTATCAAGTAATCACACTTTGATTATTGTATTATCTCGATCTCATATCCATAGACGATCACACAAAGTGTGAATACCGATTTGTAGTATTGTCTCGACTTTATCCATAGACAATCACTCTCGGTAAGAGGACTTATAGGTGGATATTTTAAAGATTATGGTGTATTCGGGTACCCTCGTCTTTAAAATATAGCCATACGACTTTTTCTCAATATGAGATAGAATAGAAATAGACTTCAGATAGATAGATGAGTTCAACTTTCCACATACCTTTTGTTTATGAAGTTCTAAAATCTACCCTTAGTAGTTCTTCACCTTCAATCGATGAACGCCATGAAGTCTAAAGCTCAACTACACATTTTATCCTAATCCCAGACATAGCTATAGGTAGACTAGAAATCAAGACTTATACTTTTGACAACTAAACTTAAAAAACAAGCTTGATATAGCAACGATTGCGAGTTCGACCAAGCAGTGCTCTAACTAAATCAAACCTAGATGCTTATTGCATATCTTGAGAATATTTGTGGTTATGGAAATTCCTTGGAGTCAAAACTACCTTGGTTTATAAATAGTGAAGTTTGTTCTTCTTACAAAATTATCCTGAGGCAGGCGCTTCATTTTATAATCACTGATGTAGCCGACCAATAGTATTGTTTGTACTACTATCTTGGAGAGGAGAGTAACCTAATTAGGCGAAATCTCTTATGTCCGCTAGTTTAAAGACTTCTATAGGATCAAGAAGCGTATACTAGTACCATTGGTGGGAAACTAGAATTTTCATTCTTATCTTAGTTTTTATTATTGATTTGATGGACTAACGGTTGTTAACTCTTGACTACTCCTAGTTTGATTATTTATACGAGACTTCTCTTTTGACATAAGGTCACTCAAACTAAATCAAGGGACTGACGCTAGATCTGATGTTGATTTGTGGTCATCTATTGTTAATATACTCCATTTTGGGCATGATCAATCATAAGTTGAATCAAGTTGGTTGCAGGTACAAAAAAAGATATTGAAGATTTGAGATTTGAGATTTTTTTTTATTTCTTATTGGTTTCGTATCTTTGTGATTTAAGTTTGTGCACAAAGTTGATTGTCTGGGATCCAACTAGCTAGATCTTTTTTATTTTTGATATGACTATTGATTAACTAGTCGTAGTAGATCAATAAGTTATCATTTGGTAGTATTCTTCAGTATCCGAATCTGATAGTTTGCAAATACTAGATCTGTTTATTTAGGTAATCTAGATCTTAATTGATCTAAACCGGAAAAATGAGTTTATTGATTTAAACATAACATAATTTGTCCTACTCAACATAAATCTTTGATTTAATTCTTGAGATCGATACATCGGTTATCAAACAGATTATCCCTTTACTATTTAGAAGACGATCCAAAGAAGTTGAGTGTTTGAAGTCTTTACAGCGGTTGAAGCAACTTAAGATAGTGGAATCTATCTTAGGGTTCACGTGCATTGGCCAGATTGATTGTATGATACTAAGAAAACTAGGTAACTAGGGTTAGTTTACTTGGTATCAACTATACAAAGTTGGTAGTAGTCTTTGTATAGCGACTTAATTATGAGAATATTCAAAACTGGACTAGGCCCGGGGTTTTTCTGCATTTGCGGTTTCATCGTTAATAAAACTATTGTATTTGTGTGCTTTTACTTTTTCCGCATTAAAAGTTATTTAATTTTAAAAGAATTTCTCTACTTGTATGCTTGAAGTCTCAGAGGATCGAATATCGCAAAATCAATACCTTTGCGAAATCTTTATGCGACACAACTGCGCGAAGATATCGCAGATCCCCAGTACGTAAATGACGCAATGTGATGACGACAGTCTAAACACGAGAAAGATGTGGAGACCTAGCGAGATTTAGGAGTGTTGCGAACTCTAATACTTGTATAATTGCGAGAATATCGCAAGTCGATCCTAAAATAAAGGACAAACAGCTGTCACCCACTATGTAATATCCTATATAAAGAGCCGAGCAGGCTTAAGAGAAAAGAGAGATCTTTTTAGAGTGGAGGGAAATTTTTGAGGAGAGAGAAAGTCTAGAGCAATAGTTGTATTCTTGATTTCATTTCCTCTTTGTAAAATTCTGTAACTCAATTAATAAAAAGTGTGATTGTGGATCTTAAAGATGGGTTTATTATTATGAATTCTTGTGAGGGATGTATTGTAGGATTTTCTGCAACTACATAATGGCGCTAGAAACAGGGAAGTCGTGATCAAGAAGAATTCGAGAGAGAAAGAAATTTCTATAGCCGTGGTGGAAATAACAAAATTCAAAGGCTTGACCAGCCACAAGAAACTTATGGAGGTCAGAGACAAAGCCATCACAGAGGAAGGGAAAGTCATAAGATAATATGGGAAGAAATCAAAATGCCACCACTGAATGCTAGTGTGGAGAAAATATGGGAAGCTATAATCTTGATGGAAAACATACCCGCGCCATGGAACATGGGGAGTGAACCACCTCCAAGCGACAAGAGTCATGAATTTTGTTATTATCACCATTTTCATGGACACTCAACAAATGATTGCAGAAATATAAAAAGAATCATCCTTAGAATGATAGATCAAGGGAAGCTAAGTCATTTTCTAAAAAACCAACCCCAGTCTCAACCATTACCACCACCGCCAGAAATTCGCAGAGTAAATATAACAAAGGGAGGAAAAACATTTTTCATAGAAGTTGGAGCAAAGGTAAAGAATTTGTTTTGTCACTCTATTGTACATTCGTACAAAACGATTGAAGACTTTCATGATAACACTCTCAGCAGGGTTTTCGCAAGAGATGCCGATGATAAAGAAATAATGAACATTGCGAAAGCATCGCTACTGAAAGAATGGAAAAAAGCAGATTATTTCCTTCACCGAAGAATAAGTACCTGAGGGTGGCAAGATGCACGATAACCCATTAGTGGTAAGATTGGAGATTAACCCAAAACCTAGTGATGATGAAGATGATGAAGCTGAGAATACACGGGCAATCAACAAAATTTTAATTGATCTTTGGAAGTTCCGTGGATATCCTTTTTTATCATACTTATAAAACTATGGGAGGAAAGATGAAGATCTAATACCTTCAACTTACAGGATCTATGGTTTTAATGGTACTTTGCCAATAAACCTAAAGGGGAAATCAATATGCGAATTCTCTTTTGAAAGGATTGTCCTGCAAATTACATTACCATTGTAGTCGATGTGGAATCACCATATAACGCATTGATTGGACGACCTTGGTTACATGGGATTCTAGGTGTAGCATCAACTTTCCATCAATGTATCAAGTTCCCTCATCCCAGTGGTATCGGCATAGTAAAAGAAGATTGGATTGAAGGAAAGAAGTGTTACGAAATTGATGTAGAATCTTGCGAAGAAGAAAAATTGGAAATATAACATCAGAGAAAAACAAAAAAGTGAAAGATTGATGGTAGATGCAATACAACAGAGAGAAGAAGAATCGTTGCGAAACCAATGCATGCTGAAGATAAGAAGCGACAAAGATTTCGCAAAGGATAAGATACTAACAGAAAAAATCAAAAATGCAGAGGCAGAAAGTAGCAGAAGTAAGAGACTTAAAGAGTGAATGTATTTGTTGATTTTATGACTGCAAAAGTAGGATTGGGACGAGAAAGAAAGATGAGTGACTGGTTTGTTAAATTATTATGAATGACGAAGATGAGATTGCGAAATTACAAAAGAGCTGATATGCAGAAGAAGAAAATATATTTTATGAATGACAAAGATGAGATTGCGAAATTACAAAAGAGCTTATATGCAGAAGAAGAAACAAAACAATCGGAAAGAGGCGAACCTACTATGGCGTACACCCTAGTTCGCGAAATAAAATTTTTGCAAGAGGCAAATGTAAGACCTAAAGTGCGTCATAGAAGGGGGGTACCTATTGCATGGATCAGCGAAAAGGTTACACCGCCCACGGAACCAGAGTCATGGAGATTTGGGGTCAATAAAGCCCATCCGGAGAGGTACCTTGGATTTTCAACCTAAACATGACTTAGGTTGGACGACCGAGGTCTCTTCTAAGAGTGCGGCATCCGATCAAGGCGCCTAGGTACACGGTTGAGCCAAGAGTGCCCGGGCGTCTGGAACTACCTGGCCATTCTTGTCAAGTCTTGACGTATCTTTGCACTCGGCCAGAAAAACCCACTTAGGGTGCGGTCTCGTAACCATAAGCCCTATAGGAAAAAGGGATAAGAGGCTGCGAAAACAACTGGTTGTTGTTAAGACCGGATGGGAGGAGCCAACCTTGTATGGTAGAGGTACGCCTCCTTTAAGGGGCAACCATGGGGAAGATAAGGGCGGCACCCTCCATTAGGGAGATAATAAGTGTCTTAAGACACAAATGTCACGAGGCTTTATTTTTGCAAGAAAATTTAGGCTTGTCATATTTGTGCGACAATCCTGAAGAGGCAATAATACAAAAGAGAAAGATAACACGAGATTAATGGGTCAGTACATGAAAGTGTAAGGACGTCCTGCGATTTCGTCGCAAGACGGCAATGTCATGGGGCTTTATTTTCGCAAGAATATTTAGGCCTGTCATATTGTCGCAACAAAATCACAAGAGAAAAAAGTTAAGGCAAGATCAAGGGGTTTTTGCATGCAAGTGCAAAAACGTCCTGCGATTTTGTCGCAATGACAAGAGGTGGCAAAATAAGACCTTTAACTAGGAAGGCAAAATAAGACCACATAAGAGAAAAAGAAAAAATGAAATCTTAGAAGAAACCAAGAAATATCTAATTGCGAAAATTCAGCAGAAACAGCTGCGAGATTGAGGCATGAATACATGTTTCTATTCAAAAGTAACTTGCTTAATCTTTCATTTGAATACAAATAACAGAGGCAAGTATGGGAATGAATAGAATAAGAACATGTTATTTGTCTCCATATGATAGATTTACGCACGCGTAAAATGAAAGATTGATAATATATTGATTAACCATATTGCAAAAAAAAGAATTGCTTTTTTAATATGTGCAGAAAGAAACAAAAAAGGTGGAATTTGCATTTGAAGATTCAAGAAATTCGCAGCAAAAGATTACAAAGATTGGAGATTAAAAAAATGAATGTACAGATATTACAAAAAGAGAAAGAAGGAAACAAAACTATTTCTTGTTTGACTCATCTTCTTCATCATCTTCATCAAATCCTTCTTCTTCTTCACCTACATCAGATTCCTCTTCTTCACTAGCGTCACTGTCAGAAATATCCAGAGGAGGTGCATTCTTGGGGATTTCTTCTAAGAGGCAAGGATATGTAGAATGAGGGATGTTATTATCGTCGCATACCATCTTAATAGTATGATTGCGAAAAAGAATAACGTAATTCTTAAAGTTCGCAATAGTAATCTTTAATTGACTCTTCAGTCTAGAGCATTTATCATTGCAAGAAGAAAGATCCTTTGCGAGCTGCTCCTTTTCAGACTCAAGTTCTTCAATTCTTTTGAGAAACCTCCCTTCAACCTTCAATAATATATAACAATGAATCGGCAACTTGATGATAATTTATGAAAGACGGACAATTAATAAAGAAGAACAATTAACAACCTTCTCTCGTCGGAAATCATATCCCTAACCAAGGTCGTGTGCTCAGCTTGAAGACTAACATTTACACCTAAATTATTTCCCCATCATCATCTAGAACTTTCGCAGCCCAAGCGAACTCATCATCATTATTTATGAGAAGAAGGAACGAATTTGATTCTCTCTTTCGCTAAGTATAGCATTTACTCGGTTAGAATCATCTCGTTCAATTTGAACCTCAAGAAGATTTTTCTTGGAATTTCGCTAACGCTTGAGCACCTTGACTAGCGATGCGATATTTATCATCTATGATATCACTGATTTTGGTTCTTAAAGTAGTGATCTTCTCTTTAGAATTAAGATAGAAACGCTTAAATTGGTTGGCTAAGCCCAAGCTGGATCTATGATCAATTTCTAAGAGGCGAAGTTTGGATTTGAGTTCATTTATGGGAAGAGATTCAATCTTGTCATTTGAAAAACTATTTAAGGAATTATTAAGGTGTTCAAGGAGGGTATTATTATTCATATATTTGGGGAATGTGTGAAGGAGAATGGCTTCATCAGAAAGATTATAGACGTCTGCGAAAATGATAAGTTAGATGGGGAAAGATTATAGACGTCGATCCCAGAAGAACAGAAGATGGTATTTTCCCCTCAGATATTGGTAGACCTTCTAAGAATGTTAAACTGTTGGGTGGTCCAGTGAGTTTGGATATGAACTTCATCATCGACATGTTATTGAACAGGGTGCACAAAACTGTTCAATTAATGGAGGCGATAAAAAAACTCAAGGATCCTCAAAGTGAGATGCTCTTACTTCGCAACTGTACTGGTGTGTCTAGACTTTATTTTGCAATGCGAACTACCAATCCTACTGCTCTCCAACCTGCCACTGATCTTATGATGACAAGTTATATCAGTATTTGAGGCTACTAATTACTGGAGATGGTGCGGGTTTTGGTCCTTTACAGAAGAGATTAGTTACTTTGCCTATTAAGGATGGTGGACTTGGTATTATACTATGGCTGACACTCGTGCTTATTGTTTTCTTGCTTCTCAGAGCCAGACTACTTCAGTGTAGAAAGTGATCCTTGGTGATTTATTCTCAACAGACAGAGGTTCAGCTTATCAGTTGGCTCTTCAGACCTTTACCCCGTGTATGTGGATTACCGTCTCACTTACCGTGTCGATGATTCTGCCCCCCTCTCCATGCACTCCCTGGCAGTAGTTTATTTTGATGCAGTCAAGAAGCAAATCCCAGACCAATTTCTTATGTCTGCAAGACATTCCGCGCTATGGCAATACAACCGTGTTAAACATGCCCAAGATTATCTGTTGGCGGTACCCATTAGTGGGCTTAATCAATGCCTTGGACCTCGATAATTTAGAGTCTGCTTTGTTATCGTCTCGGTATTCCTCTTTTTGTTGACAATAGTTTATCCCCAAGTTGCAACAAATCTATGGACATTTTTGGAGATCATGCGCTTCATTGTGCTAAGGATATTGGATATAAGTTTCGTCACGACGTTGTTCGTGATGTTGTCTTCGATATTTGTTACAAAGCGAATGTGCCTGCACGCAAGGAGGTTCCTCTCGGTATTCGATCTGATGATGGCAAAGACCTTAAGTCCGCTGATATCCTCGTTTTCAACTGGGAGAATGGGAAAGATGTTTGTATGGATGTTACAGGTGTCTCTCCTTTCACTGGTGATGGTGTCCGCTCCTTTGTCCCTGGTAAGGCTATTTCTAGTGCTGTTTCACGTAAACATACCAAATACTCCGACAAGTGTGATGCACATGGATATGGATTGGGTGTTCTGGCTTTTACTACCTTAGGCGAACTTGGTGAGGATACTTTAGCCTTTTTCAAGCGTCTGAAGAATTGTCTCTTTAGCAATGACGCTATTAGTGGAGTAGGTAGGTTTATTTTTTATAGATTAGGTGTTGCTATTCAAAGAGGAGTTGGAGCCCAGCTTGTCGCTAGGTTGCCAACCTAAAGCTTTGTATGATTTATTTTATTATAGAAAATAAAAGAAAGGAAAAATGAAAAGTTTCATACCATAAAGTTGCTTATTGGCATCCTAAGACTAGATATTTTTTTTCCTTTTGAGAAGAAGAATCGACTTCTAATTGTTTGTTCTTCTCGCGAAGATCAACAACTTCAGACTTCCGGTTCTTAAACTTCTCTTGCGAAGTTGAAGATTTTTCTTTTCAATAATACCACGTCTCTTTTCCAAATCAGAGGAAACAACGAAAGAAGCTTTCCCAGTCTGTAAAGGAAAATAAAGAAATTGTCAAGATATAATATAAATTTAAATTATAATTATGAAGAAAAAGAGAAATGAAGGCATACCAAGATACCAAGAGAATTCATAAAACTAGGAGTCACTGATCTGGAGACCCCATGAAGAGAATCACCACCATCTAATAAAGGGGCATCCCAGATACTCGCAAGAGCTCTGCATGTGCCAGTGAGATGATCATCCTCGATCCCTTGCATGGAGTCAGAGAAGATACTAGACAGTTGTGCCATAGAAGATTCAGGTGGAAAATCTTCCCTCGCGAAAGATGTATCAACATCATCATTATCGTCATCATCAGAGCTTTCGCCAGACTGAAGATTTGAAGGAGTGGGAGAGTGAACTTTTCGCTTCTTTGAAGGTGGAGCAGCAGATTTCTCCTTGCGAAGAGAACCTTTACCTTTGCCTTTGGCCTTCGCAACCTTAGATCCTTCTTCTTCTTCAACAACTACAACACCAACCTTCGCACACAAATGAAGATAAGAAACAGAGGCAACAATATTGTTAAAAGTATAAAGAATGTTTCTTACTTCATCTGTGATGGAGCGTAGAGCAGATAAAGTGCTAGCCTTCCTAGTCCTATTATAGCTCGATCTCATCTTTTTAATCTAAAATTTTCGCAAGAATTAGAGAACAAGAAAGTAACAACAAATGAAAGGCTATGAAGTGAGCAAGATTTGAAGACATACTTCTTTCGCTTTCTCGGGCCAATTAAATACCCAAGGTTGATAAGTAGCGAGATTCGCAGGAAGCACATTTGAACACGAAATATAAGGTCCCTTCAAAACCAGTGGAAAGACGCACCATCTGTCGTCTTTAGAGTGACGAGGAATATTATTCTTGCCAGAATGCCAATCAATGTCCTGCATAAGTATTCTATCGCTGCAACATTTTCTTTCCTCTTCAAGCGAGCACCCCAAATGAGTTTTATCATTTTTCATGTTTATTACTTAATAATTTTCAAAGAAGCTCTCTCTGTGTATTTTCGGCGAATATTTCTAAATCCTCAAATTTAGGATCCCCGACTTCTTTTGGATAAAGAGATCCTTTACCAAAGACCGCGGTTGGCGAATTCAAGCATTAAGCGAATGCAGTCCCACTCAATTGGTAGATGGCTCGCGAGAATTTCGCATGAGCAAGAATTTCGTAAAACAAGGGAAGATTAGGATCATAAAGAGGGATGGGAAGGCCAGCGGGAATCTGACCAAGCGAAACTATGATTTCTTTATCATCACAACGATGATCAGAAAACAGTTTAGTGGAAAGAATGGATTTAACTCCTTGATCGGGAATGGTGGTTAATGTAAAACCTCTCCCTTCGAGATCTTTCTGAATACCTTCAAGAGAAGTTTCGTATTTACGACCAGCTGGAGCCATTTTTAGTATGGGAATGAAGAAGAGATTAAAGATCAAAAGAAGTGGAAACAAGAAAATTTACAGCAGCAGGAGCGGAATTTACGGAGAAAACAAAGAAGAAAAATTGCGAGAAAAGATAATAAGGAAAGTAAAAAAGAAGAAGAAAAGAATAAGAAGAATATATATAGAGAGAAGTATTCTCGAGAAGATAAGCACATTTAATGCAATGAGTAGACGTGAACGGTTGAGAAATAGCGGTTTAAAGGGACGTGTCAAGAAATGGATGGAAGAAGAGATACGCGTAATAAATTCTGCGTAAAAGTACAGAATCATGTCAATACGTAAGAATATGGAAAAATGAACTAGGCCGCGGCATCATGAAGCACTAATTCTCATGACATTCTCTCATTTGCGAGAAGACATGAGAAGAGGCAAGATGTAGGATCGAATATCGCAACATCAATACCTTTGCGAAATCTTTATACGACACACCGCGAAGATATCGCAGATCAAGTTGCCGATGAAATGACGCAACAGATGACGACAGCCTAAACACGAGAAAGATGTGGAGACCTAGCGAGATTTAGGAGTGTTGCGAACTCTAATACTTGTATACTTGCGAGAATATCGCAAATCGATCCTAAAATAAAGGACAGCTTAGCTGTCACCCACTATGTAATATCCTATATAAAGAGCGAGCCAGGCTTAAGAGAAGAGGGAGATCTTTTTAGAGTGGAGGGAAAGTTTTGAGGAGAGAGAAAGTCTAGAGCAATAGTTGTATTCTTGATTTCATTTCCTCTTTGTAAAATTCTTTAACTCAATAAAAAAAAAGTGTGATTGTGGATCTTAAAGATGGGTTGATTATTATGAATTCTTGTGAGGGATGTATTGTAAGATTTCATGTAACTACAAAGTCCATTAGATTCGAAAAGATTGTGGGGTATTTAGTTCATTTCAGAGATGTTCTTGGGTATTTTTTCTTTCATTAATACGTGAAATGATTTACACAGTTCATGAACTGGTGATTTAAAAGGTTCCTGGATAATTTTTGTATTTGAGTACACAAACTGATTTGGACAACTCGCGAACTTATCAAAAACAAAAGGTTTTGAGTTATGAGGCGACTAAATTATTCACGAACCTGTTTGGATAGCTTACAAGCTGATTTTGGTCTTGTGATATTATACTCCAATTATGATTGTCGGTTCCAGAACTATTTAACCATTTTTCTTGGATTAACCACTTTGTGCACAATGTATAATATATGGTTGCACATATCTTATTTATGATTAAGAAAAAATTCTCACATGCTTACATGATCAATCTATATAGAGAAGTTGAGCTTACTTGGTGACAAAGTAAATCGTGAGCATGGAAATAGTTCACAAACCTAGCTTTGTTTATAAGCTATCAAAGCGCCTTGTTCATCAATATAAATATCGGGATCCGTGTACATTAGAATCACAATACTGACACTTCTATGTCCTAGTTATGGATAGAGTAGTCCTAAAAAAAATGTAGGTATCCTCTAGTAAAACTGTATTACGTTACGACTTTGAAACATTTCACTAAGGAATTTGTAAAGCCCGGTCAGACTATCTTTTACCATATAGATCTTTTTTATATGAATCTTGTTCTTATTGATTGTTGTAGTTTCTGAATTGTAGATCAAGAACAAGATAGATATAAATCACAAAGTATTCTTTGTCTCAGATTTTGTGATTCCACAAGATATATATCTAAAACAATTTCGTTTTTGATTTGTTCAGATTGTTCTTATGAGGTGGTAGTGATATAAGATTCTCTTTTCTAAGAGTGTAAGCGTTACAGATCCTTGAGGTTTGCTGGACTTGTTATATTGCAAACATACGTCCATATCTAAATGCTCATGAAGCCGGTGAGCATTTTTTCGCTCCACCGGGTCTGGGTTTAGGATGCTGAGCATTTATTCTAAATTTATACTTTGCGGAGTGATTCAACTGAAAAGATTCATCTATTGTATCAACTGAGGAAGTCGTCACGCCAGTGTAGCCAAAATCGCTCTCCAAGGCCGATTACTCCCCGAGTAATCGCTACAGGCTATATGACCGAGGCGATTTCCGATTCCAAGCTATTTCCGATTTTTAACGATTAAGTCGGCCGATTTGGACCGATTTTTGAGCAAACGAGTTAACGGTTTTTCCGAGTTGGCATCGCATGCACTAAAATCAATAAATAAAATTTTTGTAACCCCTCAGATTAGATTTATCAAACATAAAACCTCTAAATACATGATCAATATGCTCAATATAACAATATACACACTTAGTTACATGGTAGTGTTAAAATTTTAATTTTAATTACGTACAATTCATGATTTATGAGCAGCAATATATAAGTCTCGAATAAATTAGTTCCGAGTAGTAGACCGAGTTTTGGCGATTTCCAAGTCCGAACTTATTGCTCCTCGCTCCAAGCTCCCCAACCGAGTAGGTCCGAGGAACGATTTCGACTATTTGCGTCACTCTACGAACTAAATATTTACCTCCAAATATATGAGTAACTTGAACATCAGTAAAACTTGATGTAATGAACCCGCAATGAGTTATTATGAACTTATTGTCTAATATAAAGGAGATCAATAGCAAGAGGTTTCATTTGTGTGCATGTCAAGCACATAATTAGAAGCTAATGAAATTGAAAATCTTGTTAGCACTTAGAATTATTTATACGAACATGAGGAAGAAAAGCATCTAAATCACGCAACAACAAACATAACCACACAACCAGGTTTCTCTGATACAGATATATACATATTACAAATTAAGAGAAACTTAATTTGATTTTTGTTGATTTTTTTATTGAAAAGAAATAAAGGAAAAATAAATTCGTTGAAACTAACTTGTGTTGTTATAAAATTGTTAGAAAGAAAAGTGATCAAACACAAACATACATATTAAGTGTTTTTTTGTATCAGATGTAGTATTTTGAATAGTTATCAGATATTATTCGATATTCGATAAGATTATCGATTGAAAAGATAATAACGATGATGTTAAATATCCATTGAATAACTATCTGATATCGATGTTTTTATAACAGATACGATCTTTTGGACTTATTTGTTTCGATAAATAACGTTTGCACCTTTACTTTTATCACATACAAATAATCGTAAATAAAATTATTTAAAATGTTATTAAACTTTCCCTTCTTTTTTCATGTTTGATTGATCGTTTAAGGAGGTTTAATATTTTTTTTATTCTTGTCACTCTCTTGATTAGTGGATTTATATGCTTCAGTTCATGTTATATGAAGTTTCAATTATGTTTGGTATAAAAATAAATTAACAAAAATACATATGTATAAGTCTTGTTCCAACTCATAACGCATTGAATTCAGATCTCTACACGGGTTTGACCTTGGTCCAGAAATCGAGGTGTTACAACTTATCCCAGTAACTTAGAGGTCAATAACTGTAAATGTAAGATTAAAAAAAATAAAGTTAAAAGAAAAGGACATATTTGACTAAATCTTTTTGTGTTCATTTCACCCAGGATCATATTTAAGCAGTCCATTATACGCATAGTTTATAATTTTTGGGCATATGACCCATTTTTCGGTGTATCAACAACTTAATTATATTCAATGTTTTAGTTTTTGATTTCTTTTTGTTAAGATAACGTATTTTTGGCATGTCTAACATAAACCCTAATTAAGGAGCCAGTTGGAGGGTATGGAAAAAAGTGGTCGGAATAATTATCATCATATTTCGTTATGATCTATTTAATCGTGACTTCGATATATATATATGTTAACATCTAAAGCAGACTTGCTCATAAAGGCGATTCATTAGAGAATCACGCATATTATGTTTGACTAAGATGTGAATGCCCATAAACTGATGCATGTATAATGGAGGTTATAATAAAAAGATAAGGGAAACTATCCATTTTCGATATCATTTTGTTAGGAAGAATGAGAACTTGGTTGCACGATTCAACAAAAAAAACACGGACAACTATCAATTCTCATCATTTCATAAGCCAACTTTGAAAAAGCGGGGGTCTAACAACACCACCCAATAATTCCATTAGCAATCTGTATGGACTAACTCCGAAATACTTTGCTAGAGAATCACCTAGACAGTCAGACTCAATCTAGATTAAAGTATCTCAAGGAGTTAATATCTCTCACTTGTTTTGATTTACTCAAGCTAAAACAATAGCGAGTCTTTTAATCAAACACAAGGAATAACTTGGACGGTACCAAAGACCAATATCCAAGGATAAATCAATATCAATCAACAACCAAAGGTTGGATTTCCAATTGATGATCTTTAACGCATAACCTGTATTATTTCTATTATATAAAATATAATGCGGAAAAGAAATAACACAGACACCATAAGTTTTGTTAACGAGGAAACTTAAATGCAGAAAAACCGACCTAGTCCAGATTGAATACACACTGTATTAAGCCGCTACGTACACTAGCCTACTACAAGATAACTTCGACTGGACTATAGTTGAACCCCAATCAGTCTCCCACCGATCCAAGGTACGCTTGTAATCATACGCCTCGATCCCAAAGAGGACATCACACTTGATTCCCTTAGCTGATCTCACCCACAACTAAGAGTTTCTCGCAACCCAAAATTGCAGACTTGATAATAAACAAACTGCCTCACACGAAAAAGTCTATCAAAGGATAAATCTGTCTCCCGCAGAAAACCCTAGGTTTTGTTCCGTCTTATGATATGAAATCAAGGTGAACAGGAACCAATTGATAATCTGGTCTTATATTCCCGAAGAACATCCTAGATTAATCAATCACCTCTCTACAAGCCTTCCTGACTACACATGCGGTTTTTCGAGGAATCACAAACAGTGAGACGAATATGTTTGTGACTTTTTTATCTTTCCTATCGGAGAACTCTCACGATATCAATCCAATCAAATATTATACTCGTATTTGATAGAAGATGCAAGATCGATCACACAACTACGATAAAAGTAGTATCGGTCTGCGCTTCACAATCCCAATGAAGTCTTTAAGTTGTTAACCTGGTTTTAAAGAAGAAAACCAATGGTTAAAGGAGAATCGACTCTAGCGAGCGCACTAGTATCACACAGACGTGTGTGTATTAGTTTTGCTCAAAGATGTCTCCTTTATATAGTCTTCAAATCAGGGTTTTGCCTTAGTTACAAAGCTATCCATATTCACCGTTAGATGAAAACCTGATTTAGATTCAAGCTAATATTTCTCAACCGTTAGATCGAAAACTTAGCTTGTCACACACACTTGGGTAAACGTTTTACTGGGTCGTGAAAACCTTGACAAACGTGTACGTGTATGTTGGTTCAACATAGTAACCCAAAAGGTCAACCGTATGAGCATTTCATATTAACCTTGTTCCTCTTCACCATAACTAGTTCAATTGACTCAAATGACCTAGTTAGAGAGTTGTTCAATTGCTATGAGATCTTATGTAACTACACAAGACACCATTGAAACAAAGATGATTCAATTCGATTGAATCGGCTCATGAACTTATAGCCACGGTTTGCATAAAGAATTCCTTAGTAATTAAAGTTTCATGTTCAGAGCACATATTTAGATCGTAACCACTTAAGTTCACAAACAAGTTCGCGGACTTAAGATAACCGACAGAGTTTCCAAACTCAGCAGAAAATCTCGGCAAGGAGACTTCCGCCAGTTCGCAGACTTATCACGCAAACGAGTTTTTTGGAAAATCCAACAGAAATTTGATGCGTGTCGTAGGTGCAATCAAATTAATATCTTATTTCCACTCAATTAAAAATAATATAATGGAAGTCAAGTTCGTTCCCACTAGGAGCAAGAGATTCTAGTTGTAAAAATTGTCACAAAAGGGGGGATGTATAAAGCAAAAGAAAATAAACGAAGCAATTAAAAGATAAAGTTGAAATCAATAAGAGAGACAAGATCAAGGAATCCTTCTTCGTTGCAAAACAATGATTCAAGTTATGTTCTTTTCATCCACATGTTATTAGTCACAGATTATCACCAACCGTAGGATAGCAGGTTCGCTTAGCTAGCCCCAAAATCCCTTATTTCACTGAGTAATAAGTCCGCTTAGTTATCAGATTCTATTCAAAAGAGCCACCTTGAGGTTCGCTTACAAGATGTAATTCCCTAAATGCATTAAGATTTATGAATTTAGGTTTAGTACTAGTAGTTAAACTCGGTTCGCTTGGTCCACTTTCTAGCGTTGTTTTTCCACACAATCGCTCCACGGAATCCCTCCGCAAGGTCTCGTGTTTTCTATTTGTGTAAAGTGTCGAGAACGATTACTTATTCCCTAACTTATACTAGATTTAGATCAAATTAACAAACCAATTTAGCGTGCACTCTAAACAATCTATCAATCAATCAATCATGAATAAACATTCCTATTAGTAAAAACAAACGATAATCATGTGAAAAACTTCAAGATAGAATTAAAACAAAACTCAAAACATGTTAAAAACTAGGAATTCATCCTCAATCAATAATAAAATTAGCTACTCATGTCTTTGAAATTCACACAAAATAATTAAAAGGAGAATTTTCAAAATTTGATGCGTGTCGTAGGTGCAATCAAATTAATATCTTATTTCCACTCAATTAAAAATAATATAATGGAAGTCAAGTTCGTTCCCACGAGGAGCAAGAGATTCTAGTTGTAAAAATTGTCACAAAAGGGGGGATGTATAAAGCAAAAGAAAATAAACGAAGCAATTAAAAGATAAAGTTGAAATCAATAAGAGAGACAAGATCAAGGAATCCTTCTTCGTTGCAAAACAATGATTCAAGTTATGTTCTTTTCATCCACATGTTATTAGTCACAGATTATCACCAACCGTAGGATAAGCGAGGTTCGCTAGCTAGCCCCAAAATCCCTTATTTCACCGAGTAACAAGTCCGCTTAGTTATCGATTCTATTCAAAAGAACCACCTTGAGGTTCGCTACAAGATGTAATTCCCTGAATGCATTAAGATTTATGAATTTAGGTTTAGTACTACAGTAAAAACTCCATATATTAATAACCTTGGGACTTTACAAAATTATTAATATATGGAGTTTATTAATATAGGGAGGTATACCAAAAAAAAAAGATGAATAATATATTGAAAATATATCCTTTATGTGAAGGATATATCCTTTATGAATAATATATTGAAAATATATCCTATTGAATAATATATCCTTTATTATATATTGAATATCCTTTAATATATTGAATAATATATCCTATTAAGAATTTTTAAAGTTTTCTCTACACTATAAATAGTACTAGATATATTAGAAGATAATTCATTATTTTTAATATTATCTTTTTCTCAACCAAATCAAAATGTCATCCAATGTTAGGAAAAGAACTCATATGAGTGATAAAATTCGTATAGAATTGTGTGAAAAGAAAAAATCACATCCAAATTGACGCAAAAAGATCTTGCGAATTGGTTAAAAGATACTTATGAGTAATCAAATTGAACAGTTGCACTACATTAATTGAATGGATATGGACGTCTTCCTTAATCATCCCAATGAGCAACAAGTCGCATATGCTTCAACCGAAGAAGAAATAATTGATGGAATTAGACAAGAAGCGGAGGCGTATAATCCCGATGATGATAGTACGAGAGATACCAAAAGTTTCATGCCAAGAAGCTTTTAAACATGCTTGACAAGTTGGAAATGTTTTGGCTTCAACAAGATGGTGCACATAGCAACGAGGTCTTATGCATACGCAAATCAAAAGATGCCATAACAATCCAAAAAATTACATCATTTTCTCAACCAACAATAGATAAATATTTTTCTTCATCTGAAATTTTGATGTAACAAGATCTATAATTTTCCTATTACGTTGATTTTATTAATATATGGAGGTAAATTCATTAAGGTGGGACTAGAAAAATCTATTAATATTAAAATGTGGAGTTTATTACTATTTCTAACTGGCCCAAATTGGGACCATGGTTTTTTATTAATATATAGAGTTTATTAATATATGGAGTATCAATATATGGAGTTTTTACTGTAGTAGTTAAACTCGGTTCGCTTGGTCTACTTTCTAGCGTTGTTTTTACACACAATCGCTCCACGGAATCCTTCCGCAAGGTCTCGTGTTTTCTACTTGTGTAAAGTGTCGAGAACGATTACTTATTCCCTAACTTATACTAGATTTAGATCAAATTAACAAACCAATTTAGCGTGCACTCTAAACAATCTATCAATCAATCATGAATGAATAAACATTCCTATTAGTAAAAACAAACGATAATCATGTGAAAAACTTTAAGATAGAATTAAAACAAAACTCAAAACATGTTAAAAACTAGGAATTCATCCTCAATCAATAATAAAATTAGCTACTCATGTTAAGAAGTTCACACAAAGAATTAAGAAGAAGAATTGAAAGCAAAAACACAAGTGTTGTGTGTGTAGAGAGGTGTGTAAAAGATATAGAAAACTTCTCTATTTATAGGCTTCAATATTCTCCAAATCTTCCAAGGAATAGAATCCTCATTCCATAGTAATTCAATTTCCAAATTCAAGTCTTTCTCATCTTCCATCTTCTCTTTCCAAATTTGAGCCAAATTCTCCATCCAATTCCAAGTCCAAGTCTTCACACCCATGAGTAGAATCCATACAAAAATCTGTAATTTTGGTCGCCGGAAAGCTGGTATTATGGCCGGAATTTGGCCGGAATCCGGCAAGAATAGTCACCGCCGGTCACCTGAATTCTTCGCCGTCACTGGTATATTCGACGGAATATTCCGTCAGTCCACCGTTAGGACTAACGGTCAAACGGGTCAAACGTTAGTCATCTGGGTCAAAGGGAGGAGAGTGACTCAGCCACCGAGTAAGCTTCTAACTCAGCTGATTGGTCTAACTTGGTTGAGTTGGATCGGTCATCGCCGAGTTGACTCGCCGGTGCAGAAAACTGGCCGAGTTTCGGCTCTTTACAGGGCTTTCCCGGCCAAATTCAGGCCTCACTTCTGCTTCATTTCCCTGTGACAATTCCTAGCATACATCTAATTTAGCACAACAGAGCTTCACTTGTTCATCTCTGCTATTCTCAAAAACCAACAAAGAACAAAGAACGAGAACTTCACCATCCATCTTGTCGATCCATTCGCAACCAACCACCATTGTTCTGGCACTTCTCTGTCAAATTCTTTGAACTCAAACAACCCTCTCTTCAACAACAATTCACCACCAAAACCCTTGATTTCATCTCTCATAATCGAATCCATCTCTAGTCAACACCAACAGCAGCTACTTCTTCTTTACTCTCCACCTCTCGATTCTCAATTCAATTGATCAACAGCAGACCCTCAATCGACTTCCCAGTGTACCCATTTCAGTTTCATCCTCTCTGAGCTGCTCCAGATTCAAACAAATCCATAACATGCTCAATCTCTATTTCTCGGTTTAACAGGAGCGGCTTCATCTCTTCTCTTTCACCAGCAAACCCTAATTTCTTGTTCGTCAGATTCAGCCTTCAATTCACAACAAAACTCAAATACTCCACAAACCCATCTTAGCAGTAGCACCAGTTCTCTCTCAGATTGATCTTCATCTGCTCATCTTTAATTCAGCAAAACCCGGGCCTCAATTCTCGTTCTTCTCTTGCATTCTTCAATCAATTTCAGCAACAACTCGACTCTGAGTCCACAAATTAAATCCATATACCAACATCAGATGATCATAAACCCTAATCTCTCGATCTCAATTTTTCCCAACAACAAGTCTTGCTGCTTCTTCCTCTCTACGAGCTATGAACATCTCTGCTTCCAATTTCTTCTTCGATTCATAATTTCTTCCTTGTTTTCTTGGTTGAACATCGATCCTCATTTCTCAATCTCTCGGAAACACAGCGCAGCCGCTGTTTATTTCTCAATTTCAGCTCCAGGTGAATAAGAATGAGAAGTGATGATTGAAAACGAGAAAAGTCTAGGTTTAGGTTTATCAGAGTAGGGTTAGTATTCAGCACCCGTCACCTGATAAGGGATACCCAGTTCGCAATCCCATAAGTGAATAACAGGTAGACGCCCCTTAACCTCATTGGCCTGTTTTTAGTGCTCCTCCAATAGAGAGTAACCCTTAACCGTGGCTGGACTCCAGATAATGTTCGCCCATGAAATGACAATTTGGCCCTTTTTGCTCAAATAGAGTAATTTCTTCTTCTTTTCCTCCGTGTGACTCCAAAGTATCTATAAAACTCAAAACAAGCGTAAAATACATAATTTACAAGAAAAATAACAAAGAAAGCATAAACAATAGATAATAAATAGGATGTATTCTACACCCTATCAAATTCCCCCACACTTAGACTTTGCTAGTCCTCGAGCAAATCAAACTAAAAACTCACAACTTCAAAGCGTTCAAGCGTCCCAAGCATCCAAAGAGCTATGAGGACAGAGAGTTTCTGCATTCTAGTAATAAGAAGTTAGAAATACTAAAGAACATATTCTCATTCTTAAATGTTGAGTGAGAAATAACCACACCATAATGAGAGAACGCGTGTTTGAGAAACGATCAATAAGCATTTCGCCTCGACTTCTGCCTCACCAAAAAGGATTTTATGATAATTGTACTCAAAAAGACGGCTTTTTATGGGTCTCACATGTGTGCAGGTAGGAATGAAGAGAGAATTCATGCAACACGTTGAATGGTGGGAAGGACAACTTCCGAAATATTTTTAAAAACTCACATCTTTTAACATTTTGAAAAACCATTTTTCGGACGATCTCTAAGAAAGGAAATCAACCATTATCGAGGATGAGATTACTTACTCACCTTCACATATGATCGCCAATTATGATAACACCACTCTCACGGCATCCAATAGAAACGTCTTCCGCTCCTTATCTTGATCTCCTTGGTCTTCGTCTTCGGTTTCAACTATTGATGATAAACTCTTGAATTTCATAAATCCTTAACAATTTGTAACTCTTTTTTTTCCTTAAATCCTTGTCGCTTGAAACTTCCTTATAAATTTTCCTTCCCCATGGCTTATTAAATAAAAATAAAAACAAATATTTCTGTTGTTTTGTTTGTTTTTTTTTTTTTTTTTGTGTTTTTTTTTTATGAAATTTTGAATAAAATTTTTTTTTATTTTTTTTTTTGTAAAAAAAGAGAAATAAAATACAAAAACCGTGGCCGTGGGAGAAGTATTTTACCGCTTGATTCTTCACAACTTGTATCGTCTCGAAATCATAAACTTCAACAATTCTCACCTTTTGATTTTCTTCGCTCTTGTGAATAAGTCTTCAAACTTGAATATAGAATTATGTCATTGTATTGTAAGTCCTCAACATATATGTAAAAATCTGCTCTTTGTATGTTGCTTTACTTGTATTTGAAATTTGCTCTTTTTCTCGTTCCGTTGCTTGTAAACCTTAAACCTTAAACTTTTCCAACTTTCCTTGTAAATTTTGATGTCGCTCCTTGTTGATGATGATTGTGTTTCTATGGATCCGTTGTTGTGGAGAGAATGGTGCTAACTGCAAATCGATCTACAAGAAGGAGGCTTTCATCTATAGACGTCACCCTTATGATTGACAAAATTAGCACTCAAGAGATCAAAGAGTAGTGCTTCTATTGGTGGGAGGTTGGGTAGCTCACCATTCTACCCGAAATTAACGTATTTGACACACACTCAAAAGAAAGCTCTTTAGTTAGATGGAAAAATTTCCTCGGTGCCTCACATGACATGAATACGGGTAGTCTCCACTAATGATTGATCAGCAACTCTAATAACGATTTCTCCCCGCACCAAATTTGCATCACCGGCATGATTAAATCCATTATTTAACACTCTAACAAGCAAGAAATCCGAATGTAGTTCTCTAACATTTCCAAGTTCAATTATGTCGGTCAAAATCTCTATGTAAACATACCTAGAAGTATGCTAGTGACTCTAAAATCTCTAAAAGTTGGAGGTTTTATGTAAAACTTTTTATTTTTTTTAAATAAATACATGTTTAACCACTCCCCCACACTTAAACCTTACATTGTCCTCAATGTAATTGAATCGTCCTAGTAATGTCAAGGTGGAAATTTTAACATAATATGGAACAAGAAAAAGAAATAACAAAAAGCAAAAGAAAATAAAAAGAAAAAGGATAAGAAATACAAAACCTATGGGTTGCCTCCCATTAAGCGCTTGTTTTAAAGTCGACGGCCCGACTTAGCTCTTGTAAGATTCACTCCCCATATACTAACAATCGGAAAATTTGAGGATCCACCCATAATACCTGTTTTGCAAACAATAACTCCATACAAATATTAGCACAAGAAAACAATAGTGAAATTATCGCTCGATAGAAATTTCCTCCACACTTATTCTCGTCCACACTCGGAAGTGTATAAAGAACATAGAATTTGGGAATTTCCATGTGTTCCTCTTGGCAAACCTGCATGGTGTTAGCATCAAGTGTTTCCAATGGTGGATATTTAGAAACAAAATCATCCAAAAATACTTTTGAAGCACATACATTCAAACCAATAGGAGGTAAAGGAGAAGAATCAATATGCAAAGGGTTAGACAAACCTTGCACAATCTCTTGTTTTGCGAAATCCTCTTCATCCTTAGAGAATTCATATGAATTACTTACCTCTTGTATATCGTGGTCCTCTATTAAACCTTGCAACCATTCTTCGTTATTTTCTACCTTAACCAAAGTTCTGGCATCATTATAATCATTGGCAAGTTCAATTGGGTCTTCCACGAAATCAATCAATGTGGTTTCATTCTCTAGCATCATCTCTTCAACATTCTCATCATCGGAATCGGGCCATTCACTAAAATGATTCTCGTTTCGGTATAGATTGTAAGATCTTCTTGTGCGGTGTTACACCGTTTATAACAATAGGTAAGTCACACCCAATCTCCTCCTTTGAATAGGTGAAGGATCGTTATTATGATCCTGAGTTGGAATAACTTCCTCATTTTTGCAACGCTCATACACTTCCCTAGACTCATATCTTTCCCTAAGGAATTTTTTCCAAGCACTAAATGCATCATCTTCAAGCTCTACCTTTTGAATAGGTGCTTGATCATTATTAAGATCAAGGCTCGAGTAAGCTACACTAGCGTCTTCAAAAGTCTCCAAAGGTTGGCCTTTTCCAACATAATCATCGATCAAATATTCACTACACACCATAGGCACATTAGAATAGTTATTGCTTTGATAGCAAAATTCTTCTTTATCCCTATCCTCCTTGTATTGATCCATGTCTCTTCGTTCTTTAGCAATGCCGTCTCGACGTGGTTCCTCCCAAACATAGGGTTGCTGGTCTTGTAGTGATTCTTGCAACTTTTGTTAAAGATCCCCAATCATGGCAGACATCTTATCTGCAAAACTAGAAAATTTCTGATGATAAACAAAACTATCCTCCCATCCTTGTGATTGTCCACTTACATACCCGTCATAAGGTTGTTGATATGTATGAGAATATCCATAAGGTTCTATAGGAATTTGATCATAGCCAAAAGATTGGTTTTGATTGTATCCTAAGGATGGTTGGAAGTTGCCATAATGTTTAGGTTGAAAACCATATTGATTGTTGTAATATGCTTGCTCTTGTCCACCATACATGGAAAACCGATACCTGAAATAAGATTCTCAGAAACCAAGTTAGATACGATATACAATCTAACAACGCAAGAATAAAGCAAAAAGAAAAATAAAAACAACTAAAATCATCCGCTGTTCCCCGGCAACGGCGCCAAAATTTGATGCGTGTCGTAGGTGCAATCAAATTAATATCTTATTTCCACTCAATTAAAAATAATATAATGGAAGTCAAGTTCGTTCCCACGAGGAGTAAGAGATTCTAGTTTTGAAAATTGTCACAAAAGGGGGGATGTATAAAGCAAAAGAAAATAAACGAAGCAATTAAAAGATAAAGTTGAAATCAATAAGAGAGACAAGATCAAGGAATCCTTCTTCGTTGCAAAACAATGATTCAAGTTATGTTCTTTTCATCCACATGTTATTAGTCACAGATTATCACCAACCGTAGGATAGCAAAGTTCGCTTAGCTAGCCCCAAAATCCCTTATTTCACCGAGTAACAAGTCCGCTTAGTTATCGTATTCTATTCAAAAGAACCACCTTGAGGTTCACACAAGATGTAATTCCCCGAATGCATTAAGATTTATGAATTTAGGTTTAGTACTAGTAGTTAAACTCTGGTTCGCTTGGTCCACTTTCTACCGTTGTTTTTACACACAATCGCTCCACGGAATTCCTCCGCAAGGTCTCGTGTTTTCTACTTGTGTAAAGTGGCGAGAACGATTACTTATTCCCTAACTTATACTAGATTTAGATCAAATTAACAAACCAATTTAGCGTGCACTCTAAACAATCTATCAATCAATCATGAATGAATAAACATTCCTATTAGTAAAAACAAACGATAATCGTGTGAAAAACTTCAAGATAGAATTAAAACAAAACTCAAAACATGTTAAAAACTAGGAATTCATCCTCAATCAATAATAAAATTAGCTACTCATATCTTTGAAATTCACACAAAATAATTAAAAGGAGAATTTTCAAAATTTGATGCATGTCGTAGGTGCAATCAAATTAATATCTTATTTCCACTCAATTAAAAATAATGTAATGGAAGTCAAGTTCGTTCCCACGAGGAGCAAGAGATTCTAGTTGTAAAAATTGTCACAAAAGGGGGGATGTATAAAGCAAAAGAAAATAAACGAAGCAATTAAAAGATAAAGTTGAAATCAATAAGAGAGACAAGATCAAGGAATCCTTCTTCGTTGTAAAACAATGATTCAAGTTATGTTCTTTTCATCCACATGTTATTAGTCACAGATTATCACCAATCGTAGGATAGCAGGTTCGCTTAGCTAGTCCCAAAATCCCTTATTTCACTGAGTAACAAGTACGCTTAGTTATCAGATTCTATTCAAAAGAACCACCTTGAGGTTCTCTTACAAGATGTAATTCCCTGAATGCATTAAGATTTATGAATTTAGGTTTAGTACTAGTAGTTAAACTCGGTTCGCTTGGTCCACTTTCTAGCGTTGTTTTTACACACAATCGCTCCACGGAATCTCTCCGCAAGGTCTCGTGTTTTCTACTTGTGTAAAGTGTCGAGAACGATTACTTATTCCCTAACTTATACTAGATTTAGATCGAATTAACAAACCAATTTAGCGTGCACTCTAAACAATCTATCAATCATGAATGAATGAATAAACATTCCTATTACTAAAAACAAACGATAATCATGTGAAAAACTTCAAGATAGAATTAAAACAAAACTCAAAACATGTTAAAAACTAGGAATTCATCCTCAATCAATAATAAAATTAGCTACTCATGTTAAGAAGTTCACACAAAGAATTAAGAAGAAGAATTGAAAGCAAAAACACAAGTGTTGTGTGTGTAGAGAGGTGTGTAAAAGATATAGAAAACTTCTCTATTTATAGGCTTCAATATTCTCCAAATCTTCCAAGGAATAGAATCCTCATTCCATAGTAATTCAATTTCCAAATTCAAGTCTTTCTCATCTTCCATCATCTCTTTCCAAATTTGAGCCAAATTCTCCATCCAATTCCAAGTCCAAGTCTTCACACCCATGAGTAGAATCCATACAAAAATCTGTAATTTTGGTCGCCGGAAAGCTGGTATTATGGCCGGAATTTGGCGTAATCCCAAAGAATAGTCACCGCCGGCCACCCGAATTCTTCCGTCATCGGTATATTCGACTTAATATTCCGTCATCCACCACTAGATTAGGACTAACGGTCAAACGGGTCAAACGTTAGTCATCTGGGTCAAAGGGAGAAGAGTGACTCAGCCACCGAGTAAGCTTCTAACTCAGCTGATTGGTCTAACTAGGTTGAGTTGGATCGGTCATCGCCGAGTTGACTCGCCGGTGCAGAAAACCGGCCGAGTTTCGGCTCTTTACAGGGATTTCCCGGCCAAATTCAGGCCTCACTTCTGCTTCATTTCCCTGTGACAATTCCTAGCATACATCTAATTTAGCACAACAAGCTTCACTTGTTCATCCGCTATTCTCAAAACTAACAAAGAATGACAACAGAACTTCACCATCCATCTTGTCAAACCACAAGCAACCAACCACCATTGTTCTGCACTTCTCCTCACAAATTCTTTGAACTCAAACAACCCTCTCTTTCAACAACAATTAACCACCAAAACCCTTGATTTCATCTCTCACAATCGAATCCATCTCTAGTCAACACCAACAAAACAGCCTACTTTTCTTTACTCTCCACCTCTCGATTCTCAATTCAATTGATCAACAAACAGACCCTCAATCGACTTCCCGGTGTACCCATTTCGTTTCATCCTCTCGAGTCTGCTCCCGATTCAAACAAATCCATAACATGCTCAATCTCTATTTCTGCTTTAACAGAGCTGCCTTCATCTCTTCTCTTTCACCAAAGAAACCCTAATTTCTTGTTCACGATTCACCTTCAATTCACAACAAAACTCAAATACTCCACAAACCCATCTTAGCAAAAGAGCACTGGTTCTCTCTCGTATTGATCTTCATCTGCTCATCTTTAATTCAAATAAAACCCGCCAATTTCATTTCTTCTCGCATTCTTCAATCAATTTCAAAGAACAACTCGACTCGAGTCCACAAATTAAATCCATATACCAACATCGATGATCATAAACCCTAATCTCTCGATCTCAATTTTTCCCAAAGAACAAGTCTTGTCGCTTCTTCCTTCTCTACGAGCTATGAACATCTCTCGCTTCCAATTTCTTCTTCGATTCATAATTTCTTCCTTGTCTTCTTGGCAATTTGAACATCGATCCTCATTTCTCAATCTCTCTAAACACAGTAAGCCACTGCTTATTTCTCAATTTCAGCTCCAGAATAAGAATGAGAAGTGATGATTGAAAACGAGAAAAGTCTAGGTTTAGGTTTATCGAGTAGGGTTAGTATTCAAAGACTCACCGATAAGGGATACCCAGTTGGCAATCCCATAAGTAAATAACAGTGTAGACGCCCCTTAACCTCATTGGCCTGTTTTTAGTGCTCCTCCAATAGAGAGTAACCCTTAACCGTGGCTGGACTCCAGATAATGTTCGCCAATGAAATGACAATTTTGCCCTTTTTGCTCAAATAGAGTAATTTCTTCTTCTTTTCCTCCGTGTGACTCCAAAGTATCTATAAAACTCAAAAAAAGCGTAAAATACATAATTTACAAGAAAAATAACAAAGAAAGCATAAACAATAGATAATAAATAGGATGTATTCTACACCCTATCAAATTCCCCCACACTTAGACTTTGCTAGTCCTCGAGCAAATCAAACTAAAAACTCACAACTTCAAAGCGTTTCAAGCGTCCCAAGCATCCAAAGAGCTATGAGACAGAGAGTTTCGCATTCTAGTAATAAGAAGTTAGAAATACTAAAGAACATATTCTCATTCTTAAATGTTGAGTGAGAAATAACCACACCATAATGAGAGAACGCGTGTTTGAGAAACGATCAATAAGCATTTCGCCTCGACTTCTGCCTCACCAAAAAGGATTTTATGATAATTGTACTCAAAAAGACGGCTTTTTATGGGTCTCACATGTGTGCAGGTAGGAATGAAGAGAGAATTCCTGCAAAACATGATTATTATAGCCGTTCATATACTCAACACAAGAACTTGTGGAATATATGAAAACTCAATTAGATTAATTACAAGAGAACCTATAATTAATCTAATTGGAATACAAACAACCAAACTAATCACGAAAGTAATCAATTCAATTGTAAAAGGATTTGATCAACAAAAGAAGACTTTCGGAGCAAATAACTAAATAACCAATCAAGATGATTAATTTAGTTCAAGAATGCTCAACATATAGCATCTCACGGAACAACCAACCAAGCCAATAAGAATAATCGACTTAGTCGTATCGTGCTCAACATATGACACACAATGGAGCCTTCACGGAAATATATAATAAAATGGATCAATGAAGATCAATACCATGGATAACATACAAGGATCTATTCTATTTTCCATTATTATATGCAAAACAACATAATAGACTTTATCCTTGTCATACAAAAGATTTTAATCCTATTTTCCATCAAATAAATGACTGCCTAGGCATAACTTTTGTATTTGTCAAAAGTCCATTCGTTCTTTCATCAATACGAATACCAATTTATGAATGACTTTACTTTTGACAACATATGGGACCTTCAAGTTCACGGACGCAAACAATACATATCCCATAAAAATATTGCAATATAACAGACCACAAGATTAAATATTGCAAACCATCATCCTCCAAATATTTTTAGAATTTAAAACAAATAAACCTAAAAAATAATAACAAGAAGAAGATGAAATCAAAACTAGCTATGTGTAGTCACAATCATTGCTATTCAAAGCACAAGTTATTCTTCCAACTAAGCCAAAAGGAAGACATTCTAGATATTAAGAAGAACACGAATTACTCATCTTCTTCTTCTTCTTCTTCCCCATCAGAGATATTCCAAGATGCTTGAATTGCGTTCAGATCCTCCTTAAGTTCGGGAAACTTGGTTGCAACCAAGGACAATTGTTCTTGAACACACCTTACTCTTGAATCAACCTTCCGTACACCTTCATGAATCTTTTTAAGAAAGCTTATTGTAGTAGGGTCGCTAAAATCAAGAGAAGCAATTCTTTGTCGCTTGCAAGCATTTTCCCTTACACGCCTAAAGGTACACGGAAGAACCAGTTTGGGAACCCCAAGAGAGTTAGTTGCCAATCAAATTACAACCACGATATTGAAAAATGCGACTAATCAAGCAAGGGTATCCCAACATTTTTACGGGTGAAGTCATCGAGATCATTTAAGAGATAATGAACCCACAAACATCGAGACCAGAAATACCTGAATCAAGAAAATAAACCAATTCCGCAAACTCATGACTCCACCAAGAATTTTCAATTGTGGATGGACAAAGATTGGGGATACCAAGTTTTCCAAAAGCCATCAAGGCAATACTAAGATCATTAGTGGGGAACTTTACTTGACTCTAAATAACCTTCTTACCACAAAGACCCATTGATATATCATCACATGAAGGACGTTCATCACAAGGTCTAGGAAGCCGTACGTTCCCTAACGGAATATTAGTAATCCTTGAAATTAAGTCTCTATCAACAAGGAACCTTTTCTTACCAATCATGGATTTTAATTCCATTTTGTTGTGATCAACATCATGAATATTGGCATAGAAAATCCTTGTAAGAGAATCAAATCCTTGACCTAGACCATCAAAGATATTTCCAAGCTTGAATTTTGAAAAGCATACTAAATCCTCTTCATGCCCACTAGAGAAATCAATCCTCTTTTCTAGAATAAAACCCTTATTGGAAATCTTATCAAACACTCTTTCACAAGAATCATTCACAAGCCTTATTCTAAGAGAGTTTTGGTTATAAGATGGATTCAAGCTAGAGGATTTTGACTTTTTGGAACTCCTTTTTGTACCCTTAGAGATCACCATAGTTATAAGAAATTGAGAGGAGCAAGAGGATAATACTTACTTGGATAAAAAACTTCAAACACCCTTCCTCTTGATTTCTTCAAAGAAGCTCTAATGGTGGAGAACCACAAACCCTAGTTCACATACACGGACGGGAGATGAGAAAGGAGAAGGTTCGCGAACCACATACATATATATCCCTCATTCATGGGCTTGGGTCGAACACGAACCGTGACTCACATAAGACTTAAGGGATTTTCTTAGCCCTTTTCACATTAAGGTATGCATCCAACATATATGTGAAAGAAAACAAAAGCAATAGAAAGCTAACCAGGAACAACAAAACTATACACAACACAAACCATTTCTTGCCCCACTTCAAGATATGTACAAATGGGGTAAATGCCATCATTGTTACCAAGAGGCATAATGCGCAGAGGAGTTCTCATGCGACATGTATGGTTGATAAGTGTGAATAGTCCCTGTAGTATAATCAAAATAATGATGATAGTCAGGGAAGTTGGATCTTTCTATCCTTCGTTTGTTCGGGCTGGAAGAAGAATATTTTCGATTTCTGGGTTGTACAGTATTAACAGCCTTAACACGACAAACACCCTTTCCATAATGATTCTTAGACTTAACAGAATTAAGTTTTTCTAAGAATTTAAGTGTAGTTGCAGGAAATCCCACACTACACCCCTTACTCAATTTTGCTTAATTAATCCATTATAAGATGTAAGATCAAGAATATTTATTGATTGAATCTATGAAATGTTTACTCAGGATAATAAAATTACACTTAGAAATTAAAACACTCTTAAACTTTCTCTCTCCTCTTGACTTGCTCAACCATTCCAAAAAATCCCCCCCTTTATTGCAAACTCATTTACCTCTTTATATGGGTAATACATAGTGGATGACAAATAAGCTACCCTTTATTTTCGGAATGTCTCGCGAAGTGTCGCAGATGCACAAACATTCACTCTCGCGACACTTCTTAACCCTCGCCAGATCTCACGTCTTCTTTATGTTTTGCCTCGTCGTTATTCATTGCGTCGTTTATTTTAGCTCCTCATGATGCCTCGCGACACCGCTGCTCATTAATCCCGCGAGCCTTGTATGTTGTGATATTATGATCCTACATCTTGCCTCTTTTTCCTTGAATATTGCTTGTAGAGCGATCTTTAAGGAAAAATCTGTTGTAGCAGTAATCTTTGATCTTTGTTGAGGAAGGAACAAGCGGAAGAATACTGGTCTTTGAAAAGTACGTACTTGCCTCTATTCTTTTGCGAAGTTCGAAGCTTTGCGAAGCGTCAATTCTTGCCTCATGAATTACGGAAAATAATCATTTTCGCACGCTATTCTCGCCTATTAGGAAATATGTTGTATATTTGGATTCTACTAGAATTCTTTTAAAATCCGGCTTCCTTGGATTTAGTAGTGTCCGTTTACACGTGTCTATATTTACCTCTTTTACCGGTGCATTTAATGTTATCCGGTCATGACCTTTTTTCTTATCTATTTATAGGAGCATCCCCTGTGAAAAATTTTTCTTTTCCTTTTCATCTTCTTCATCGTCTGCAAGTGTTCTTCTTCTTCATCACTCGCAAGTGTTTGCCTATTATTGTCTCTTACCGTCTTCTTCACCACTTTTGTTGTTCCCATCGCTGTTACTCTCATGACGTCCGGTTTTGTTAATTTTGCCATATTTGGCTGATTTTGTGGTTGATCGTATTTGAGATTAGCTTTCCTTGTTGAAATCACGCTGGTATGATTAACTTTGTAGTTCTCTTTCTCGCCATTGTTGTTTAGCAAGAACCAACCCGAACTAAATTCTTCGTGAAAGACCCTCTTCTTTCTTTGGGCTCGCCATCGAAATCTACTTCGCAACAGAATCCCTCACACAACCAAAACCCACTTCGCGAGCAAAATCTATGGCTACAAAAAGACAAATCATGGAGTGACAAGGTATTCAAGAAACATTTGTTTTTTATTAACAATACGTTATTGCCTCTCGTCTCTTATTTAATTTGTCATTCGCAGGGATGATAAAATTACGGTAATACTCCCAAAAGGCTTCGCTACTCTAAGCTCAAGTTACCCCCAACGTTCCATTTCCTTCATTCACACCTTCGTCCCTCGTCCAAAATCTTCGCAAGATAATTTTATGCCTCTTTCTTCCTCGGTAACATTACTAGCGACAATATTTCTATACCTCAACTCCTCATAGACCAAGTTCCTTACAACCGTCCTCCTACAAACGATATTATACCTCCTCCTACTATCAATGTCCTCGCTATTTCTCCAATCACTTCTCTCCCCGAAACTTCCTCTTCTCATGAGGTTCCTTTGACAAAAGACGACTGCCTTCTTTGTTTGAACAAATTCCTCTAATCTGTAAAATTTGGAGGGGATAGATGTGGCCTTTAAGGTCCTCTCTCGATCTCGTGAATGATGCCAAAAAGACTTTTGCAGATCTGTCAAATCCAATGTCTGCGAGATTTTAAGTAAGCATCTTGGTCCCGATAGATCTCGCAAGCATCTTTAGTTCAAGAAATTAATAAGCTGAAGGATGATCTCCAAGTTATGGCTGTGAAATGCAATAATCTCCACCTTGAAAATCAAAAATTTCTCAGTATCTCACTAGATCGTGATAATCTTCGCAAGAAGAATGAAGAATTGAAAGGTATGCTCTCGCCACCCCCCTTCTCTTTTTTTTTTTTTTTTTTTTTTTTTTTTTACAACTCAAACCCTTGTTCGTCCTCCAAGAATTAAACCAGAAACGAATAATGGAGATATATCAGACGGAGTCTATCGTTGAAGAAGTTCGAGTTGAAAGAGATGCTTGGATGGAACAAGATAATCTCTTAGATAATCTTCATACCTATGCAAATTTGATCAAATAAATAACTTGTCTAAAGAGAATTTTGATTTATCGCAAAAGCAAGACTCATTAAGTAATGACTTATCTCGCCTCTCTTATTCTTTGACTAAAACTAATTTGGAGTTGGAAACTTTATCGATGAGAATCGAACTCTTTCACAAGAGAAACGTTCTCTCTGTTGAATAAGGTGGCGATCTACTCGCAACAAGATGATGCTTGTCAAAAACTATGCAAAGAACAAGAACAGCCATTCATACTTTGAAAAATCAACTTGAAGAAAGTTCCACCGAGAGAGATAAACTTATTCAAGGTAGAATAACTTTGAGTGTAAAAGTGAAGCAATTCCAGAACAATGCACCAAATTAGAAAAATCCAACTCTACTCTGCCACCGAAAATTCCATACTTGTTTCTAATGACAAGAAGTTGCGATCTCGATTGAAAGGTTTAGTTGGAGACTCATTTGATGATGCAATGGATTGTCTGGGAAATAACTTCGCGGCTTTAATTCAACAACTTACTCTTCAAAAGGAAGGTAGTCAAATTATTTGACTACCTTATTTATTTCACACATTTTTAATTAGTCTGAAAGTTCCAAAGATCTGTTGTAAGGATCTCTTTTAATCTTTTCTTGTGTGTTTATTATGCGTATTCGAGAAGAAGCTTCAGCGCCGTCATTTCTACTCTAAAATCAGATTATTCCAAAATTCGCAAAGAAAATGGATTGCTCGCTTCCTCCCTTGCTCGTTCTCGCGATCGTGCAGAACGTAGATTTGATTATATGTCTGACTGTAAAGACATAGACAGTAAGAACCGTCAAAAAGCGCTGCTTCGTCAATTCCCTCTCAAAGCTGAAATTCTCGTGAATGAAATTTTACTGTCTAAGTCTCTTGATCCTATACATGTTGATCCTCTGGAAGTAAGTGACGATGAAGTCCCTAATCCTCCTGATAGTGATTATGACTATGAAAGCGGTGAAGAATTCCCTAGTAAGGAAGTCGTCGATGAAGATCCGAATAGAAGAATTTCTGATGAAAATCCAAAGAATCAAGCGAGAATAAAGGTGATGAAAATATTTACAAGCAAATCCATCGACGGCGGATGTGAAGTCGATAAAAGCGCGAGAAGTCTCACCATCCTCTCGTAGAGTTAAATTCTCTTTGTAATTTGTTAGAATTCCTTTTTGTTTGAATGACTTAACTCTTTTGATTGAGTAATTTCCATATTTCCTTCTTCCTTTCTTAATTAAGACCACCTTGCGAGCATGTTCGCTCATTGAATCTTTTATTAAGTACATCCATCCCAATCAGGGATTTGATTTTAATTCTTCTCATCGCGACAAAGTCGCAGGCCACCTTTACATTTTCATGCAAAGGCCCATTGACTTTATCATTTTTGTGTGGTCTTACAAGTTAGACCTCCCTAATTAGAGGTCTTCCCCTGCCACCTTTCATCGCGACAAAATCGCAGGACGTCTTTACACTTGCATGTAAAGACCCATTGATCTTGCCTTATCATTTTCCAAGTATTTTTGCCTCTGCAGATGTTTTAGTTATGACAATATGACAGGTCTATATATCCTTGCGAACATAAAGCCCCATGACATTGCCGTCGTGCGCGACGAAATCGCAGACGTCCGTACATTTTCATGTAAAAACCCATTGATCTCGCGTTAGTATTATTGCCTCTGCAGGATCATTGCACAAATATGACGAGCCTAAATTTTCTTGCGAAAACATAGCCTTATGACATTTGCGTCTGTTTTGACACCCCCCCTAATGGAGAGCGTCGCCCTTATCATCTCCTCGGTTGCCCCTTCAAGGAGGCGAAATATCGGCCATACAAGACTAGCTCCTCCCATCCGGTCTTAACAACAACCAAGTTTTCGCAGCCCTCTTATCCCTTATACCTATAGGGTTTATGGTTACGAGGCTGCACCCTAAGTGGAGTTTTCTTCGGCAGTGCAACGCATGCCAAGACTTGCCAAGAATGGCCAGGGTAGGTTCATCCATCCCGGGCACTCTGGCTCAACCGTGTACCTCGGCGCCTTGAGCATACACTGACTCCTTGGAAGAGACCCTCGGTCGCCCAACCAGTGTATAACCTACATATATAGTTGGGAATCCAAGGTATCTCCCCCGGATAGGCTTTCATGGGCCCCAAATTTTCATGACTCAGGCTTCAGGAGCGGTGTAACCTTCCCTCTGAGCCATGTCGAGAGATACCCCCTTATATGACGCACTTTAGGTCTTACATTTGCCTCTTACGAAATGTTATTCGCGAACTAGGGTGTACGCCATAAAGGTTCGTCCCATTCATTCATTCTTTTATTCAATCATTCTTTATCATTTGTTATTTTGCTTGCGAGATATTCGCCAATTCATTCATTTAATTATTCATTTTTTTCTTGTTGTTTTGCTAAGTCATTCATGACTTCTTGTTATTCTTGTCGCGAGATCTTCGCGGATTTTCTCTGCATTTTATTGAATGTCGCAAATATTTTGCGAAGAAGTACTTCATCTTGATTCATTTTTCCTCTCCCATTTTTACGGGTAATACTTCTTGAGATATAATTTATTCCATGGTCTATCCAATTTTTGTCCCACATCTTTTCCTTCGGGATCCATCAATCTATATGCCCCTGTACCAACTACCTCTTTTATAATATAAGGTCCATCCCACTTTCTCGCCAATTTGCCTCCACTTTCACGTTGATATATTGGGGTTTCTCGCAGCACCAAGTCTCCTGGTTGGAATTCACGTATTTTTACACGCTTGTTATATTCTCTAGCCAGCCTTCTCTGATAATTCTCCATGTGTCGCAATGCCCTTTCTCTCTTTTCTTCCAATTCATCCAACTTGATTAGAATGTTGCTGCGCTAAGATTTTTATCCCAAACCTCTTTTTTAGTTGTCGGAATCACAATCTCTGTTGGGAGTACTGCTTCAACTCCGTAAGTTAGGCAAAAAGGGGACATTCCTGTGGCTTCTCTTCTAGTTGTATTATAAGCCCATTCTGCGTTGGGTACTTGTTCGCACCATCCCCTATTGTGTCCTTCCAACTTTTTCTTCAATATATCGGCAATTGTTTTGTTTGTTGCCTCAGCAGGCCATTAGCTTGTGGATATAATGGAGTTGATTTTCCACATCTTATCTCGAAATGCATTAAGCGAATAACTCTATATTTTGCCCTTCAAATCGCTTCCCATTACGGATACCAATTGTGCGGGGATCCCAAATCTGCATATAATATTTTCAAATATAAAAGTAAAAACATCCTTATCGCGAATGTGCCGGACCGCTTTCACCTCGCCCATTTTGTGAAATAGTCTGTTGCGACAATTAAATACCTTCTTTGTCCTGTTCCCGGTAAAAATGGTCCCACAATATCTAAACCCCATTTTCCAAAAGGCCATACACTTCTCGAAGAATTCAACGGTGCTCCAGGTGCATGTATCTTCTTCCCATGTCTTTGACAATCTTCGCAGCGTCTGGATATTGCTCTCGCGTCCTCATGCATATATGGCCAATAATATCCTTGCGTCTTTGCCTTATATGCTAAAGATCTCCCGCCGCTATGGTTTCCGGCATCCCCACTATGCAGCATCTTCAATATGGTTTCTCCTTCTTTCCTTGTTAGACATCGAAGCGAAGGTCCATCAAAAGAACGCCGATAAAGCACGCCATCTCGTAATTCATAATTTGTTGCCCGGCTCTTTAACTTGTGTGCTTCCAATCTATTTTTTGGTATCTCGCCTTTCATTAAGTACGCGTGAAGTTCTACTCTCCAGTCTTCCTCGCGACATTGCATTTCATCTACCACCATCATTATATCTGCTTCTTGTCCCTCCTCTTTATTAATTGATGGCGCCAGTAGCGTCTGTATTTTGATATTCCTCGCAGTTGGGTCTGTCATCATACTTGATATAAAGGCAAAGGCGTCTGCGAGTCTATTATCTCTCCTTGATATGTGCCTCCATTTTATCTTCCGTATACTGTATGACAACACTTCTAAAGTTTCCTGTATTTCTCAGGGATGGATCATTTGTGGCATACTTCTCATTATCGACAAATTGCCAATTGCGAGTCACTGGTAATCCTCACATTTTCCGGTTTCATTTCTATTGCAAATCGTAGAGCATGTATTATAGCTTCGTACTCCGTTTCATTATTGGTAGACTCAAATTCCAATCTAAAAGCAAAAGCTAACTTATTGCCCTCCGGCGAAATCACAACAATTCCCACTCCTTTACCTTCTCCATTTGATGATCCATCCACTAATATTTCCCACCGATCTGGCTCAGTTAACAAGTCTTTTGGGTCTCCATGCTCTTCTTCTACATCCATCATTTCATCCACTGCTTCATCTTCTTCCAAAGGAAATTCTCGCGAAAAGTCTCATGACAACCTTGTGACTTGGTTGAAGATAATATTTCATATTTGAGTTTGCAATGGCTTATTTGAGCATTCCATCTTTCGACTCTTCCTGATCTTTTTGAATTTTTCATTACTGACTCAATTGGTACCTTTGTTACCACTCTAACAAAGATGTGCTGAAAATATATGCGAAGCTTAAACGACGCATAGACTAACGCCAGATTAGTTTTTCAATCTTCGAATAATTTCTTTCTCGAGAATTAAAAGTTTTCTTGATATAATAGATTGGTTTTTCTACTCTGCGTCATTGTTCAGTAAAGCGCACTTAAGGCATGCGAGGTTGTCGCGAGGTATATTAATAATTCCTCTCCTGGTTCTCGCATACATAATGGATATATCCATTAAATGCTCTTTGATCCCTTGTAAAGCCTTTTCACATTCATCTGTCCACTTAAATTTCGATCCTTTTTTCAAAACACTGAAAAAGTGTTTACACTTATCAGATGACCGCGAGATGAACCTTCCTAATGATGCTAGCAACCCATTCAGCTTTTGAACATCCTTTACTTGTCGCGCAGTGTCGGCATATCGCGAATTGCTTTTACTTTCTCCCGTCAACATGTATTCCTTCCTTTGATATAATGTAGCCCAAGAACCTCCCCCGACGCTACTCCAAAGGTACATTTTTCTCGATTGACTTTGATGTTGAAACGCCTCATTTGTTCAAAAATTTCTTTCAAGTCTCGCACATGATCTTACGCCTTTTTACTTTTTACTAGCATGTCATCTACGTATACCTCTAATGTTTTATGTATCCATTCTCATAATACCTTTTCTACCATCCTTTGATACGTTGCTCCGGCATTTCGCATCCAAACGGCATTTTAGTATAGCAGTATAATCCTCTTGGAGCGAAGAAAGCGTATGCTCTTGGTCTTCTTCGACGAGAGGAATTTGATTGTAACCTTTGTATCCATCCAATGATGATACTCTTTCATTCCCGCCACCGATTCGACCAGCTGTGGAATGTCTGGTAATGGAAAACTGTCTTTAGGGCAAGCCTTATTTAGATCAGTGAAATCAATACAAATCCTTATTCCCTTGTTCTTTTTTGGAACTATTACCATATTCGCTATCCATTCAGGATATTTTGCTTGTCTAATAATTCCTGCATCCAGCATCTTCTGCAGTTCTTCTTCTATCTGAGAGTGATATGCTGTTGCTATCTTCCTAATTCTTTGTTTGAATGGCTTTATATTTTTATCAATTTCCAATTTGTGACAAGCTACCGACGGGTCTATTCCTGTGCATTTCATCCATATCCCACGCGAAGATATCTTTATAATCCCGCAATAGATCGATGGTTCTTTTCTCTTCATCCATTCCCATGTTAGTTCTAATCTTCAGTATCTTGGGTTTTTCCTTAGTTCCAATATTCACTTCTTTGGTTTGCTCTGCCGCGACATAACTGGCCTTCGGTTCTCCCATAGGGGTCGGTCCTTTTGGTTCTTTCGCAAGATCATTTTCTTCTCCCGAGATCTCGCTAGGTATGCCTTTTCCTTCCTTCGCTCTTATCATGTAAACTCACGAATTCTTCTTCTTTCTTAGCCGCCTTGCCATCTTTTTGCGATACTTCGATATACTCTTTCGCTTGTTTACTTGTTCTTCGCAACACTTTACTTCATTTTGATAATATATTCTTCCTTTAGCAGCATCCCCTTTGATTTCGCCGATTCCAGTTGGTGTAGGAAATTTGATACATTGATGAAGCGTCGACGCCACAGCTTTTATTGCATGTACCCATGGTCTTCCTAGTAATATGTTATACGGTGATTCCATATCCACTACACTCAACGTCACCTGTGTTTCAATTCCTCCTAACGGAGTACGTATTTCTATCTCCCCTTTAACTTTTGTTACAGATTTACCAAAACCTTGAATATTGTACGCCGCGAAAATCATATCTTCATCTTTATATCCCATCTTTTTGTAAGCGTGATAAAACATGATGTTCACCAGACTCCCTGTATCAATTAAAACTCCATTCATTACCCAGGTTCTCACTGTGTTCTCTAATTCCTCTCCTTTCTTATATGCGTTTATTGCGATCACCAGTGGAGATGCGTGATCTAAGTTTTCTTTGGATATTTCCTCCGCCGTAAAAGTTATCTCTTGTTTTTCCCAATCCTTCAAAGGTGATGATATTTCTCTATCCGTAATCTTCTTTCCTTCAAAATCTCGTTTGTGTATTCTTCCTCTGATATTTTCATGAAATTCGCTAATCATTACTCTTGTGTCTGTGTTGCATGCCATATCTTTTTCACCCGATTTAAGATTTTCCTTTCTCATTTTTTTTTTTTTTTTTTTTTTTTGATTCAAACAACTTTAATTGCAATTTCCTCTCTTTTACAAGCGATCTCCCTGTTTCTAGCGCATATGTAGTTGCAGGAAATCCCACACTACACCCCTTACTCAATTTTGCTTAATTAATCCATTATAAGATGTAAGATCAAGAATATTTATTGATTGAATCTATGAAATGTTTACTCAGGATAATAGAATTACACTTAGAAATTAAAACACTCTTAAACTTTCTCTCTCCTCTTGACTTGCTCAACCATTCCAAAAAATCCCCCCCTTTATTGCAAACTCATTTACCTCTTTATATAGGGTAATACATAGTGGATGACAGCTAAGCTACCCTTTATTTTCGGGAATGTCTCGCGAAGTGTCGCAGATGCACAAACATTCACTCTCGCGACACTTCTTAACCCTCGCCAGATCTCACGTCTTCTTTATGTTTTGCCTCCGTTATTATTCATTGCGTCGTTTATTTTAGCTCCCTGCGACTGCCTCGCGACACCGTCGTTCATTAATCCCGCGAGCCTTGTATGTTGTGATATTATGATCCTACATTAAGAACACATTTGAACGCTTTAAACAGATCATTATCAATTGATCCGGCACGATGGTATTACTCATAGAGATCATGGGTTAATCTAGTGAGACTCCGTATCCTTGAGCGTATTGAACGTTTTCCCTTATTTTTATTTTTTCCTTCAGATTGCTTCTTATCATTTAAATCTTTCCTTTTAGATGAAGAGATATTATCATGAGAACCAGGGGGTTTAACCATAATAATCCTTAAGGAATTATGGCGTGCGTTACAGATGACTGGAGCAATCTTTCCTAAGAAATATTCTATAGGGAAATTTAAAAGGAACGAACAAACACAAACTTATTAGGTTTACAGTGTTTGCCTGCTCTGATACCAATTGAAAAAGCGGGGGTCTAACACCACCACCCAATAATTCGATTAGCAATCTTTATGTACTAACTCCGAAATACTTTGCTAGATAATCAACTAGACAGTCAGACTCAATCTAGATTAAAGTATCTCAAGGAGTTAATATCTCCCACTTGTTTTGATTTACTCAAGCTAAAACAATAGCGAGTCTTTTAATCAAACACAAGGAATAACTTGGACGGTACCAAAGACCTATATCCAAGGATCAATCAATATCAATCAACAACCAAAGGTAGGATTTCCAATTGATAATCTTTAACGCACAACCTGTATTATTTCTATTATATAAAATATAATGCGGAAAAGAAATAACACAGACACCAGAAGTTTTGTTAACGAGGAAACCGCAAATGCAGAAAAACCCTGGGACCTAGTCCAGATTGAATACACACTGTATTAAGCCGCTACAGACACTAGCCTACTACAAGCTAACTTCGGACTTGACTACAGTTGAACCCCAATCAGCCTCACACCGATCCAAGGTACAGTTGTACTCCTAAGCCTCTGATCTCAGCAGGACACTACGTACTTGATTCCCTTAGCTGATCTCACCCACAACTAAGAGTTGCTGCAACCCAAAATCGCAGACTTGATAATAAACAAACTTGTCTCACACAAAAAAGTCTATCAAAGGATAAATATGTCTCCCACAGAAAAACCTAGGTTTTGTTTCGTCTTATGATATGAAATCAAGGTGAACAGGAACCAATTGATAATCTGGTCTTATATTCCCGAAGAACAGCCTAGATTAATCAGTCACCTCTCTACAAGCCTTCCTGACTACACAGGAGGTTTGTCGACGAATTACAAACAGTGAGACGAAGATGTTTTTAACTTCTTTATCTTGCATATCGAAGAACTCTCACGATCTCAAGCCACTCAAAGATTGTACTCGTACGATATAAGATTCAAGATCAGATCACACAACTATGATAAAAGTAGTATCGGTCTGGCTTCACAATCCCAATGAAGTCTTTAAGTCGTTAACCTGGTTTTAGAGAAGAAAACCAAAGGTTAAAGGAGAATCGACTCTAGCGAGCGCACTAGTATCACACAGACGTGTGGGGATTAGTTTTGCTCAAAGCTAGATGTCTCCTTTATATAGTCTTCAAATCAGGATTTTTCCTTAGTTACAAAGAAATCCATATTCACCGTTAGATGAAAACCTAGTTTAGATTTAAGCTAATATTTCTCAACCGTTAGATCGAAAACTTAGCTTGTCACACACACTTGGGTAAACGTTTTACTGGGTTCGTGAAAACCTTTCCAAACATGTACGTGTATGTTGGTTCAACATAGTAACCAAAAAGGTCAACCATATGAGCATTTCATATTAACCTTGTTCTTCTTCACCATAACTAGTTCAATTGACTCAAATGAACTAGTTAGAGAGTTGTTCAATTGCTATGAGATCTTATGTAACTACACAAGACACAATTGAAACAAAGATGATTTGATTCGATTGAATCGGCTCATGAACTTATAACCACGGTTTGCGTAAAGCATTCCTTAGTAATTTAAGTTTCATGTTCAGAGCACATCTTTAGATCATAACCACTTAAGTTCACAAACAAGTTCGCGGACTTAAGATAACCGGCATAGTTTCCAAACTCAGCAGAAAATCTCGGCAAGGAGACTTCCGCCAGTTCGCGGACTTAACACGCAAACGAGTTTTTGGAAAATCCAGCAGAAATTCTCGGGAAGAGAACTTCCATCGAGTTCATGGACTTGGCAAAGCCAATTCCTCCGGTCTTCACTCAATCAACAAAGCTCGAAAACTTCGGATTAAGAAATAGGATTTATGCACATATATGTGTTACCACACAATGCTTATATCCATCATTGGTTATATAGACCTAAACTCTCATTCCAACCATTGAAACATTCTCAGAGGACGTTATTCAGTCGTTATTCACAGACCTTTCTTGTCAGAGCAATTTCCAACACAATTGAAACTTTTCATGACTTTCGTCACTAGGTGAAGATAAACTTGATCAAAGAGAAACGCTTTACCAACACACGATTTCGAGAAAAAGATAAGTAGTGTATACTCGGCTCGAAATGTCAAATGTGTATGATCCAGTCTATATAGCATACGACTTTTTTCTCATAAGAAGTAGGAGATAGAATAGATAGACTTTTGAGTGATAGATAAGTTCAAGTTTCCACATAACTTTTTGTTGATGAAGTTCCACGGTTCCTTGAGTAGATCTTCGTCGTTGTATGATAAATCGCCATGAAGTCCTTGAGCTCACTACACTTTTCTATCCTAGTCCGAGACTCAGCTATAATAGACTAGAAATCAAGACTCATAGTTTTGATCACTAACATTGACAAACATGCTTGATATAGCAACACATGTGAAGTTGACCGAGCTATGCTCTAAAAAACTTGATATGTAAAAATGACCTAATAGTTTTACCCGAAATCGCATAACACTTAGAGGTGTAAATCTTATATCACGGGTACTCATTTTTTAGGATGTAGTACACACTACAACTATTACAATATTACTTGATTTGTGGCCTAAACATTTTTTATTGTTATATTAAACGTTGTAACTTAATATATGAAACTCGTAGAATGTACTAACATTTTATTATTAGAGCATCACTTATGCGTAGTTTTCATTTGTAGACTACCTCCTTCACATGGGGGTACTATTTATATGAACGAGGGAAATTACTATGCAAAACTTTTTGAATTTGATCAATATGAGACTATACGACATACTATCTCCCGTCATAAGAAAATTCAAAAAAGAAGAATATCCAAAATACCCTACATGGGACCGTCTCATCCAAGACAAAAAGAAATTACTACTAGGTAGGAGAGCGTCCCCAGTGTAGCCTTCTTTTATTAGACGGAAAAGCGTCCTCCATATTGTGTCACACTACCAACTATTTGTTTGCATAAATGAGTGTATAAACGAGTTGAGAGTGGAAATGGGGTGAAAACCCCCACAATAGACTCTAACTAGAGAAAATTGGTAGTTCACTCCTTCAAATGAAGGAGTGACACCCATGGCCTCTTAGGAGAGCACCGGGCACTAATCTAGTTTGAGGTAACGAAAGGAGAGAAACTACTACCTAGTTTTCTCCCGCTTAAGCTTGGGCTAGACCCAAAAGCCCAAAAACTCCGTTTCCTACCTATTTTAGAACGATTTTTTAGGCACCATTGTTTTTTTTTGGGGGGGGGGCATTGTTTTATTTTGGTTAAAGACATTAGAAGTAAATCTAGGTCACCCCTTATCAAGATATTTATATTAATACCTAATCTACCCTTTTAATTAATTTTAGGTTATGATTAGTGAAATCATTAGTCAAATGATTAAGTTAAAAAAATTTAGTGAGTTTAAATTAAAAGATGGGTTTTTTATTAGATGAGTAGAATTATTGAGAGAGTAAAGTTAGAGAAGATGAAGGAGAAAAACATGGAAAATATTTTTTTTTCCAATTCACTAAGTTTGGGTATTCAAGTGATGAAAACTCATTTGATTCTTCATCTCCATCCTCTCCTAGAGTATTTTTTAATCTTCAAAATGATCCGGATATGAGTTATTTCTTAGATGGTGATTGTATTCTTCCCCAAACTCAAACTCAAGATGAAAATGATGGATTTTATCAACCACAATCGGAGGAAGACTATTTGGGTATCCAGGTATACTCCAAACTTATATAATGTATGTTGAATTGGTAACAACTTTCCTAAAAATATAAATTCTTCAAGTTGATTTTGGACAGTTCTGTTACTTTATATGAAGAACATGTAACCGAACTCGTCTGAAGGTGTAGTTCGGTTGCCTTGTGAGAAGTACAAGTAACAGAACTCATTTGAAGGTGTAGTTCGGTTGCTTGATCCAAATACGCAGGTTACCGAACTCTCTATTAATGGAAGTTCTAGGATTTGTAGCGTTATGTTCGGTTGGTTCGCAACTAACCGAACTTTACGTACAAATAAAGTTTAACTTAGTGTAGCAAGTTCGCTTGGTTCGCAAACTGCATGTACTAACTATCTAACTGAACTAATTTTATTAAGTTTGGTTGTTTCACAAACTTGAACCTAATAGCATAACCAACCGAACTTAACAAACAAAAAAAAAAAAATCTGAAGTTCTAGTGTTTAGTTCGGTTACCTAGATAAAATACAAAGTAACCAAACATTGAGTTCGGTTGCTGCGATAAAATTTACAAGTTACCGAACTTTTTTTTAATTCCAATTGTTGTTGTTATATTTCTTGTAGATTGAATGCCAACCTATAACAATGGATGATCAACCTTCTCCAGTTGATATGTTATTCGAAGATACATCCCATCATTATGATAATGATTTGGTATTTGACTTACCTATTGATGCGAAGAATTGGGCTGCCAAGAGAGTCAATTGCGTCTTGGTTTTGAATGGAAAAGAAAGCAAAACTCGTTTAGAAATGGTTTGTGAGAGAAGTGGAGATCCCGATGTTAGTCACAAGAGGAAGGGTTATGATTATAAAGGAAAGACGACGAGGAAAAACAAAACGTGCTCAAAGAAAATTAAATGTCCGTTCAAGCTAGTATTTAAGAAGTGCAAACAAAAGAATGGATGGGTTCTAGCTACGGATAAGGTGGTAGGTTGTCATAACCACCCTCACGTGGAAGATCTTGAAGTACATGCAATGGACGCAAGGCTCACTCCTCAATAAATGGAAGAATTGCTAAGTATAGGAAAATGAGTATTGCACCTTCCGTTATGCTTCGCTTATTAAAGGATGATAACCCTGATAACGTATCATCTTTGTCCACCATTTATAATGCAATTGAGACAATTAAAAGGAATGAATAGAAGGATAGACAAGTCATGCAACAATTGTTTCTTTTGGATCAAGAGAAAGGCTATGCGGTTCAAAAGAAGGTTGGTCCGGAAGAAGAAATAACTCATCTCTTCATTGCTCATCCGAAGAGCGTTCAATTGGCTCAAAACTTCCATGAAGTTCTTATAATGGATTGCAATCACAAGACAAAAAAATACGAGATGCCATTGTTGAACATTGTTGGTCGTACGTCGACGAAATCACCGTTTACCGTTGCTTTTTGTTTTTTAAAGGACGAGCAAGAACCAAGTTACACTTGGGCGCTACAACAAGTGAAGGCGATCTATCGAGATGATGATATCCCTGGGGTTATAGTAACGGACAATGAAGTATCTTTCATGAACGCAATAGAGAAAGTCTTCCCATTGGCACATAATATGCTTTGTACATTTCATATATGGTGCAATGTGATGAATAGGTGCAAGCCTCAACTTTGTCCACCTAAGAGAAAAGCATTGGAAGATATTAGTAAGCTACCGGAAGATGAACAAGTGGATGCAAAAGAGGCATTTGATAAACAATACACCATAAATCACACTAAATGGGTTGCTTTCTCCGGGGAATGGGAGACGTTGACTTGGTCTCTTACCGAAGAAGAGTATTATCTAAATCTTGCCGAATTTAGAGAACATTGGTCTAGCCCGAATATCCGAGGATATTGTAACGTATGTGGTGGAGCAATGGTTGGAATTCGTTTATACTTTTACCAACCACTATAAACACTTTGGGAATCAAGCGACAAGTTTGGTAGAATCGACTCACCACCGGTTGAAGAAAAATCTCTTTGGGTGTGTCGATAATTTTGTGGTTGTGTTTAACGCAATGGAGAGTTACTTCAACCGCGATATTGAGATAATTAAAGAGAAGTTTCAAAAAAGCCGCATCATGAAGTACACAAAGATTGTATACAAAGGTGGCAACATCAAGAAAATAGAGGACCTTAGGTTGTTCAAGGGACTCCACTATAATGTTTCACATGCTTGCATTAAGAGGTTAATGGTTGAGGTGAATTTGATCGACGAGGTGTGTGTTTGTAACATGATGAAGTCAATGGGTCTCCCTTGTCGCCACATGATAGCTAAGTACGAACATGGCATAATCTCTTTAAGCGATATAGATCCATATTGGAAACAATTAAGTTTTGTTCCTTATCCAAAGGGAGATGTCGGAGAAGAGTTTGGGGATAATGAAATAGGAAGAATTTTTATCGAGATGTACCGTAACATGAACAAAATTGAAAGGCACATCTTTTGGGATGACATGCAGTCAATCGTTTATCCGCACACTTCGGAGAATGTCCAAGAACCTAAAAAAGGCAAGGGAAAAGGTAGGCCAAAAACAAGTAAGAGTATATGCAAAGGTGTTGGCTAAGAGGAAAAGTGAAATAACCGCTTTTACTAGAGATCCTTCGGGGCATGAAAATACCACGGCGAAGTACCAAGAAGATACTAAGAAAAGGGGTAGGAGTATTATTGAAAAGGGCGAAACAAGTGAACGGGATATGAAGAAAAAAGGACCGATGTTACACTCACAACCAAACCCACCTACTCAATCGGAAATGAGTCGACCAATTGATGATACACCACCTCTTGTTGATAAAAGGTACTTGGAAGAGCTACCTACTTACATTAGAAGGTACGTCATATGCACCGATGACGTCCCTCCGGATGGTAATTGCGGTTTCCACGTTGTCGTACAACAACTAGGGCCTTTCACTCAAGGTGCCAAGCTATATAATGATAATCAAATCACTTATATCCGGCAAAGGTTTTTGATGAATCTAAAGCAACCGGAATTTTACAAGACAATGTTGTCCGATGGGGATGCAACTCTCAATGTGCAATTTGTTAGGTACCAAATCCGTCTCCACGGGGGAAAACCAACCACAAGTGATCATTGGATGAGCATACCGATATGTGGACACTTAATCGCCGACGCATTCAATTGCGTGGTTCATTATTTCTCAAAAGGTGCTAGCTTCACATACACTCCGAAAACAACCATATGTGTCGAGCAACTTAAACGTAGAAGAGTGGTGATTGCGTTGGTTAATAACAACCATTTTATAGGCCTCCGGTTAGAAGACAATTGTCCATTGCCTCCGATATGCGGAAACTATTATTTCCCTGGATTTAACCCCGACAAAATGTTGGGTTGGTGCATTATGTATGAGCATAACATGGAGATGTGGAAAGCTTTGAAGGATTCAGAGAAAATCATACACGAAGGGTCAATTATCCTTGAGGATGATTAAATGTACCATTAATTAAACTATATATGCTTTGAACATCATATTATGCATTAATGATTGTGTTTTTTGGAATTTGGATGTATTATAGTGTGTTTGCATAATTTGCTTTTATACAAAAGTCACTCTTGGTTTACAGTGATAGATTCGGTTACCTGGTAAATTTATGTTGGTAGCCGAACCACAAGTTCGGTGACATTCATATATTTGAGATCAACCGAACTAGAAGTTCGGTTGATTCCGCAGAATAACAAACAAGCCGAACTTCTTGTTCGGTTTGTTCTATAACTTGCACAAACAACCGAACATCTTATGGACAAAGCATTTACACTAATTCGGGTACTTCAAAGTTCAATAATTAATTAAAATACAACACCAAAATAACAAACAAAAGTTGAGGGTGATACTAAAGCTAAAATTACATAACATTTAATATCCGAAACGCGTTAAGAAAAATTGCACAAGGATGCGGAAATGATCTTCATATTTGAAATTCTTTGTCTTCCATATTCGCCATTCATTTTTTGAAGTTAAAAGAATTTCCTCGCCTGTTTCACCCTAAGTCGATACCTCCTTACAATCCGAAACAAAGCCATAAATTCCAAAACTTTCCCTTTAATCTTATCAAATCGAAGTAACAAAGCTATATGATCACGGTTATGAGGGTTTCCTGTGTCGGAGCAAAATTTCTCATGAATTTTCCCCCAATAACTTTGACTCATAATACCATTTGTTTTTCACCCCACTTTGGATAGTATAGTTTCTAGTTTCGCAAAGAGAGAGATCTTCATCTAGAGTAAATTTAGAACTATTAGCTGCCATTTTTAGAAGATTTTGAGACAAAATGTTAACTATGAGACACATATTTATACCACTGAGGTGTATAACGGCTATAAAAATAATCGTTACTTGAAATTTGTGTCATTCAAGTTTCAAAATAGAGAGTTCAGTTACATAAGAAATGCATCGACAAAACAGAATAGGGCAGTCCCTCGGTTCGGTTGGTTTCGTCAAATCAAGGTAACCGAACAGTGCAAACAATAAAATTTCAAAAGTTACAGTGTAATGTTCGGTTACATGGTAAATCAAAGCAGATAACAGAACTTACAAAAATTATCACTGATTTTTGAGCTCTATAGTTCGGTTACCTGGTATTATTTTGCAGGTAATCGAACACCAGAGTTCGGTTACCTGCAAAATAATACAAGGTAACCGAACATTACACTGTAACTTAGCCTAAATATGCAAAACAACCGAACTTGTTGTTTATCAAGTTCGGTTGTTTACGAAATTTAGTCAACTAACCGAACTGCCTAATTATTTCTTAAAAATTTGAATTTAATGAAACACATATGAGTCAAATAGCCGAACTAATCCCTTAAAACACAAATTAAAAACCAAATTATGAAATTCATTTACTAATCCACATAACTAAATGTTGGAAGCAAATATAAGAAAACAAACTCCCAAATCGCAAAACAAAAGTCTTCCAAACATAAGGAAACAAACTACCAAATACGCAATAAAAAAAGTCTTCCAAACATAAGAAAACAAAATACCAAATTCACAATAAGTTTTCTAAACATAAGAAACCAAAGTACTAATTGTTACAATCACTCATTTACCACGACCACTACGAGAAACTTTTCTACTCTTGCGTTTAGGATCTTTAGGTCGTCCTTCGTCACTAGGAGTGTCATCTCCACTGCTTTGTTTTTGAACCATCCAAAATGAACCTTATCCTTCTCGGCGACTCCTCTTCGACGGCATGGTCTGGCTTGGATCAACCTATCTTGTATCGACAAGGTTGGGATTAAAAACATTAGTCCATTGTTTCTAGAGGTCTGTTTTTTGTTGATTGTCCATCGGCTCTCCACTCTGGATTTTTGCCATCATTTTCTTCAACAATTTAGCACTTGCCTTCACCTTTTCTCATCAAAAACATAAGTAACTATTATTTTTCAATACTTTGTAACATTTTGAAAAACAAAAATTTAGATAAAATGAGTCCTAGCTAATGTAATTATGGGTGAAAAAGCGTCGCACTTACGTGCTTACCAAATTCCCCCACACTTATATTTTGCTAGTCCTCGAGCAAAACAGAAAATAAATATCCGCTCAACAGCTGGATAAAGGGTGATGTCTGTTAAACAACTAGACGAAACCACTAAACACTGGTATAAAGATGTCTGCTAAACAGCGATACGAATCCACTAAACAGTGGATAGAGATGTCTTCTAAACAGCTAGACAGATCCGTTAAACAGCAAGATCGAGATATGTATGCTAAACAGCGAGACGGATCTGCTAAACAGGTAAATCGAGATATGTCTGCTAAACAGCTAGACAGAAAGACCCGATAAACAGCTGGTCATCATTTTTTTTTTTCAACACAAGAAAATACAATAGACCCTCTCAACAACTGGTCATAATATGCAAGGAAATACGAAAAAGTTAACCGCTCTCCAACACTTAAATCTAACATTGTTCTCAATGTTTCCAATAAAAGCACAATACCAAAAGTAAAGTAACACGAGGCATCCATAAAGAGATTGGAAAGATACCTGGATGAAGCGTCCTTCCATGGGGAGCAAGAAATAAAATTCCACTAATGTACAACAAGAGTATGGGTTGCCTCCCATTAAGCGCTAAATTTAGTTTCTTCAGCCAGACGTTGGTAGAATTAGTCACCAAATAAAATCATATAGCAATAGTGGGAACCTATGTGGGTCATCAAAACCGAATAGAGATACCACAAATAAAAGGAATGCCAAGAAAATAAAAAAAATAAAGCACACTCTTATCTAGTTTCCTGTTTAATACAACTACATCTAGTTGTGGTTCGGGTTCAGGCTCTATGAAAGGGTCAAGATAAAATATTTTCATTGGCTTATTTTCCTCATAGTCAGGATCCGGAGGATCAGGTTCTAGAGTCTGGAAAAACTCAAATAAAAACTTAGAAGCACATAATAATAACTTGAAAAATTGTGGATCCTCAAAGTAAACTAGATTTGACTTACAAAGTTTACCATAATGGTGGTCATTCTTAAGAAGATGTGTCGATAATTTTAATTTCCTAAAGTAATTAGGTTTAGTTCTAAAAACTATATAATGACACATTTCGAAATGAGATACTCCCACATTTGGTAAATAAAATCTTGGTGGGACAACAAAATCAATTATGGTATCTTGGACCGGATTAACCACATCAACCATAGGATGGGTTTCTATCAACTGAGTTTCTTTTTGGACATAACTAGGTTCAGGAAAACGTGCATGAAGATAGTCCCTTAAGATGGTAGAGGCACAAACGTCAAGTCTCAAATTAGGGACCTTTGTAAGAGTCAAAGGTAAACCACGGGGAGAATGATATTTACCCCCAAACATAGAGTTGTCAACATCCTTGGATAAACTAGTCACAATTTCCTTAATTTCTAAATTATCAGATTTAGGAAAATGGTATTTTATTTCTTCTATGTTGTAATCATGTGGTTCTACAGTGCTATAATCCTTAGCAGAGACTATTGTTTCCGAATTATTAGACTCTAAAACCCTAGTCTTAGGATAAAATATTTCCTCTAAGCCATCCTCGGCTTCATAATCACAATAATATACTACACCATTTAAAATTATAGTGTCTCTGGTCATATCCTCATCCTTTTGAATAGGTGAATAATTATCAACATTATTAGGATTTGAACTAGAAACAACATTATAATCATAAGGATCAATTGGTGCAACAATTTCCTCGTCATTATGACTACACATTTCAAATTTGTTAGAGCATAGCTCGGTCAACCTTGCATGCGTTGCTATATCAAGCATGTTTGTCAATGTTAGTGATCAAAACTATGAGTCTTGATTTCTAGTCTATTATAGCTAAGTCTCGGACTAAGATAGAAAAGTGTAGTGAGCTCAAGGACTTCATGGTGATTCATCATATAACGACGAAGATCTACTCAAGGAACCGTGGAACTTCATCAACAAAAAGGTATGTGGAGACTTGAACTTATCTATCACTCAAAAGTTTATCTATTATGTCTCCTACTTCTTATGAGACAAAAGTCGTATGCTATATAGCTGAGTATACACTACTTATCTTTTTCTCGAAATCGTGTGTTGCTAAAGCGTTTCGCTTTGATCATGTTTATCTTCACCTAGTGACGAAAGTCATGAAAAGTTTCAATTGCTTTGGAAATTGCTCTGACGAGAAAGGTCTGTGAATGACGACTGAATAACGTCCTCTGAGAATGTTTCAATGGTTAGAATGAGAGTTTAGGTCTATATAACCAATGATGGATATAAGCATTGTGTGGTAACACATATGTGCATAAGTCATATTCCTTAATCCGAAGTTTTCGAGCTTTGTTGATTGAGTGAAGACCGGAGGAATTGGCTTTGCCAAGTCCGCGAACCCAGTCCGCGAACTGATGGAAGTTCTCTTCCCGAGAATTTCTGCTGGATTTTCCAAAAACTCGTTTGCGTGTTAAGTCCGCGAACCTAGTCCGTGAACTGGGGGAAGTCCCCTTGCCGAGATTTTCTGCTGAGTTTGGAAACTCTGCCTGTTATCTTAAGTCCGCGAACTTGTCTGTGAACTTAAGTGGTTATGATCTAAAGATTTTCTCTGAATATGAAACTTAAATTACTAAGCAGTGCTTTATGCAAACCATGGCTATAAGTTCATCATCCGATTAAATCGAATCGGATCATCTTTGTTTCAATTTTGTCTTGTATAGTTACATAAGATCTCATAGCAATTGAACAACTCTCTAACTAGTTCATTTGAGTCATATGAACTAGTTATGGTGAAGAAGAACAAGGTTAATATGAAATGCTCATATGGTTGACCTTTTGGGTTACTATGTTGAACCAACATACACGTACACGTTTGGCAAGGTTTTCACGAACCCAGTAAAACGTTTACCCAAGTCTGTGTGACAAGCTAAGTTTTCGATCTAAACGGTTGAGAAATATTAGCTTGAATCTAAATTAGGTTCTCATCTAACAGTGAATATGGATTTCTTTGTAACTAAGGAAAAACCCTGATTTGAAGACTATAAAGGAGACATCTAGCTTTGAGAAAAACTAATCCCCACACGTCTGTGTGATACTAGTGCGCTCGCTAGAGTCGATTCTCCTTTACCTTTGGTTTTCTTCTCTAAAACCAGGTTAACGACTTAAAGACTTCATTTGGATTGTGAATCCAGACCGATACTACTTTTATCGTAGTTGTGTGATCTGATCTTGCATCTTCTATCGTACGAGTACAATCTTTGAGTGTCTTGAGATCGTGAGAGTTCTCCGATAGGCAAGATAACGAAGTCACAAACATATTCGTCTCACTGTTTGTGATTCCTCGACAAACCGCCTGTGTAGTCAGGAAGGCTTGTAGAGAGGTGATTGATTAATCTAGGTTGTTCTTCGGGAATATAGGACTGGATTATCAATTGGTTCCTGTTCACCTTGATATTATATCATAAGACGGAACAAAACCTAAGGTTTTTCTGTGGGAGACAGATTTATCCTTTGATAGACTTTTCTGTGTGAGACATATTTGTTTATTATCAAGTCTACGATTTTGGGTTGCAGCAACTCTTAGTTGTGGGTGAGATCAGCTAAGGGAATCAAGTACGCGGTGTCCTGTTGGGATCAGAGGCGTAGGAGTACAACTGTACCTTGGATCGGTGGGAGACTGATTGGGGTTCAACTATAGTCCAATCCTAAGTTAGCTTGTAGTAGGCTAGTGTCTGTATCGGCTTAATACAGTGTGTATTCAATCTGGACTAGGTCCCGGGGTTTTTCTGCATTTGTGGTTTCCTCGTTAACAAAACTTCTCGTGTTTGTGTTATTTCTTTTCCGCATTATATTTTATATAATAGAAATAATACAAAGTTGTGCGTTAAGATCATCAATTGGAAATCCGACCTTTGGTTGTTGATTGATCCTTGGAAATTGGTCTTTTGTACCTTCCAAGTTATTCCTTGTGTTTGATTAAAAGACTCGCTATTGTTTTAGCTTGAGTAAATCAAAACAAGTGAGAGATATTAAACTCCTTGATATACTTTAATCTTGATTGAGTCTGAATTTCTAGTTGACTCTCTAGCAAAGTATTTCGGAGTTAGTCCATGCAGATTGCTAATCGAATTATTGGGTGGTGTTGTTAGTCCCACGCTTTTTTAATTGGTATCAGAGCAGGCAAACGCGTTTAAGACCTCATCAATATGTGTTTGTAGCGATATGACTCTATGGAAAAGAGTATTATCTCTGATAACGCAACATCAGTTCAGGGTTATTCAGATAAGCTTCAAAGAGCTGAAACCGCTGAGAAAAACTCCTTCTCGTCTCTTTCTGCCGAATCTTCATTGAACTGGACAAAATCTCTTGATGAACAGTTGGATGATCTTTCGGATGATAGTGATTCAGAAGAAGAACGGAGCATTAATGAGGAAGTTTCTCAATACATCATGTTTTTTAATAGTGAATTAAAAGAAACAAAGACAACTGCTTCCTTGAGAAAATTCATGGGTCCTCTCTGTTAAGAAAACATAAAGTTGAGAAAACTCTTCAAAGGTTATGATGGTGGATACAAACTGTTACAATCTACCGTTAAAGATCATGAAGAAGAGGTTCGCTCAAAAAATTCTGAATGTGATAATCTTCTTCGTAACCTATGTGTTAAAAGAAAGGCTTGCCGAAACTGAAGCAAGATGTGAATCTCAACAGAAATGTTTCGATGATAAAGAACGCGGTCTTCTTAGCAAAGAGAATTCCTTGGAAACTAAACTTACTGCTGCTCTTAATAAGGTGAAATCACTGGAAGAGAATCTAAATAGATTCGGTTCTAGCTCTACAAAATTGTCTTCTATGCTGGGAGCCTGTAAAGAACATCATGAAAAACGTGGCCTAGGATATAAAGGAATAGACGCTCCTAACCGTAGTAAGATTATTTGTGAAATCGGTTAATAATTCCTCGTGTGAAAAACCTGTGTCAGCTTGCAAAAACAAGGATTCTACCTCTTCTAAGTCTGCTCAAAAGAGACCTGCTGAAAGTTCTTTAACTGCTATTACTGCGGAAATAAAGGACACTCTGAGCGAAGGTGTCGTCTTCGGATAAGGAATTAAAAAATTCACAACGTTCTTACATGGATGTCTAAAGAAGTTATTAAACCTACATCACATATTGGTGAAATCAATCTTGCTCGGCAGCAAGGGATATACTGTGATAAGGTTTTTCCTAAATATGTATTCAAAACGAAGGATGCCTACAATGGTGGAAGGAAAAACAACAAAAGTGAGATAGGCGCTGTGAATCAGTCGGGAAGGAGAAAAAGAAACATGAGAAAGAAAAACGAGATAAGTTCCTCTAATTTTCTCAAAAAGGACCGTGAATCCAAGTCTTCCAACTCAGATTTTATACACGTCAATAATCGGGTGTCTGATCTGAAGATATGTATAAACAAACTAAGACGGAATATCAAGAAAACATGGAATGCTGTTAACACGGGTACTTCTAAATCTTCTCTTGATAATGCTTCTTCGACTAAACCGGGTAGTTTGATAAATACCGATGAAAAGGAAAAAGAATAACTAAATAATGATGAGCAAAATGCTCATCTTATTACACCCTGACATGTCCATGATTGCATCCCTTGTTAATTATGATTAGTTAAAAAGGGATGCTCATGATTCTCAATATCTTCATCTTGAGAAAGCTGTCAGGATTGTATTGCATTCTATGCTACATTATTCTGTTTGCTCCTCAACATCTATTTATTTTTATTTTTTGGGCTTCCTTGGTCTAACATAGGCCTTGTTCCCTAGTTCTCGCACCAACCCTCACAAACGCTCTAGGGTTTGATGGAATTCCTTATTTATATAAGGTGTTCCAAAAGTGAAAAAGATTGTCTAAAGTCTTTTCGGTGCACAATGGAAGGAAGCAACAAAGTCAATGATGTTGAGTTAGGTTCTATTGATATCTCGTGTTTTCATGATCTTGATCATGTAAACGATGACAAACTACCAGTTCAGATTTCTTCTCAATTGGTAGGAAATCTTCTTAAAGATTTTGAGGTTGTACGAGAACATCTTGGCATTGCAACCAGGAACCTTGATTTTCTAAAAGGCAAACTCAAGAAGGCGAATGAGGATCTCGTTCACGTTCAAACCCTGGTTGAAGACAGGATTTAGGCTTCTTCAGATTTTGGTTCTTTTTACCTAGGATGTCTTGTTTTTGATTAGTTGGAAGAATAACTAGTGATTTTGAATAGCAATGATTGTGCTACACATAGCTATTTTTGATTTCATCTTCTTTTTGTTATTATTTTTTAGGTTTATTTTTGAAAATTCTAAAAATATTTGGAGGATGATGGTTTGCAATATTTAATCTTGGTTTGTCATATTGCAATGTGTTATGTGATATGTATTGTTTGCGTCCGTGAACTTGAAGGTCCCATATGTTGTCAAAAGTAAAGTCGTTCATAAATTGATATTCGTATTGATGAAATGACGAATGGACTTTTGACATATACAAAATTTATGCCTATGCAGTCATGTATTTGATGGAAAATAGGATTAAATCTTTTGTAAGACAAGGATAAAGTCTATTATGTTGTTATGCATATAATGATGGAAAATAGAATAGATCCTTGTATGTTATCCACGATATTGATCAATTTTGTTATGTATTACCGTGAAGGCTCCATTGTGTGTATTATGTTGAGCACGATACGACTAAGTCGATTATTCTTATTGGATTGGTTGGTTGTTCCGTAAGATGCTATATGTTGAGCATTATGAACTAAATTAATCATCTTGTTTTGGTTATTTAGTTATTTGCTCCGAAAGTCTTCTTTTGTCGAGCAAATCCTTTGACAATTAAATTGATTACTTTCGTGATTAGTTTGGTTGTTTGTATTCCAATTAGATTAATTATAGGTTCTCTTGTAATTAATCTAGTTTAGTTTTCATATATTCCACAAGTTCTTGTGTTGAGTATATGAACGGCTATACTAATCATGTTCTATTGGTTAATGTAGTCATATATTCCGTAAGGTTTTCCTTATGTTGAGTATTTGAACGGTTAAGTTAGTCATATCTGTATGATTGACTTAGTCGTAGCTCCGTAGGTTTACTTATGTTGAGCACAATCAATTAAATTGATCACTTGTGTAGTTTGATTTAGTGGCGTATTCCAATTAAATTAATCATGGGTTTACTTGTGATTAATTTGGTTGAGTTTTGGATATAGAAAATCATTCCCATGGTTTTTGGTGTCCAATTAAAAATCTTTCTTTTCTTTCGAAATTAAGGTCGCTCTTGTTGTTCTTTCGGGAATGACATCAAATGGGGGAGAGTTCTTTTGAACTTTTGGTTAATGGTAATATCTTGCGGGGTGTGCGGCTGTGGAATTTTAAAGGCAGGGACAGGCCTATCAAGGGGCTAACCCGGGCTATAGCCTGTCCCTAATTTTAGCTAGTTAAAATTTTTGTATAGGTAATTTTCTGAAAATTAGTAATTAGACCATCCATATTTTTGAGAATTAGTAATTATCCCACCTTTATTTATGGTTAATCCTTGTAGTTGTAGCACAATTCATTTTTAGCCCAAAATATTGTTTAAAACATAAAATTTTCTCCATTTACTTTCCCATTTTTCCTTTATAAACCATAAATTTCATTCTCCAATCACTTTTCGGAATTAAAATTTGTGAATTTTAATGTTATACTTGTCTATGTATATAATATTTTAGAGGTAAATCCTAGCTAACCATTATTTATGTAACTCGTTCCAAAAATTTTGCACGGCCTTTGGCCGCATTGACAACTAGTAATATTCTAGCCCTACCCTAGTAATATTTCTGGGTTCGTCCCTGTTTAAAGGGGTTATCTTGTATCTTAAAACTCCTTGATGAATGCAGTTAGCGTTGGCTTTATAATTGCATCTAAATTAAGTTGGTATGTATTTTTTCCTTTTAGTTTATGAAATGTCACTTGTGTAAATTTCATTATGAACCTGTTCTTGTACCTTTGCCAATTTTATTGACAAAAAGGGGGAGAAATATTGTAGTTCACACTACAAATACATATGGTTTTCGGTTCATTGTGTAAGGGGGAGTGGTTTCCATGATCGAGATGGAGTATTAACTAAGGGGGGAGTGATACATATCACCGTAGTATTATTTTTAAAGTCGTGATGCAATTGGACTTTGATGTTACATAATAATACTATGTCACTGTATAATAATGATTGAGAATTTCGATTTCTCTCATTGTTATAGCTACGGATCTTCAACAACGGTGGTGCTAAACATACAACCTTTGGGATCATTGGAGTACTTGGAAGGACGAAGATTTCAAGGAACGTTGAAGATTAGACTATGGAATATGAGCCACTAAAGTTTATATTTTTTGTATTCCATATGTATGTATTAATAGTTTTGTCACTAAAATTTACAAAGGGGGAGATTGTTAGAGCATAGCTCGGTCAACCTCGCATGCGTTGATATATCAAGCATGTTTGTCAATGTTAGTGATCAAACTATGAGTCTTGATTTCTAGTCTATTATAGCTAAGTCTCGGACTAGGATAGAAAACTGTAGTGAGCTCAAGGACTTCATGGCGATTCATCATACAACGACGAAGATCTACTCAAGGAACCGTGGAACTTCATCAACAAAAAGGTATGTGGAGACTTGAACTTATCGATCACTCAAAAGTCTATCTATTCTATCTCCTACTTCTTATGAGACAAAAGTCGTATGCTATATAGACTTGATCATACACATTTGACATTTCGAGCCGAGTATGTAGGATTCAAATATCGCACAACATATTTTCTTAGCGTGCGAGATTCAATTATTTCCTTAACTCGCGAGAAGAGTTTGCGAGATTCATTATTTTCCATAACTCGCGAGAATGTAGCAAGACTCGCGAGAATGTCTCGAGAGAAGGTAGCAGGAGCCTGCGAAATCATTAAAGGGCTCGCGAGAATGTCTCGAGAGAAGGTAGCAAGAGCCTGCGAAATCATTAAAGGGCTCGCGAGAATATGAGTCAGTATGTGAGCTGTCATCCACTATGTAAACACCTATATAAAGAGGAGAGCAGGGGAGAGAGAGGGAGGACATTTTTAGAGAGAGAAATATTTTGGAGAGAGATATTTTTTGGAGAGAGATTTATTTTCTTTATCATCTTCTCCCCAAAATAATTAGATCTGAGAGCTCTACAAAATATCCATTAATGGAGATTCTCAATGTAATTCAAATGTAACCTCAACAATCATAGTGAAGAATCGTGGATGTAGATCACATTGATCGAACCACGTAAAAAATCTTGTGTGTCTATTTAAATTTCTAGCACTTATATTTGAAATTTAGATGATTAATAAGTTTAGATCTAGAAATTATTATCAAGATATAGTGAGGGGTGTAGTGTGGGATTTCCCGCTACTACATATGCGCTAGAAACAGGGACCTAATCTTGTTGGTTCAAGAAAGTTTAGAAAAAATGGCTACTTGTTGGTGACGAAATCAATTAGATCTATAAACTTTAAGGGGAACAACGAAGTTTTCAAGAGATAATTTAAATCTTCAAGCAACGGATCTTTTTGTTAATGATTGGTCCAGATCCGAGAAGAGTAAAGGAAGAAGATGATAGATAGACAAGCGAGTTAGTTATGAAGAGAGAAAATGGAAAAGAAAATGTGGTTAGTGTAAAGAATCTCCGACATAGTGAAATTCATGAGGGTTAAGGACCATCTCATGGAACATATCAAGATGTTAATTGAAATATGACCACTAATGAACTACCGGGTGCGATGACTTCGCAAGGACAGAAAACGTGAGTTGTACCAGACTGGGGATGTCAACAAATCTCTACTCGATATCATCAAAATTAGAAATGCAAAGAAATAAAGATGGCACTTCGCAGACATTTCTTCAAAAGAGTTTTATTTGCAAACGTTTTCTTCGCAAGCTTTTGTTTTGCAAGTATTTTACTAGGAGTTACATCAACACCAAACTATTTCGTGATTCATCAACAATTCCAACGAAAGCAAATCCACGATCTTGACAGACGAACCAAAGATTAATGACCATGAGTAGCACAACCAAAGGGGAAGATTATATCTTTTTATCTTCTTTCATTTCTTACTTTATTAATATTCTTAAAATTACAACAACCAGACTTTCATTTATAGGCATCGGCAAAATCATTATTAGAAATTAAAATGAGTGATTCTTGGACTCCTAGTAGTTCTTTGATATATGAATTTGCGGGGGTAGTTCTTGATATATGAAACCAAAAGGAGCTAAAGGCAATCATGCCGGATGAGCTAAAGGATAAAAATTTTTACCCTTCGCAGATGATGTTTTCTCTCATGGAACTAATCACTATCTCATGACAATAGCACATGCGAATCCGTTATGTCGTGAATACTTCCAGCAGATTCAATAATTTAGAAAGAAAAGAACCAATTAACCATGGCGAAGTCTTGATCAAATTACTTCGTCACAATTCACATTGTCAACCATTCTTGCGAAGAAGGATAACATGGCAGAGGCAGAAGAGACGGCGATGGTTACATACAATAGAGAAGAATACAGGCGAAGTAAAATCAAATAGGATAGTACCCATGGCAATAAGAATGACGGGTATGCTCGGGGATTTGTTTCACAAGAAACAAGACTATGCATACAATATCGGAGAAGCATAGCACATATTCGCAAGATCTCCAAAGAAAATTTAATCTCGAGATCAGCAAAGAATAGATTGAACTCATCCCCAACAAAAACTCTCAACAATACAGACATTTGACTTCGTGGAATATTTTTGCTTCACAAAAACTCTTAGCAAATACTCCTTTCGCAGACATTCTTCGCAAGCATTTTTGCAGACAATAAACATCAAAAGAGATGTTGAAGAACATAAAACAGAGAGCTCAAGAGAGAGAGAGCATAAACAATCGCTTCTAAAAAAAAAAAAAAAAAAAACGATAGAAATCCAATCTCGCCAGAGACAAATAAGAAAACTTGCGAGCTAATCAAAGACTTTGCGAAAACCTCAAAGGCGAGAAATGAAAGTTATGTGGAGTTCAAAGACTACGCAAGGAGAAGACGAACATTATCGAAAGATCGGTTAAAGAAGGAATAAATAATGTGAACTATACTTCTTAATCCCAAACAGGAAGTTGGAACAGTTGGTAAAAGGGAGTGTCTAGTGAACTAGAGAACTCACGATCGAATCCAAGCATATGCATACTTTTTGCAAATTTTATATAAAACCGTAGAAAGGATTATGATAAAAAGGTGGACATGAGGCTTATTCTCGCAAAGCGAATACAAGTACAAATGGTCAAAGGAGAAGAAAGGATGCTTAAGACCGGGGTTCGAAGTCTCCCCTGTTTCAAAAGATTTTTGCGTCATGAATGTTTATATCATTTCTTTTGCAAACATTTTGCCTTGCGAACGTTCGCAAGACAAAGGAACACTTCGCAAATATTTACTTACTTCATACTGAGATGTTTACTTTGCACGATCTTTGGTTAGTTCGCACAAAAGAGAGTTGCCGATTATTTCGCAGAGATACTTCGCAAAAGAAGGTTAGCACAAGCTTGGTATGGTGCGAGAATATGCAAGAGGCAGGTCAAGGGTTCAAATCTCATTTCTCACATTTCTTTTTGTCTGCAGATAATTATATTTTGTGCGACTTTTATACATTTCAAGAATGCTAGCTTCATGAAGCAAATCATATACTTCGCCGAGACAACAACAACAAGAAACCACAAGAGCTAAATATGAGAATGAAAGAATGAAGACATGCGAAAATTTCACACGTAAAATGACAAGAGATTATCAAAGATCAAATAAATTACAAAAGAGCTTATATGCGGAAGAATCAACAAAATAATCGTATAGAGGCAAACCTACTATGACGAAATCGAGAATTCGCAAGAGGCAAAAGTACCTAAAGTGCGTCATAGTAGGGGGTACCTACTGCATATGAAGAAGAATCAATAAAATAACCAGAATGGGACGAACCTTTATGGCGTACACCCTAGTTCGCGAATAACATTTCGTAAGAGGCAAATGTAAGACCTAAATTGCGTCATATAAGGAGGTATCTCTCGACATGGCTCAGGGGAAGGTTACACCGCTCCCGAAGCCCGAGTCATGGAAATTTGGGGCCCATGAAAGCCTATCCTAAGAGGTACCTTGGATTCCCAACTATATATATAAGGTTATACCCTGGTTGGGCGACCGAGGGTCTCTTCCAAGGAGTCGTTGTATGCTCAAGGCGCCGAGGTACACGGTTGAGCCGAGTGCCCGGGATGGATGAACCTACCCCGGCCATTCTTGGCAAGTCTTGGCATATGTTGCACTCGCCAAGAAAACTCCACTTAGGGTGCAGTCTCGTAACCATAAACCCTATAGGTATAAGGGATAAGAGGCTCATGAAAACAACTGTTGTTGTTAAGACCGGATGGGAGGAGCTAGTCTTGTATGGCCGATGTTTCGCCTCCTTGAAGGGGCAACCAGGGAGAAGATAAGGGCGGCACTCTCCATTAGGGAAGTGCCAAAAAAGACGCAAATGTCATGAGGCTTTGTTTTCGCAAGGAGACTTAGGCTTGTCATATTTGTGCAATGATCCGAAGAGGCAATAATACTAACGCGAGGGTAAGACGAGATCAATGGGTCTTTACACGAAAGTGTACGGACGTCCGCGATTTCGTCGCAAGACGGCAATGTCATGGGGCTTCATGTTCGCAAGGATATTTAGGCCTCCGTCATATTGTCGCAAATAAAATATCCTGCAGAGGCAATAATACTAAGAAATGATAAGACAGATCAAGGGGTCGTTGCACGAAAGTGTAAAGACGTCCTCGCGATCTTGTCGCAATAAAGGGTGGCAGTAGTAAGACCTTTAATTAGGAAGGTCAAACTTAGAAGACCACCAAAGATGATAAGGCAAGATCAATGGGTCATTACGTGAAAATGTAAAGACATCCTGCGATCTTGTCGCAATGATAAAATTCAACGTAAAGCAATGAAGAGATTATACTATCGCATGAGCACAACGCAGGAGATAGAGGAAAGATAAGAATGAAGAAATAACTCACTCATTCAACACTTTTTCAACGATTCTACCTTCGTAGATAAAGAACAGAGGCAACAATGGATTACCGAAAAAACATTTTATGTTCTTTATTTTCTCGGCAAGAATCATTTCCAAAGAAGATGTTTACCAATGAACAACAAGAATCCTCACCAAAAATGGAATAATGAATTCGCATGAACAGAGGCAATACTTCTTATACTTCAAGGATTAATATTTCTTATCTACTTCGCAAAGTTTCGGAACTTCGCGAAAGAATAGAGCATAGCATGAGGCAAAGAACATGGAGCGAGAGTTTCGCATGATGGATTCGCAATACTTCTTATATTTAGAGGATTAAGTACTTCTTATACTTCTCAAAGGATACTTCATACTTCTTATATATTTCGAGGATTAAGTACTTCATATACTTCTTCAAGGATACTTCATACTTCGCATAATTCAAGAAACGATACTTCATATATACTTCTCAAAGCTTGAACTTCGCAAAAGAATAGAGGCAAGTACGTACTTTTCAAGTCCAGTATTCTTCCGCTCGTTCCTTCATCAACAAAGACCAAAGATTACTACAACAACAGATTTTTCCTTAAAGATCGCTCTTCAAGCAATATTCAAGGAAAAAGAGGCAAGATGTAGGATTCAAATATCGCACAACATATTTTCTTAGCGTGCGAGATTCAATTATTTCCTTAACTCGCGAGAAGAGTTTGCGAGATTCATTATTTTCCATAACTCGCGAGAATGTAGCAAGACTCGCGAGAATGTCTCGAGAGAAGGTAGCAGGAGCCTGCGAAATCATTAAAGGGCTCGCGAGAATGTCTCGAGAGAAGGTAGCAAGAGCCTGCGAAATCATTAAAGGGCTCGCGAGAATATGAGCTGTATGTGAGCTGTCATCCACTATGTAAACACCTATATAAAGAGGAGAGCAGGAGAGAGAGAGGGAGGACATTTTTTAGAGAGAGAAATATTTTGGAGAGAGATATTTTTGGAGAGAGATTTATTTTCTTTATCATCTTCTCCCCCAAATAATTAGATCTAGAGCTCTACAAAATATCCATTAATGGAGATTCTCAATGTAATTCAAATGTAACCTCAACAATCATAGTGAAGAATCGTGGATGTAGATCACATTGATCGAACCACGTAAAAAATCTTATGTGTCTATTTAAATTTCTAGCACTTATATTTGAAATTTAGATGATTAATAAGTTTAGATCTAGAAATTATTATCAAGATATAGTGAGGGGTGTAGTGTGGGATTTCCTGCTACTACAGAGTATACACTACTTATCTTTTTTCTCGAAATCGTGTGTTGGTAAAGTGTTTCGCTTTGATCAAGTTTATCTTCACCTAGTGACGAAAGTCATGAAAAGTTTCAATTGCTTTGGAAATTGGTCTGACGAGAAAGGTCTGTGAATAACGACTGAATAACGTCCTCTGAGAATGTTTCAATGGTTGGAATGAGAGTTTAGGTCTATATAACCAATGATGGATATAAGCATTGTGTGGTAACACATATGTGCATAAGTCGAGCTTTGTTGATTGAGTGAAGACCGGAGGAATTGGCTTTGCCAAGTCCGCGAACTGACGGAAGTTCTATTTCCGAGAATTTCTGCTGGATTTTCCAAAAACTCGTTTGCGTGTTAAGTCCGCGAACTGGCGGAAGTCTCCTTGCGGAGATTTTCTGCGGAGTTTGGAAACTCTGCCGGTTATCTTAAGTCCGCGAACTTGTTTGTGAACTTAAGTGGTTATGATCTAAAGATGTGCTCTGAACATGAAACTTAAATTACTAAGGAATGCTTTATGCAAATCATGTCTATAAGTTCATAAGACGATTAAATCGAATCGAATCATCTTTGTTTCAATTGTGTCTTTTGTAGTTACATAAGATCTCATAGAAATTGAACAACTCTCTAACTAGTTCATTTGAGTCAATTGAACTAGTTATAGTGAAGAAGAACAAGGTTAATATGAAATTCTCATATGGTTGACCTTTTGGGTTACTATGTTGAACCAACATACACGTACACGTTTGGCAAGGTTTTCACGAACCCAGTAAAACGTTTACCCAAGTGTGTGTGACAAGCTAAGTTTTTGATCTAATGGTTGAGAAATATTAACTTGAATCTAAATCAGGTTTTCATCTAACGGTGAATATGGATTGCTTTGTAACTAAGGCAAAACCCTGATTTGAAGACTATGTAAAGGAGACATCTAGCTTTGAGCAAAACTAATCCCCACATGTCTGTGTGATACTAGTGCGCTCGCTAGAGTCGATTCTCCTTTAACCTTTCGGTTTCTTCTCTAAAACCAGGTTAACGACTTAAAGACTTCATTGGAATTGTGAAGCCAGACCGATACTACTTTTATCGTAGTTGTGTGATCTGATCTTGCATCTTCTATCGTACGAGTACAATATTTGATTGGCTTGAGATCGTGAGAGTTCTCCGATAGGCAAGATAAAGAAGTCACAAACATCTTCGTCTCACTGTTTGTGATTCCTCGACAAACCGCATGTGTAGTCAGGAGGGCTTGTAGAGAGGTGATTGATTAATCTAGGATGTTCTTCGGGATTATAAGATCGGATTATTAATTGGTTCCTGTTCACCTTGATTTCATATCATAAGACGGAACAAAACCTAGGGTTTTTCCGTGGGAGACAAATTTATCCTCTGATAGACTTTTCCGTGTGAGACAGATTTGTTTATTATCAAGTCTGCGATTTTGGGTTGCAGCAACTCTTAATTGTGGGTGAGATCAGCTAAGGGAATCAAGTACGCAGTGTCCTGCTGGGATCAGAGGCGTATGAGTACAACTGTACCTTGGATCGGTGGGAGACTATTTGGGGTTCAACTATAGTCCACTCCGAAGTTAGCTTGTAGTATGCTAGTGTCTGTAGGGGCTTAATACATTGTGTATTCAATCTGGAATAGGTCCCGTGGTTTTTCTGCATTTGCGGTTTCCTCGTTAACAAAAATTGTGGGGTCTGTGTTATTTCTTTTTCGCATTATATTTTATATAATAGAAAAAATACAGGTTGTGCGTTAAGATCATCAATTGGAAATCCGACGTTTGGTTGTTGATTGATATTGATTGATCCTTGGATATTGGTCTTTGGTACCGTCCAAGTTATTCCTTGTGTTTGATTAAAAGACTCGTTATTGTTTTAGCTTGAGTAAATCACAACAAGTGAGAGATATTAAACTCCTTGAGATACTTTAATCTAGATTGAGTATGACCGTCTAGTTGATTCTCTAGCAAAGTATTTCGGAGTTAGTCCATACAGATTGCTAATCGAATTATTGGTTGGTGTTGTTAGACCCCCGCTTTTTCAAAATTCTTCATCGACACTGTCCTCGTCATCATAACAATACGAGGATGGTTGAACCTTATCAAAACATGTAGTGTATTCAGATCTAACCTCTTCCTCTAAATTAGGTGAATAATTATATGTATTATCAGGGGTAAGATTGGAAACACTATTTTGGAATTCAAGTTCATTATGAGTAATATCCTTAGGTGCATATCGTTCCACATACTTATTAACAGTCTCACACATTCTATCCAGGATTATTTGAGATTGACGCGAAGATTCACGTGTAGTTTCATTAAACTTCTTAAGTGATTCCTCCAAAGAAAGACTTGAATATTCATCACTAGGTGATATACCAGTCGCTTGTTGAAACTGTTTGAGTGCGTCTTCTAAGGAATTAGTTTTATATTCATCAGGAACTAGCGGAAATTGTTTGATTAAATCCTCTAAAGATGGAGAACTCTCATTTTTTTCATTATAATATTGCTCATTCGCCTGTTCGTACGAATGGTGGATGTGCGAATAGTAATTGGGATCACCATGGTATGAGCCATATCCCTCAGAAGGTTGATAGTGGTCCCAAGTACTATCCACACTACGGGCATAGTACGGATATTGTCCATTTAGATACTCAGTCCGATACTCTTTATATTGGTCTTTATAATACCAAATCGACATTTTCTTGGTGCACATGAAAATGCAAGGTCAACTAAAATAGGTAGGCTCGGGTTACCTTTAGCAATATATACCTACAGTCAAAGACTGGTCAACGGTACGGGGCTAAGGCTTATGGTGTTTCGGATGATAACGCCACCGTACTAAACCACGAGTTTTCCTAAAATCGGTGCCGGAAGATGCAATTGGTGTGTGCACGTGTATTTATTTTTTTTAAATAAAGAAAATAAAAGGAAAGAATAAAAATATTTACAAAATTAAAAATAATCCTAAACTAATATGTATAAAGAGAATAAAATCTAAAGAATCTAAATACTTCCTAAAATAATCATTTACAAAAACAAAATAAAATAAAAATCCGGATACTTACCTTTTAGTGCGCAAATTTTATTTCATTTTAAATCTCCAATTATCCTGCACACCAAAATTGAAAAGATACCCAAGTAAAATTTATAAATAAATAGAATAATAACAAATAAAAGGAAGAAAAAAAAAATCTAAATTATCCTAAAATTTACAAATTTACAAAAATCAAAAATAACAACTTTTAGTCCCCGGCAGCGGCGCCAACTTTTAGTCCCCGGCAGCGGCGCCAAAAACTTGATGGGATTTTAATTGTACCGCAAGTGCACGACTATCGATTGTATAGTATGCAAGCACGGGTCGTTCCACTGGGACTAAATTGTTACCTTTAATTTCTAATTAAGTTATACGCCAAAAAGATGTAATAATAATTAAACTAATGAAAGAAATAAACAAATAAGAAGAAAAACCTAGGGTTTAGATTTCATCACTATGACGTAATTAGATAATTATAACTATTTTAAATAATATTCTCTCAACAACTACTCAAGACGATTTAGGACACATCGAACGTCTCGGAAAATATAAGTTTATAACCATTCGATTCTCAAAATACTAACAACTCTCAATACTAAAAATGTTGATCTCTAAACAAGAAAATAAACTCTTTTAAGCAAGCACGAGGACATGTAAAAGGAATTGTTATCATGATAAACGAGAATATAGGACCCAAGAGAATTATTATTAAAATATATTAAACTCAATAAAATACATCATCGGCTTCCTCTTAGCCCTAGTAAAGAGATTACACGACCATTACAAAAAGGAAGAAGAAAAGAAAATGAAAATGAAACTCAAACTCTCTAACTTTCACTTAACTGCCTCCCTTTTCCATTTGCTTTAACTAAAGATTTATAGTTTTCAAAGAAAACCACTTCCCTTTTTCATATCCACTACCACATCATCATCTAATGAAAGTATGCCACATGTCAAATAATATAAAAATCCTCCAATCAGAATGTCTCATGTGTCAAATACTGCAATCAATATCTTAATTAATATTTCTAACCATAAAGAGTAATATTCTTTCCAAAATCTCCATATATTCCATTAATCTACATCATAAAGAAATATTTTCTTCATTAAACAAAATATCTTCAGATATCATTTATCGTAATTAATGTCTTTCACATGTTTTCCACACTTCTATACACGTCGTGATACACTTTTACTTGGCATGCTTACCGCACTCCCATATTCATATAATTGGACTTAATAAAATGATTCTCCATGTATTCATTTCGGGCTTAGCATAAATCACTTCATTTCCTCCATTTTACGCGCAAATTTCCATGTTTTAGTCCGTCGAGCTTTATTTCCTTCAAAACACTTAAAACAAGATTATTAGCAATAAAATGAGTCCTAGCTAATGTAATTATGGGTGAAAAAACATCGCACTTACGTGCTTATCATTGGACACTATTTATTACACGAGGATGAGAAAAATGTTCATACCATTTCATATATCCATCATCAGCGGCATTTGGCTCATCAAATGAATCTTGTAACTCTTCGACTGGAACAAGATAATCCCCAAAGTTATTCCAGTTGTCCACTGTTGGATCAGGATCGTATTTGGGGGAGAAATTCTTCTCGATGTTCTTAGTTCCAACCTTCTTCACCTTGAAGTTGATGTTTTCCACTTGTGGGACACTTTGGACACAAGAAAGTTGTCTAAGTACTCTTCGAGGATTATACATTGTACAACCCCCAGGATGAAACAACGGTCCATTATAACCCGCAACAGGTGAGAAATCAATAACATCAACATCCTCCTCATCTTCATCTGATGCAATGCGGTAAGGATGGAAAACCACATCTTCCACTGTTAACTTATCCAATGTCTCCCTCAACTCCAACACCCTTTTTTTCTTATTCTTTTCCTGTGAGTTAAAAAATTCACATTTACCAGTTATAGGCTTCCCATAAGGCCAAGGAGTGTGAGCATGTGACAATTGCAATTTAGGAAAGTGGTCGTACACCCAAACATATGAGAAGAGGCAACAAATAATACATTCGCAGTATGATTAGTAACAATACACATTCATTCACTTATATATTCAAACGTACAAATGATAATTTAACGGGGTACCTGAACAAGGGTGTATAAGCCTCCAAAAAATAGACTCTTAAGCCTCGAAGCTTTTTTGAGTTCCGCTTGAACGAATGAAAGAACCGCAATGCCCCAAGAGTAGTTGTTCATCCACGGGGTCCAATAGCTGGAGGTAATGAGCATTTACCACGTGACCTGAACTGTCAGGGAAGAAAATGGTTCCTAGTTGATATAACAAATAAGCAGTCACATGGTGCTTAATCTTCTCCTCTGTCATCACCAACTTTCCTTCAAGAATCAAATCTTTCGTCCTGAAAACTCATCAAACAAGGTTTTGAGCTTGATCTTTTTCAACTTCTTCTTGTGTGTGCGGTCTTCCTCAAACTCATTATACTCATCACCTTCCTTAAGCTCTTTGTTAGCTCGTCTAAACTCACATTATGCCTTTTTATTGCTCCATCCTATACACCTTTCGACTAGTTTTTCAAGAACTTCATAACTCATCGAGGGATCGTAGCCATTTCGAACACTTGTTCCTGTAATTGGTAGGGATGTGATTCTAAAACAATCATCCGGAGTTATTGGCATCTCACCAAAAAGTAGATGAAAGGTATCCGTATCCGGATAAGCCCTCTCGTAAAATGCAGTAATAGTGACAACATCAAATTTTTGGTGCGCATGTTGTATCCCGTTCCATATTACACAATCAAATACCGCCAAGCGGACCTCATCACACTCATTTTCTATATTCCATATCTTGTTCTTTTGACGTTTCAAAACACGAACAACATTTTTATGATCCTACATAAACAACATCATATCTTATATATACTAATATATATATATAAAAGAACAATATATGTCAAAATATAATAAAATGACTGAGAAATCTAAATCTTGGAGTCCCATGAGTTTTTGTAGCCCATCAATACCTCCCCGCCATCTCTTGGAGTACCATATGTTGGATTCATTGGCGGCAAACATAAATTCTCATCAGGAATGTATGAATATCTAGCACAAGGCTTTTTAGGCGTCTTTCTAGGTTTATTTACCACTATTTCGACTTGTTCCTCTTCTTCTTCCTCTTCATCTGTGTCCTCCTCTGATTCATCATCATCCTTATTTCCATCCTTGTCTCCATCTTCTTCATCTTTTTCACCCTCATCATCGCCACCCTCATTTCCTCCTCCTTGAGATGGTTCATCTTCTCCACCTTGATTATGTTCTTGAGTGCCCATCTCTTCCACGATCTCTTCATTAACTTGTTGGATTACGTTGTCAACATTATCTCTATTGACACCATCTTGGATGACAACCCCCGGTAATGACCCACCTCCATACTTAGCATTTTTGGTTCCACGCTTACCGGCACCACAATGTACTTTTCCTCGAGGCGTGGGAGTTCTCAGATCTTCCAGTGAAGGTTGGTTGTATTTTTTGCCTCTGCCACAAATCAAGAAAACAAAAGATATTAGCTTAACCGATAAATGATTCACTAAATCAGGTGCAAATAAGGGTTATCAGCGTAAGGTTTGGTTAGTAGCAATGAGTTCACGAAAAATAGGTAAACTCTAATTTTGTGTTCCAGAGTATAGTTCGGTTACCACAAAGATTTTACTTAACAAACCGAACTCAACATTGGTCATTATTAATGAAGAGTTCGGTTTGTCAAGTTTTTTTTTATAAAACGAACTCCACATGTATGCAACTACCGAAGAGTTCGGGGTTTGTCAAGGTTTTTTGCGAACAAACCGAACTCAACATTGGTCACTATTAGTGAAGAGTTCGGTTTGTCAAGATTTTTTTGCAAATAAACCGAACTCCACATGTATGAAACTCAACAAAGTTGGACAAGTTCGGTTAAATTGAAACTCAACATGGGAAAAATAACATAGTACGGCTACATTGAATTTTTTTATTTTTTTTGTAAAGTTAGGTTACTGAATAGTGTTAGAGTTTTATGCGAACCAACCGAACAAGATAGCTCAGTTCGGTTACATAAAAACTAAAAATAGCGGGCATAAATTGCACAGTTGGGTTACATGTGGGAAAAAATGTTGTAAACCGGTTAAGTTCTTAAGATAAAAGTTTTAGGCTTCTTTTAACTAACCGAATCGGCGCTCGGTGACCTAGTTTTGAATCATATAACCGAATCAAGCGTGTTCTTCCTTTCAGGAAGTTCGGTTAACAAACTAGGGTTTTTTAGAAATTCTTCCTAACCGAACAGTGCACTGTAACTTCCATTTGAACCCTATTTTGATGATTTCTATTCGATTAAACGAATTAAAATCAAATTAAAAGTAATGGGTTTGTTGGGAAATACCTTCGAATCGCTCCCATGGCAGAATCAGGCTTCTTACTGCGTCTATTATACTGGATTATGGATTCACTTGGATGTTCCACTTCTTTATGAATCTCAAAATCACTTGGTTGATTTGTTAGATGCCCTAATGGGGGACCTGTTCCTGGGAGTGTTGTGGTTTTATTTCGAAGAACCATTCTTATAGTCGATTGATTAATCGATGAAGACGATGTTGAAATGGGGAAGAAGAGAAGAAGAGGAGAACTGATTTTTTTTGTGTGACTAGGTTTAGATACTTTTGTATTTGTTTTACATTAAGTTAGGGTTAATTTTAATCAGGGGTAGGAAATACCATTAGGTCCTAGAAATAATATATTAGGATGAGTTTAGTCAAATTGACCTAGTCAGTTGTCTGTTTGGTCCTATTTGGTAATAAAAATTATAGTTTGGTCCTAGGGTGATGTCATGGATGATGTAAATGTCATCTTGTGGTGGCATAAATACCATTTTGGGACCACATATATAGAAAGAAACCCCTAGAAAATATCTTATTTTCAGATTTACTTTCTCTCTCCTCTTATTTTCAGATCTAGTTTATCTCATCCCCATTTTTTCTTTTTTCTGTTGCGGCTCATGAAGACGATGAAGAACGACGAAATGTTTTGGTTTATTCGTCACTATTTGTTACTGCTGCTGTTGAATATGACGATGAGGCGATGGAGATGATGAAGACGGAAGAGATTTTTGTGTTTCTTCGTCATTATTTGTTGCTGCTGCTGTTGAAGACGATGGAGTTTTTGAAGATTTTTCTGCTGCTGTGTATGACGAAGAAGAAGAAAAAGATGAAGAAAACTAATATAACGTTCAATATTCATCTTGGATCTTGATTTTTTTGGTGTTGTTAATGAAGATTTTGTAGTTGCAGGAAATCCTACACTACACCCCTCACTAGAATATACACAATTAAATCATTTTAAGATGAATGATTATGATTCCTATTGATTGAATACTTGAATCTTTACAATATGAAATAGAAATGAGTTATAGAATTACAATCACTCTAAAACTTTCTCTCTCCTAATGACTTGCTTAACAATTCAAAAAGAACTCTCCTTTTCAACAGACTTACTCAACCCTTTATATAGGGTAGTACACAGTGGATGACAGCTAAGTTGTCCTATATTTTCGGGAATGGCTTGCGAAATATCGCAAGCGTACAAATATACAATCTCGCGATACTATTAAACTTCGCCATATTTTCATATCTTCCTCGTGTTCTGGCTGTCGTCATTCATTGCGTCATTTATTTTACTTCCCTGCGACTCCATCGCAATGTCGTCATTTATTAATCTCGCGAGATATTGATGTTGCGATATTCTGATCCTACATCTTGCCTCTTCTCATGTCTTCTCTGCGAAGGAGAGAATGTCATGAGAACCAATATTTTGAGATGTCGCAATCGTTGATTTTCCATCAATTTTCTGCCGACAAGATTCCGTGAATTCAGGAATGACTATTTACACGTATCTAAAATTTCCCTTTTTACCGGCACATTTAATGTTATCCGGTTACTCTTTTTTTGTCTATTTAAAGGAGGATTCCTTGTGAAAGCATTTCTTTTCTTTTACTTCGTCTTCTTCATCGTCTGCAACTATTTTCTGCTGCTTTTCTTCATCATCTTCTTCATCGTTTTCCCGCTATTATTTTTCTGCTACTGTTTCTATGGCATCAAGGTTTGTTAATTTTGTTGAATTTGATCATTTTGTGATTGATCTCTCTTATTGAAGTTGTTTTATCCTGATACTATTCTTCTTTTAACGACTCCTCTGTCATTTTTGTTTTAGCAAGAACAAACCTAGCACCAAGTTCACCATTGTGAATCCCAATATCTCCCTAGGCTCGCAATCGAAATCCACCGCTTCTAAAAAGAAAGCCCTCAAAGTAACAAGGTATTTAAGAAACATTTATTTTTTTAATAACAATATTGTTGCCTCTGTTTCTTATTTAGCTTGTAATTCGCAGATGACAAAAATGCTTGATAAGTCCCCCAAGAAGCCTCGCCATTCTAAACCCGTTGCGCCTTCTGTCACTTTTCCTACATTCAAACTTACAACTCCTACTGCGACATATTCGCAAGAGATCCCTACTTTTTTTTCCAAAGATAACATTTCTATACCTGAATTTCTCATATATCAACTCCCTCATAACAAATTCCTATTGCGAATGAGCCTATTTCTTCTTCCATTGTTAATGCCTCTACCATTCCTCCAGTCATTAACCCTCACGAGATTTCTTCTTCTCGTGATATTCCTTTAACAAAAGATGATTCACCTCTTCCTTCTTCTATCACTATTACTTCCTTTTCTGAGCAAATCCTCTTACTAAAGAAAATTTAGAAGGAATAGATGTGGTCTTCAAAGTCCTATCAGATATTGTGAACGATGCTAAAAAGACTTCTGTCGATCCTATCAAATCTGATATTTGCGAGATTTTGAGCAAACACCTTGGTCCTGATAGAATTTCGCAAACATCCTTGGAGCAAGAAATTAACACTTTGAAGAATGATCTCCAAGCCATGACTGCAAAATGTAATATTCTCCATCTTGAGAATCAAAAACTTCAAAATATTTCGCTGGATCGTGATAATCTTCGCAAGAAGAATGAAGAACTAAAAGGTATACTCTTGCCTCTGTATTGTCCATTTTTTTTTTTTTTTTTTTAAAACTCAAGCCCTTGTTCGCCCTTAAAGCTTTAAACCAGAAATGAAAAATGGAGATATATCAGTTGGAATCTACTGTTGAAGAAGTTCGAGTTGATAGAGATCCTTGGATGGAGCAATATAATCAATTAGATAATCTTCATACATATTCTGTTGATCAAATAGATAATCTTTATGAAGAAAATGTGATGAGTGCCAAATAGTGCATATTTATACACCTTTTTATTGGCATTTTACTTATCTTTTGTGCTCAAGAATCAGATATTATCCCAGATTCTCGTGTTTTCTTTGTTTTCAAGAATAAATATTTGTATTAATTAATTTTGTATTTTTAGGTACTAAATAAAGTCCTGAGAAACCGAGGAGCCAAAAGAGCGAAGAATTGGAGTCGAGCATCTATGGAGCAGAGAGCCAAAGCTCGCGCAAGAACATTGCAACCCAACAAGTAGCAACTCATCTACAAGACATGGGCTTGAGCTAGACCCGATCCGAGCCCGATTATCCCGAGCCGTTGAGATCGCATCTAGTTACATCTTACGGCCGCTCCCTCATGCGCATCTAAGTTTGCTGCTTCCGCTCAACATCGAATCACATCAAAACCGGCTACCTTTCTCGGCCGTCGATCCACACCTCGCCTTCATCCTACGCTCGTCGAGGCCTTCTCCATCAATCTTCGATGCACCGCTCAACACCAATCACTCACACCCCTATACCCTAATCGACTGATCCATTTCTCTCCATCTCTCTCTTTCTTCTCCCCTACCTCTGCAACTCCCTCTCCCGACCGTCTCCCCGCCACATGACCACTCCGCCACCACCTCTCCTGTCACCATCATCCCAACAACTATCATCAGTACCACCTTCGCCACCCTTGTTTCACACTTCTCCATCTATAGCTTCTAGATTATGGTAGAAGCTAGGACTGAGACGAGTGAAGCTAGGGTTTTCACCAACCCCAGCATAGAGTTCGCAGTAGCCGATTGACAAAGGAGGAGAGGCGATTCAGAGAGTAGAGGGTATGGGTTTATTTTAATATTTAATTTTGATTTTGAGAATTAGGGTTTGAGAGTTTTGGGAATTTATTGGCATGTATAAATAGAAGAAGAAACTGAGTGTTAGGGGCACGCCTGGATTAGCCAGAGCAGTCAATTAGGGTTAATTTTGTATTTCTTTGTATTTGAATCATGTTCTGAGTTCTATTGCTAGGGTTAAAAATGAAACTCTAACTCTGTTTATGTGGTTCAACTTGAATTGATGTGCTTTTGTATGCTTTAATTTATAAGATAAACTCAACTCTAACATATCATTGTCTCGCTCTCACAATGAATGCCCTGTATTCATTGTAGTTAGATTCACCTTGTATTGAGTATGTGCAGCTCAAGTTTTATGTAGTATGGCTAACTCTCTTGACTAGTTGTTCTTGATTAGACAACTAGTGCTCTAGGTTAGCACATTAGCTGTGAAATGAGTTATCTTCCGGTGAAACCTCCTAGGTAGAGATAGAGCTGACACACTATCCTCAATTGCCACAGGAACAATAGCTTTCAAACAAGTTGAATCCCATAACCTGAGATAGGGTGGATTAGATAATCCTAGTGCCTGTCATATCATCAATTTTAGCTATCAAGTAGTTTACTATCACCATCTTCATCTTAGTCGTAAAGACTTTAAACAAAACCCCATTTTGTTACTCTGTTATCCGTGAAACTCAGTCTAAGAAAGCCATAGATCACATAAGCACACCCTCGTCTCTGTGGGATCGACCCGTACGTGCCCAGTTCTACTTTAGACGCCGTGCACTTGCGGTATTACATGTAGGTCAAAATATAAACACCTTTAGAGGCCTACCAAGTTTTTGGCGCCGTTGCCGGGGACTTGGCGCGTGCCTTGTGATTTTTGTTCTTGCTTAACTGATTTCCCTCTCTCCTTGTGCATACCCACTTTATAGTTTTGCTTCTAGCCCTGTATTGTTGTATTTTAGTTAAAGTTTCTTCTCATTTTTCATTTACTCTTCTCTCTTTACTTGCATTTTTATTGCACATTCCCGGGATTGAAATTTGCTTGTTAAGCCAACAGTGCAAGTGGCAAGGCCGAGCCTAGACCAAGGAGAAACTCAAGACTCGAGGCACTTGCTTTGCTTGCCTAGCTTGTCACGTCTTCTTTATCCGGCACATTTGCGCATGAGTGTGAATGAGGTAGGCCTACCCACTTGCTTGATAACCTTGTTCCCTTGCTAGGTGATTAACCCCGAGCCGCATATTGCATGACAACATGATAACCTGAACTTGGCAAGTGCATATTGTTGGTTTTCATAATCTTTGAACCACCCACATACTAGCTGAGAGTGACATGATCGGTGCATAACTGTCATGGCGTTTTCTTCGCTTTGTGCTTATAGGTCTCGTGTGCTCATATTCTTGTGCTTGGCCTTGACATAGCCTGTGCATAACCAATCTGCCCCGGTGAGCCACGTTGTGCCAAAACCCCAGCCCTGAAGCTGTTGAGGGTGGGTCACAACTTGGAAACCCAAGTTAGCCAGCTTAAACCAACCACGACCCGAACTGCGACTTTGAAGATTAGCCAAACTCCGAATCTGTTGTGTAACAATATCTGCGAGTCTGGTTATGTGTGCCATTGGATTGAATGTTATTATGCGTTTCTTGCTCACCCTAAAAGCCCTGAGCTGTACTACTCAATGCTTACATGAACCATTGTCTGCAACCCGTGCACCCAACCCCCGAGCATAACTCATGAGCACCAAGATCAACCGACCTTGCATAACTACTTGCTGTATATTTTTGTGTCTTTGTCTTTGCAAATTGTGCCGTGCCTTGTTTAATATTTGCAACCACAGGCATAACCTGGCTTGCAACAACTAGCCTGTGCACTGTGTAACCTTGCCAAGCCCACGAGCTTAGCCGCAAGCCCCGTAGCTGCAGGTTGAGCTTAGCCTGTATTACCACTGATAATTGCATTAAGGCTTGCCGAGAGCTAGTGCCCGAGTTTATATGTTAGCCAAACTTTTGATAAATCATTAAAGCCCTCGAGTTGCATACTTTGCATGGTAGTCTCGATTGCTCAACCTTGCTCAACCTATCTGCCCCTGCACCCCCGTGAAGAGTAATGTGAATCGGCCTTGTTGACACTCGGTGGTGTGTTGTAGAGGCCGAACTTTGTTTATTTGTGAATTGGTGTGTCAATTTTTGCATGAGTTTTTGAGTAACTTTTGTCCGGTCTTGTGTTGAGAACTGCATATTGGCTGTCTTGTATTTATCTGTCTTGAAAATGAGCTCACAATGGTGTCTTTGTGACCACCTAATCGATCTTGAGTCTAAGGCGTGTGTGCAAGATAGCCGGGTTGTGCTTGAGCCGCCAATCCCTAGGCTCGTCGACCCTGTGCCTAATAATCCAGCTCCCTTTGCTAGCCCCCCGAAGCTACAAGCTTGAGCCCTCCCCCCTAGCTCTTGGTCTAACCCTTTGCATACCCCGATCTCTCGCCTTGAGCCCGGTTGAAAGTTGAAACCCGTTGTGCCCAAACTCGCAAGTATTTGTGCACCTTTGAACTCAGAGCATCTGAGCTTATACAAACCATTGCCTGTTTTCTTGTGCATCCATATAAATTGTGCTGTATGCTCTGTGTGTTTTGAGCACATAAACCCTTGCAACTGAGTTGTTCAGCTAAACCCAAACCAACCAGCTGGTCGGACATATTTGAGAAGTCAGTGCACACAAGTCTCAGTGCATACGTTTCTCAGGTAACTCGCACTTGCAACCAACTTGGTTGCTAATCTGCACAGCTTTCTGCTGTCTCACTACTAGGTCGTGCAATCGCACAACCTGGGCTGCATAGGTTGAAGCCCAGATATTGGGATGTACACTTGAACTTATACCTAGAGCCCACACCCAAACTGGGCTATGCCAACCTGAGTTGCCCGCAGCTGGGCTGTGCAACTAACTCGCATAACTGAGCCCACTATCAATCAACTGGAAACAAACCAAACTGAGCCCATAGTCTGTGGGCTGTGCAAAGATTAAGCCCCATCTGGTCAGGCTAGAACTAGTTTCACCGAGTCACACCATCCGGGGCTTCTTAGGCTAAACCTATTAGTCAAGGGCTATGCAGCAAATTGAGCCCACACAACCTAGGCTTTGCACACAATTGCTGGGCTTCCCACAAAAACCAAACAACAAGCCCACATAAACAAAACTTTCCCAACAAACCAAAAACCCAATAAACCAAACTTAGTCCACTTCACTGGGCTTTGAGTTCAATTTGAGAGCTAGACCATGTCGAGGATTTTGGTCCGCATCTGGGATGGAAACAAATCCTTAGAGAGCGTGCTTACGGGCACGCTTCACAGATGAACCCCCATACCATAGTGATTTTAGAGAATTTTATGCGCCTTCTCGGGGCCCTGACCTCACATACCCTAATCACTATGAGCACATGTATCATCCATCACAAAGTTGAGAATGAACACTCTCCTCATACCCAGTCATCACTTTTAGATCAATTAGAGGCTCGACTATCTGCTTTAGATAGGCAATGCGCTTTAGAAAGGCAATCTGTCGAATCTAGTTTTTCTAGGCAATATGAAACGCATGCTTGCACCTTATGTGGTGGCTTAGACCACCCTGCGTCAATATCGTTATATCTTGCATGATTTTAGACAGTCTAGGGAAAACCATGATAATCCAATGAACGAAGTGTCTAGAAGTGACTATTGGGACCATAATCAACCCGCACACATGCATCATTCACCACAGTGGGGAGATGAACAATTTTATACTCCCCCAACTCCTAGTTTGCAATCAACAATGGATACACTCATGGAGCTAAATGCTAGGCTTGAAATGAATGCAATGCATGACCATCCATATAGCAACATGTCCGAATTTCCTTCTCTAGTGAACCTCATGCACAACCATACATTGAATATCCATATGAGGAATGCATACCCACTAGTGAAGACTCTCCTTCAATGGAACAACTCAAGATGATTCTTCAAAGGAACTGATTGAGTTACAAAATGATAGGATTGAAAATAGTGTTTCTAGTCTTACTCATGCAACTAACATTGAATATGAACCTAATCTAGAGGTAGATGAGTACACTAAAAATACTACAATTTTGAATGGAGAGATGGATTTTTGCTATGATGATGATGATGATGATGAATATGAAGAGCATGTGTATTTTGAAAATGTAATAGAATTTTTAGGTTCAGCGACATTAAGTGTCTCTCCCCGTGAACCCTATGAATGATGCTTCTTCCGATATTCATGCATGTGATATTGATGTGGAACCTGTGCCATTGTCCTGTGAAAAAGACCATGATTTACCCACTCTGACCTTAGGAAAGAGTGTGTGACAGTGCAAATGATTTTATACATGAAAATAACTTAGATGTACCTAACCTCTCTCTCCCCGAGTCACAAATTGAAACTCCTTCACCCAACCTAGGGTGTAGTTTGTCACAAAATTGCAAAACCAACTTTTCTGAAAATGCCTAACTTAGGCCTAGAGCTTTGTGCTTCCCAAGTCCTCTTGGACTATTTTGCATCAAAGTATAACACTCTTAAGGAGCCACACCCTTGGAATGTGTATGTCTGCACTTTGTAATTAGCAAAACTCATTTTGAGTTAGACCTTTTGCATGATGTACCTTTAAAATTGCAAGATTTTGTTCTCACAAACACACCCGTTCACAAGTTTAGGTTTGGGGGAAACTCCTTCACATCTACAGTCTTACGTGCACTCTCATATTATATTTGTAGGTTTAATGTGTGTACATATCGTCTTTTGGGTTGATCCTCAACTCTTTAGACTTGTTAGTTTATGGTGAATTTTCATTGTATATATCCAAGATGACTTGTTAAAATTTTTCTTTTCTTGATTCTGGTTGAGTCTTCTTGCACATATATTATGCTAATCCGATATGATCTCCGTTGAGAATATTGGATTCTAGCCTTGACGAATGAAGCTCAACCTTGCTCCCGCCGACATACCGGTAATCTCTTCCCTTTTATCTTATCAGCATAGTTCTCGTGGTACGTGACTGTTTAAATTTTTCCTATCTGTGACACATTGAGGACAATGTTTGATTTAGGTTTGGGGGTGCATTTAGAGTTTTTAGTCTTTTATTTTACCTTTTATTTTCAAAAAAAAAAAAAAAAAAAAAAAAAAAAAAAAAAAAAAAATTCAAAACTCTTTTTGTAAAAACCTCCAACTTTAGAGATTTTAGAGTCACTAGCATGCTTCTAGCTATGTTTACATAGAGAATCGGACCGAAATAACAGAACTTGGAAGTGTAGGAAACGCAATCGGGTTCCTTAGTTGATTAGAGCGTTAAAGTTGGATTTAACCATACCGGAGGAGGCGAATTAGGTCTTGTTTAGATATTCTAGTAGTAGAATTGTGATCACCCATAGTGGAGACTACCCATTTTACATCAAGCGAGGTACCGACCTTCACTCTTTGTGACTTTCTAGAAAAGCTTTTAGAGTGTGTGTCACCGTACGTCAATTCGGGTAGGAATGGTGAGCTACCCAACTTCGCACCACTTTCAAAGACTACTTTTGATCTCTTGAGTGCTAATTCCGTCAATCATGAGGGTGACGTCTAAAGATGAAAACTCCTTCTAAATATCGATTTGCGGTTAGCATCTCTCTCTCTCTCAATCGACAAGACCCATAGAAACACATCATCGTCGGCCAATAGAAGCAGAATCGGAATATTGAAAGAAAAATTGATATAGTCCAAGGTTTATGTGCAACAAAGAAAAGAAAATAAGATGAGAATTAATGAAGTTTGTGAAAAATTGAGTTTATCGTTTTATTGTAACAAAAAAAAAAAAAAAAAAAAAATTGTAGTTTATTTTCGTGTCTAGTTACCACAAAGTTAAAAAAAAAAAAAAAAAAAAATAAAAAATAATTATTATTAAGTTTTTGTGAAGTTCAAGTTCGTCATCAATAGTTGAAGACCGAAGACCGAAGATTGAAGACGTTTCTATGGTTTCTTATGAGAGAGTGATATTAATTGCCGATCGGGTGAGAAGTGAGTGAGTACTCCCACCCTTGCTAATGGTTGATTTCCTTCCTTAGAGATCATCGAAAAAGATTCTTTTTGTTCACACCTCTCTGGAGTCTCAGTTTTATTTCTGAAGGTTATCCTTCTTACCTACAACGTGTGCAGGATTTCTCTCTTTATTCCGCCACACATGAGAGACTAAAAAGCGATCTTTTTGAGTGCAATTATCATAAAACCTAATGGTGAGGCGGAAGTTGAGACTTATGATCACAATCAATCCGAATTCTTTCATATGGTATGGTTACTTCTCGCTCAAAGCACTTAAGGATGAGAATGCGTTCTTCGATAGTTCTAACCAATTACTAGCATGCTGAACTCTATGTCCTCATAGCTTCTTGGAGGCTTGAGACTCTTTTACACTCTGAAGTTGGAGAAGGTTTTGTGGGTACACCTCTTGTAAACCCTCACGAGACTACAACTCGTCCACTAGGGACACCTAGGGGTTTAAAGGCTTAGTGCATACGCTAAATGCATTCGAGATACCAAATGGCAGTGGTATAGTTAGGATTTCTTTATTTTCCCCTGTTTTTACTTGAGGACAAGTAAAATTCGGGTTTGGGGGTATTTGATGAGTGCCAAATAGTGCATATTTATACACCTTTTATTGGCATTTTACTTATCTTTTTGTGCTCAAGAATCAGATATTATCCCAGTTCTGTGTTTTCTTTGTTTTCAAGAATAAATATTTGTATTAATTAATTTTGTATTTTTAGGGTACTAAATAAAGTCCGAGGAGAACCGAGGAGCCAAAAGAGCGAAGAATTGGAGTCGAGCATCTATGGAGCAGAGAGCCAAAGCTCCGCGCAATGGTTGCAACCCAACAAGTAGCAACTCATCTACAAGACATGGGCTTGAGCTAGACCCGGATCCGAGCCCGATTATCCCGAGCCGTTGAGATCGCATCTAGTTACATCTTACGGTCGCTCACTCATGCGCATCGATCATTTGCTTGCTTCCGCTCAACATCGAATCACATCAAAACGGCTACCTTTCTCGGCCGTCAGATCCACACCAGCTTCATCCTACGCTCGCTGAGGCCTTCTCCATCAATCTTCGATGCACCGCTCAACACTGAATCACTCACACCCCTATACCCTAATCGACTGATCCATTTCTCTCCATCTCTCTCTTTCTTCTCCCCCTACCTCTGCAACTCCCTCTCCCCGACCGTCTCCTGCCACAGCCACTCCGCCACCACCTCTCCTGTCACCATCATCCCAACAACTATCATCAGTACCACCTTCGCCACCCTTGTTTCACACTTCTCCATCTATAGCTTCTAGATTATGGTAGAAGCTAGGACTGAGACGAGTGAAGCTAGGGTTTTCACCAACCCCAGCATAGAGTTCGCAGTAGCCGATTGACAAAGGAGGAGAGGCGATTCAGAGAGTAGAGGGTATGGGTTTATTTTAATATTTAATTTTGATTTTGAGAATTAGGGTTTGAGAGTTTTGGGAATTTATTGGCATGTATAAATAGAAGAAGAAACTGAGTGTTAGGGGCACGCCTGGATTAGCCAGAGCAGTCAATTAGGGTTAATTTTGTATTTCTTTGTATTTGAATCATGTTCTGAGTTCTATTGCTAGGTTTAAAAATGAAACTCTAACTCTGTTTATGTGGTTCAACTTGAATTGATGTGCTTTTGTATGCTTTAATTTATAAGATAAACTCAACTCTAACATATCATTGCTCTGCTCTCACAATGAATGCCCTGTATTCATTGTAGTTAGATTCACCTTGTATTGAGTATGTGCAGCTCAAGTTTTATGTAGTATGGCTAACTCTCTTGACTAGTTGTTCTTGATTAGACAACTAGTGCTCTAGGTTAGCACATTAGCTGTGAAATGAGTTATCTTCCGGTGAAACCTCCTAGGTAGAGATAGAGCTGACACACTATCCTCAATTGCCACAGGAACAATAGCTTTCAAACAAGTTGAATCCCATAACCTGAGATAGGGTGGATTAGATAATCCTAGTGCTGTCATATCATCAATTTTAGCTATCAAGTAGTTTACTATCACCATCTTCATCTTAGTCGTAAAGACTTTAAACAAAACCCCATTTTGTTACTCATTATCCGTGAAACTCGATCCTAAGAAAGCCATAGATCACATAAGCACACCCTCGTCTCGTGGGATCGACCCGTACGTGCCCAGTTCTACTTTAGACGCCGTGCACTTGCGGTATTACATGTAGGTCAAAATATAAACACCTTTAGAGGCCTACCAAAATGCTGATTTAGCTCAGAAACAAGATTCATTAAGTAATGACTTATCTCGCCTGTCTTACTCTTTGACTAAAGCTAATTTGGAGTTGGAAACTTTATCGATGAGAATGAAACTCTTTCTCAAGAGAAGCGAACTCTGTTAAACAAGGTGGCGATTTACTCTTAACAAAATGATATTTGTCAAAAATTATGTAAAAAGAAAGAACAATCTCTTTGTTCGCTGAGAAATCAACTAGAAGAAGTTACTGCTGTAGTAGCAGGAAATCCCACACTACACCCCTTACTCGATTTTGCTTAATTAATCCATTGAAAGATGTAAGATCAAGAATATTTATTGATTGAGTCCATGAAACGTTTACACAGGGTAATAGAATTACACTTAGAAATTAAAACACTCTTAAACTTTCTCTCTCCTATTGACTTGCTTAACCCTTCCAAAAAGATCTCTCCCATCACAGATTCACTCAGCCCTTTATATAGGGTAATACATAGTGGATGACAGCTAAGCTATCCTTTATTTTCGGGAATGTCCCGCGAAGTGTCGCAGATGCACAAACATTCGTTCTCGCGACACTTCTTAACCCTCGCCAGGTTTCACGTCTTCTTTATGTTCGCTTGTCGTTATTCATTGCGTCGTTTATTTTAGCTCCTGCGACTCCTTCGCGACACCGTCGTTTATTAATCCCGCGAGCCTTGTATGTTGCGATATTATGATCCTACATCTTGCCTCTTTTTTCCTTGAATATTGCTTGACAAGCGATCTTTAAGGAAAAATCTATTGTGGTAGCGATCTTTGATCTTTGTTGATGAAGGAACGAGCAAAAGAATACTTCCCTTGAAAAGTACGTACTTGCCTCTATTCTTTGGCGAAGTTCCGAAGCTTCTTTGAGATACATACGAAGTGTCGTCTCCTGTCTCTCCTCATATTTCTCCTGCGAAGGAAGAGTATCATGAGAGTGATTCTTTTGATTTGTCATGTTTGCTTATCTTTATCTGTTTTGATTTTGTACTTTTACACGGATTTTAATTATTAATGTCTTTTCTTGACACGTCTCTTTCAACCGCTTATTCTTGACCGTTCATGTCTCTTCTCGCATTAAATGACCTCGTTTTTCTCGAGGATCTCTTTCCCTATATATAGTTTTCTTTTCCCCTCCTTTTCATTCTTTAGTTTCTCTCTGCAACTTCTCTTTGATTCTTTCCTTCCGCAATTTGCGCTTCTGCTACTGCAAATCTTTTCTTCGTCTCTTCTAACGCTGATCCTAATCTCCAACCTCCCATCCATTCCCATACTGATAATGGCTTTCATTAGTCGTGCATATAAAGCTTCTTTTGAGGAAGTTCAGCAGAAGTTGCTCGAGAAGGGTTTTACTCTATCAACCATTCCTGATCAAGAATCTTCATCTATTCTGTCTGCAAAGTTGTTTTCTGATTATCAATGTGATGATCAAAAGATTATAGTCTCGCTAGGTCAGCTTCTCGCGGGACTTCCCATCCCCTTGTACAATCCCGAGATGCCTTTATTTTATGAGATCTTGGCCCATGAAAAATTCTCTCGGGCTGTTTATCAATTGAGTGGCGATGCATTCGCCTAATGCTTGAGTTCGCGAATCGTGGTCTTTGGCAAAGGATCTTTATACCCTACTACTTGTTAGACACCCCGATTTCACAGGACTTGAAATAATCAACAGAAGTACACCGTAGAGAACTTTTTCGAAAATTATTCGAGTGATAAAGATGAGGAATGCGAAATCTCATTTGGGCATTCGCCTTGAAAAGAAGGATAATGTCCACGAGGATAAATTGCTCATGCAAGATATTGACCTGGCACCCGACAATAATACTACTCTCGCCACTCCAAAGATGAGAAATGGTGGGTTGTACCCTTGATTTTAAATGGCCCTTATATCGCGGGCTCGCATATTCTTCTGCGAGTCTCAGATATCATCCTTGGGAATTCAAATGGCCCGATAAGGCAAAAGAGGTATGTTTCCACTTCAAATCTTGCCTTTGCAACTTTCTTTTTTATATTTGCCTTGAGTTTGTGAAATTTTTCGGATCGCCAAATTGAGAAGAAGCTACAAGGATAATCCGTTGGAGAGTACTCTGACGATACTTCGATCGCTTACGGGTGAAGTAAGAAACATTTCCTTTGTTATTTGAAACAATATTGTTGCCTCTGTTTCTTATCTTTAATCGTATGCGAAGGTTGGAGTTGAAGAAGCTATAGCCGCGAAGATTAAAAGTAAGGGCAAAACCGTCGTTCGCAAGAATAAATCTTCTGCTCCATTAACTAAGAAGCGAAAGATTCAGTCTTCTTCTCGCCTTAACTCAAGCTCCGAATCTTCTGATGAAGATGACCATGATTCGAATCTCTCTCTCGCTAAAGAGATTCCATTGGCCGGTTCTCCTATGGATCGGTTATCTAGCATCTTCTCAGACTCTTTCCAAGGAATGGGAGATGCTCCCCTAGCTTCCCTTTGCGGGACTCTCGCAAATGTGTGTAATGCTACTTTGCTAGAAGGCAATGATTCTTTCAATGGAGCCTCTAGAATCGTGTCTCCTGACTTCTTGAATGCACTTGGATCTTTGGTACGCATGCAGTCATATTTCCCTGTTAATTTTAAATTTTTAAATATATATATATTAATGATTTTTCTCTCTTCTTTCATAGGTTGGAAGAACTTCTTTTGTAGTTGCCTCAGATCTCGAGAGAAGACGCAACAATCTTGAAAAGAAGAATTTGCAATTGAACAAGAAGATTCGAGAATTAGAAATTGAAGTCACGTCATCTCGCGATAAAGATGAGAGAATTCAAAAGTTAAGTACCGAACTTGACTCCCAAAGGGATAGGGTGTCCACTCTTGAACGCTAATCAAGAACTTTATGGTATAAAATTTTACTTCCTTTTATTATTTTTATTTTATCGGTCGCATACTGCTACCTAACTTACTCCCTTCGCAGATGTATATAATCTCTCCGATGAGGCTATTCTTCTTCATACGTTTTCACGAGAACCTATGGATAATAACCTTCTTCTCGCTTACCTCAACAACTCTTTAAGTAGTTCATCAAAAAAATTAACTCCCTTTCATTAAATGAACTTCAGACCAAATATCGCCTTTTAGAGATTGAACATAGATCTGGTTTAAGTGCGGCCAACCAATTTAAACAAATGTTTCTCGAATCTCGTAAAGAAACCAAAATTTTGAGGAAGAAAATTAGTGACCATATAGATGACAAAGATCGCATTGCTAACAATGGTGCACAAGCATTAGTATCATTTCAGAAATCTCTTCTTGAACTACAAATTGAGCGAGATGAATTGCTTCGCCAGAATTCCTTGCTTAGTGAACGAGAAGATCAAATTCGTTCACTCCTTGTTATAAATAGTGACGATGAATTCGCCTGGGCTGCGAAAGTTTTGGATAATGCCAGAAATAACCTAGGTGTTGATGTTAGTCTTCATGCCGAGCATACTTCCTTGATTAAAGATATGATATCTGACAGAGAAGGTTGCTTATCACACCTTACTATTTCTTACTTCCATTGTACTGTTTGTAAACTATTAACTTGTTGTTACTTCTTTGTAGAGTCCGAGGAAAGATTTCGAGCTAGAATTGCAGAGCTTGAATCTGAAAAAGAGCAGCTCGCAAGGAATTTCCCAGCGAGAATTGAAGAACTTGAATCTAAAAACAATACTCGCAAAGAGTCTCTCCCTTCGTAATAATAAGTATTCCAAGTTGAAGAAACAATTTGAAACGACAGTGGCGAATTTTAATAATGATGCCGTTCGTTATCGCAATGGAGCCATGGAGTATGTTTGTAAGGACCACAATATCCCTCTGCATTCATATCCCTGGCTTTCTGAAAAGGTTCCTGAGAATCTGCCTGTCTCAGACGTTTCTGATAGTGAGGCTGGCGAAGAAGAAAATTCTCGATGAGAATAATAGGATCAAGAATCGGATGAAGGAGAAGAATCACCAAAGAAATAATTCTTTTTGTTTTCTTTTACGCTGCCTCTAATATCTGTACATTTCGTATCTCTTTATTATAGTGTACTTCTTATATTGTTCCCCCCTAAATTCAATCTTCACTCCCCTTTTTCGGCAGTTCTTCCATGTAATATAATTGACTAACATTATTGATGTATAACTCTTGCATCAGAAGATGAATAACAATATTTCATCCTTTCCATTCCCATACTTGCCTCTCGTTATTTATCTTCGGATGGAAGATTTGATTGTCATCATGTATTTTGTTGGATAATAATTTTATTGTTGTCGAAATGTATCGTCGCGACAAGGTCGCGAGTATCTTCATAAGTTAAGAATCCCACTTGTTATTTCGGTTATCTTTATTCTCTCTCTTTTTGTTGCGACAAGGTCGCAGGCCGCCTTTACATTTTCATGCAATGGCCCATTGACCTTGTCTTATCATGTTTGTGTGGTCTTCCGAGTTAGACCTCCCTAATTAGAGGTCTTCCCCTGCCACCTTTCATTGCGACAAAATCGCAGGACGTCTTTACACTTGCATGTAAAGACCCATTGATCTTGCCTTATCATTCTCCAAGTATTTTTGCCTCTGCAGATGTTTTGGTTGCGACAATATGACAGGCCTAAATATCCTTGCGAACATAAAGCCCCATGACATTGCCGTCTTGCGACGAAATCGCAGGACGTCCGTACACTGTCATGTAAAGACCCATTGATCTCGCCTTACCCTCGCGTTAGTATTATTGCCTCTGCAGGATCATTGCACAAATATGACGAGCCTAAATTCTCTTGCGAAAACATAGCCTTATGACATTTGCGTCTGTTTTGACACTTCTAATGGAGAGCGTCGCCCTTATCATCTCCCCGGTTGCCCCTTCAAGGAGGCGAAACATCGGCCATACAAGACTAGCTCCTCCCATCCGGTCTTAACAACAACCAGTTGTGTTCGCAGCCTCTTATCCCTTATACCTATATGGTTTATGGTTACGAGACTGCACCCTAAGTGGAGTTTTCTTCGGGCGAGTGCAACGCATGCCAAGACTTGCCAAGAATGGCCAGTAGGTTCATCCATCCCGGCACTCGGCTCAACCGTAATACCTCGGCGCCTTGAGCATACACTCGACTCCTTGGAAGAGACCCTCGGTCGCCCAACCAGGTATAACCTTATATAGTTGGGAATCCAAGGTACCTCTCCAGGATAGGCTTTCATGGGCCCCAAATTTTCATGACTCGAGCTTCGGGAGCGGTGTAACCTTCCCCGAGCCATGTTGAGAGATACCCCTTATATGACGCACTTTAGGTCTTACATTTGCCTCTTACGATATGTTATTCGCGAACTAGGGTGTACGCCATAAAGGTTCGTCCCATTCTTTTACTCATTCATATTTGTTATATCATTCAATCATTCATGTTTCATTATTTGCTGACATTTGTTTACGAAGTATTCGCACAATGCTTTTTCATTTGTTGTATTTTCATTTTTCTTTCTTAACTGAATTCCCAAATACTCTTGGCTGCGAGATTCTCGCACATCATTACTTCAATTGCTACTTTTTCCCCTGTTTCGTTGATTATTCACTTCTTATGCCTTTTGTTCCTCATATCCTTTGCTTTTTATTACCATAATATTCGCTTTGTCTCTAGGTACTCACCTCGCGAGGTATGTTCAGTCCTTACTTCTATAGCATCCACCATCAATTTTTCCTTTCTCTGCTCATCTCTCACATGTTGCTTCCAACCTTTTCTTTTGGCATTTCTTTCTTCAGACTTTCCACATCGACTTCATGACATTGTTGCGACTCCTTCCAATCTCCTGTATAATACCAATGCCATTTGGATGTGGAAATTTTATACATTGATGATATGTTGATGCGACTCCCAAGATTTCATGAAGCCATGGCCTCCCAATCAGCGCATTATATGGATATTCCACGTCAACCACACGAATAAAATATCGGTTGATAATCCTTGTAGAGGTATTCTCATGCGAACCTCTCCCTTTGGTTTGTTTGCAAGTGCCATTAAAGCCATATATCTTGTATGTCGAGGGATCAAATCCTCATCTTTTCCTCCCATCGTCTTGTAAGTATGGTAAAAGAGAATATTCACCGAGCTTCCGAAGTGTCGATTAGGATTCGGTTGATCGCCCAGCAAGCTTCTGCCTCATCATCTTCTCCATCAACTGGTTTCAGGTTAATCTCTAGTTTCACAACCAACGGGCTATCATGTGTTTCTCTTCCTTTTGGCACTTCATCTGCAGAGAAAGAAATAGTCTTCAACTGCCACTTTTCTAACTGCGTCGTTCTCGCTTGGACTCATTATTTCTTTATCATTAGCATCTCTCGCAAAGACTCTACTGAGCACGTTGTCATGAAAATCTTCGATTGTCTTGCGGTAGGAGTGGACGATAGAGTTGCAATTCAAATTTTTGGCTTTTGCCCCGACTTCTATCACAAATGTTTCCTTTCCTTTCGGCCCGACACTGTTCTATGCATCTCTCGGTGGTGGTGGTAATGTTTGGCCCGTTTCTTCTTCCTTTAGAAAGTGATTTAGCTTCCCCGATCAATCATTAAAGAGAATAATTCTCTTTATGTTTCTACAATCGTTTGTTTGATGCCCATGGAAGCGATGGTAGGAACAAAATTCATGACTTCTATCGCCTGGCGGTGGTTCCATTCCACGTTCCAAGGTCTTTGGTACATTTTCCATCACAAGTATAGCTTCCCAAATCTTTTCCACACTAGCATTCAGTGGAGGCATCTTAATCTCTTCCCATACTATTCTGCGACTTCTCTGCCCTCCACGGTTATTTTGCCTTCGTCCGCCGTATGTTTCTTGCACATGATCTAGCCTCTGAATCTTATTATTGTTCACATTATTCCCGGTTGTAATAGTTCCTTTCTCGTTCAAATTCCTCTTGATCGTGGCTTCCCATGGCTACTATCTTCTGCTGTCCCTCATCGACTTTCTTTGCTTGCTTGTCCTTGCGAAGTACTCGCCACTGTATTTATGAATTGAGGCAGCAAGCTTGCGTTCGCAGCATTAGAGTTCGTGTTCGCGATCTGGATAAGAATTCATTTCATTCGTCTTTCTTCTAAGGCAATATATTCTTCCCGTAATTCTCAGATTCTGCCATTGTGATTGTATTTTTATTCTAAAAATTTGAACGTATAACAAGTTGGTCGCGAAGAGAGCATTCACAAATGAGAGTATGAGATATCTTTCCTCAACCCGTCCCGCCATTTCGCTACACATGGTCCTCCATCTTATTGTCAATCGCCTTAAGCTCTCGCCAACCCTTTGTTTCAACCCGAATACATCTTCAATACCTGGTCGCAAGAGTCATTACTTATGTATGCTCCCGGGGAATGTGGCTTGTAAATGGTTAAATGATGTGATTGTGTTCCTTGGCAGACCTTCAAACCATTTTAGTGCTTCTCCTATTAGGCTTGATGCGAAATATTTGCATAGTATAGCATCATGATTCTCCCACTGTAACATACATCTCATATAAGCCTTGATATGTTGTACCGCACAGGTTGTTCCGTCAAAGATGTTGGTTAATGCAGGTAGATTGCACTTAGGAGGTATTCCTCCCATTTGTACTTCTAGCGTGAAGGGATTCTTCGCAGCTTCTGCGATGGCTTCGTCCAATTGTTTCCTTCCTCCTTCCCTTCTACTATTCAAGAATCCTCTCATTTCAGCCCGGTTCTCTTAAGATTTTTTCATTTGCCTCAGAGTTTGATTCTACTGGTCTTTTTAACTCTGCTTCTCTCCTTCTTCGCTCGTGCCTATTTTGACCTTCCTGCTCGTTGTTTTCTCCTCTTCTTTCCCTGCGACGCTCTTCTTCGTTTCTTTCGTCAATTCGCACGCCATTATATCGGTTGTTCTCTCTTCTTGGCTGTCTCTCAGCTCTCATCTGCACCCTCTCATATTCTTCATTAATATTTCTATTGGTACGATTTTGTTCCCTCCTTCTTTCGCGGTTGTCATGGTTATTCTGCCGGATTGCCTCTTCCATCTCTTGATTTTCCATTTCTGCTCTTATCCTTTCTCTCTCGCGAGCCAGCCGCGCTTGTTCAATGTAGTGTCTCTCAATGTCATCCTCGATCTCTCGGTTTCTTCTCAATTCTTCTCTCCGTGCAAGATTATTCTCCTTCAAAGACTGGGTCATTCGGCCCTTGGAGTTGCATGTTTTCTTGATTTTCCCTATTCCGCTCATTTTGAAAATTTTCGGGCTGAGGAATATAACGATCTTCCATTTCCCCTCTTCTCTCGCCATGCTCTATGTTTGGATTTTTTGTTTCTTGTTGGTTCTCTTCCTCGGTACTTTCTCATTGGTAAAACTCTCCTTCTTTCTTCCCTATTCGATCTTGAACTTGATCTCACGCTACTTCTTGATCTCCTATTTTGCAATCTCATATTTTCCATCCTCAATTCATGATTCTCTCTTGTTAAGTTTGCTCGTTCCTCTGCCTCTAGTCGTCTCTCTTCGTGTATTGTTTGTCTCAATCTTTCTAACGCTGTGATTTCTTCGTTTCTTTGATTCATTTCTCCATTCATTCCTTGCTCGCCTCCTCCTTGTCCATTGTTCACCAGCTGCTGTTCCTCTTCCCTCTCGTCTTCAGAATCAGACCTCCAAGTATGCACACTTACTCTATCATAATCCACAGCCGCGTTTGCTACTGGGGAGATCGGTGGCTGATTTTGATCTTCTTCATCATTTCTCATATTCATCCTTGACGATTCTCCTGTTTCATTCCTCCTTTCTCCAGCAAGTCTCCCACTTCTTCTTACAATCGTTGGTTGCTCTTGTAAATTTCTTCTTCTAGCCATTTTTCTTTTCCAATGAATTCTTGAGTATCTTCTCCAAACCTTTTCTCTGTTAATCCAAATTCTTTCCAATTTCTACGTCAATCTCTGCTCTTTCCCTGTTTCTAGCGCATATGTAGTAGCAGGAAATCCCACACTACACCCCTTACTCGATTTTGCTTAATCCATTGAAAGATGTAAGATCAAGAATATTTATTGATTGAGTCCATGAAACGTTTACACAGGGTAATAGAATTACACTTAGAAATTAAAACACTCTTAAACTTTCTCTCTCCTATTGACTTGCTTAACCCTTCCCAAAAGATCTCTCTCATCACAGATTCACTCAGCCCTTTATATAGGGTAATACATAGTGGATGACAGCTAAGCTATCCTTTATTTTCGGGAATGTCCCGCGAAGTGTCGCAGATGCACAAACATTCGTTCTCGCGACACTTCTTAACCTTCACCAGGTTTCACGTCTTCTTTATGTTCTGCTTGTCGTTATTCATTGCGTCGTTTATTTTAGCTCCTGCGACTCCTTCGCGACACCGTCGTTTATTAATCCCGCGAGCCTTGTATGTTGCGATATTATGATCCTACAACTGCCGAGAAGGATAAACTGATTCAGGGTAGAATAAACTTAAGTGTAAAAGTAAACCAATTCAAGGATCAATGTTCCGAACTAGAAAAGTCCAACTCTTCCCTTACAAAAGAAAATGCCTTACTTGTTTCCAACGAAAAAAGTTGGCGATCACGTCTGAAAGGTTTAATTGGAGATAATTTTGACAATGCCATGGATCATTTGGAGAATAGTTGTTCGGCTCTAATCCAACATCTTACCTCACAGAAGGAAGGTAGTCATAGAAGTTGACTGCCTCATCTATTCTTTCTTTATCAAGCCTTCATATTTTTTGTTTGTATAATTCCTTTTACTTTTTGTTTTGCAGAGTCTGAGAAAAAACTTCACTCCTCCATTACTGCTTTGAAATCTGACTACTCAAAAATTCGCAAAGAGAATGGAATACTCACTGCTTCTCTTGCACGTTCTCGCGATAGGGCAGAAAGAAAATTCGACTATATGCGTGACTGTAAAGATATAGAGAGTAAAAATCAGCAGAAAGCACTCCTTCACAATTTCATCTTAGAGCCGAAGTTCTTGTGAATAATGTTTTACTATCTAAATCTCTTGATCCTGTGTCTGTTGAACCTCTGGAAGTAAGTGATGATGAAGTTCCTAATCCTCCTGATAGCGATTATGATTATAATAGTGGCGAAGAACTCGAAAATGAAGAAACTGTCTCTCCCAATAAAATCACAATGATGATGTCGCAAATGAAGATGTAGGTGAAGAAGGATCTGCTGGAAATATATTAGTTAGCAAAAATATAGATAAAGTTGCCAAGAAAACCCAAAGATCTCCTTCCGTGAAAAAGCTACTATTTGAGAAATGATTTTCTCTTGTAATCTTTCTTCTTCGTCTTGTTGTTTCTTTATGTACTTCTATCATCTTTTTTATGTATGTACTCGTCTACGTTACTCTTATTTCTTTCAACAAGTATAATTTTTGGTATTTAATGATTGCTATTCCATTATCTTCATTTATGTTTGAAATTCATCATTGCGACAAGATCGCGGGGTGTCTTTACATTTTCATGTATTGACCCATTGATCTTGCCTTATCATTGTTTTTGTGTGGTCTTATTTTGCCTTCCTAGTTAAAGGTCTTATTTTGCCACCCCTCATTTTGCATCAATATGACAGTCTAAATATTCTTGCGAACATAAAATCCCATGACATTGACGTCTTGCGACAAGATCGCAGGACGCCCTTACACTTTCATGTAATGACCCATTGATCTTGTCTTATCATTTCTTTAGTATTTTTGCCTCTCGCAGATATTTCATTTGCGACAATATGACAGGCCTAAATGTTCTTGCGAATATAAAGCCCCATGACATTGCTGTCTTGTGACACTTATCACTCCCTAATGGAGGGTGCCGCCCTTATCATATCCCCGGTTGCCCCTTCAAGGAGGCGTACATCGGCCATACAAGACTAGCTCCTCCCATCCGGTCTTAACAACAACCAGTTGTTTTCGCAGCCTCTTATCCCTTATACCTATAGGGTTTATGGTTACGAGACTGCACCCTAAGTGGAGTTTTCTTCGGGACGAGTGCAGCATGTGCCAAGACTTGCCAAGAATGGCCGAGACACTTCAAATGTCCCAGGCACTCTTGGCTCAACCGTGTACCTCGGCGCCTTGAGCATACACTCGACTCCTTGGAAGAGACCCTCGGGCGTCCAACTAGGTATAACCTTATATATATAGTTGGAAATCCAAGGTATCTCTCCCCTGATAGGCTTTCATGGGACCCAAATCTCCATGACTCATGTTCCAGAGAGGTGTAACCTTTTCCTGAGCCATGTCAAGAGATACCCCTTATATGACGCACTTTAGGTCTTACATTTGCCTCTTACGAAATATCATTCGCGAACTAGGGTGTACGCCATAAAGGTTCGTCCCATTCACTCACTCATTCATTTCATCAATTCGTTCAATCATTCATTTTTGGTTAATATTTTTCAATTCATTTGCGAGATATTCTCACATTCTTTCTTAATTTCGCAATATCTCTCGTCATAGAACATTTCATATCATTTCATTCATTTAACATTTCGAATATATTTTTCCTTTCCATCTTCTATGGGTAATATTTCTTGAGATATAATCTATTCCATGGTCTACCCAATCTCTGGCCCACATCTTTTCCTTCTGGATCCATTAATCTATATGCCCCTGTTCCAACTATCTCCTTGATGATATGAGGTCCATCCCACTTTTTCGCCAACTTGCCACCACTTTCTCGCTGATATATTGGTGTTTCTCGCAACACCATATCACATGGTTGAAACTCGCGTGTTTTGACACGTTTGTTATATTCTCCACACCAATCTTCGCTGATAATTCTCCATATGTTGTAGTGCTCTTTCTCTATTTTCTTCTAACTCATATAATTTAACTAAAATGTTACCCGCACTAAGATTTTTCTCCCAAGCTTCTCTCTTTGTTGTTGGAATAATAACTTCCGTTAAGTACAACTTCAACACCATAGGTTAGACAAAACGGTGACATCCCCGTAGCTTCTCGCCTTGTTGTATCATAAGCCCATAATGCATTATGCACTTGCTCACACCATGCCTTATTATGCCCTTCTAGTTTTTTCTTCAATATATCATGATTGTTTTATTTGTTGCTTCGCATGTCCGTTGGCTCATGGGTATAAAGGCGTTGATTTCCCACATTTTATTTGAAATGCATTAAGCAATAATTCTATATTTTGTCCCTCAAACTGTTTCCCATTGTCGATACCAACTGTCTTTGGAATTCCAAATCTGCATATTATGTTTTCGAATATGAAAGTAAAAATATCTTTATCGCGAATGTGTTGTACCGCTTTTACTTCGCCCACTTTGTGAAATAATCTGTTGCGACAATCAAATATCTCCTTTGCCCTGTACCTGGTAAAAATGGTCCTACAATGTCTAATCCACACTTTCCAAAAGGCCATACACTTGTTGAAGAGGTTAATGGTGCACCTGGTGCATGTATTTTCTTTCCGTGTCTTTGACAATCTTCACAACGTCTTGATATTTATTTCGCATCTTCATGCATATATGGCCAATAATAGCCTTGCATTTTCGCCTTATGTGCTAAAGATCTTCCGCCACTATGATTGCCAGCATCCCCACTGTGTAGCATTTTTAACACTGCTTCTCCTTCCTTTCGTGTTAAACATCTGAGCGAGGGTCCATTAAAGGATCTTCGGTACAATACCCCGTCTCTTAATTCATAATTTGTTGCACGGATTTTTAATTTATGCATTTCTAATCTATTTATTGGTGTTTCTCCTTTCATTAGATAAGCATGAAGTTCTGTCCTCCAATCCTCGCAATGGGATCTTTGTGTTTCATCTTCTATGAGCATTACTTCTGCTTCTTCCTCTTCCTCTTTGTTGATTGATGGTGATTGAAGTGTCTGTATTTTTATGCATCTCGCAGATGGTTCTGTCATCATACTTGATATAAAAGCAAAAGCATCTGCGAGTCTATTGTCTTTTCTTGATATGTGTCTCCACTTTATTTTTGGTATCTTCGCTGACAATTCTTCAACAAGCTTTTTGTACTTTTTCAAGGATGCTTCATTTGTGGTATATTCTTCCTTTATCTGGCGAATAGCTAACTGAGAATCACTGGTAATTCCTACATTCTCCAACTTCATTTCTATTGCAAATCGCAAAGCATGTATTATAGCTTCATACTCTGTTTCATTGTTAGTAGATGCAAACTCCAATCTGAAAGAGAAAGCCATTTTATTGCCTTCTGCGAAATTATAATGATCCCAATTCCGTTACCTTCTCCATTTGATGATCCATCTACCAATATTTCCCATCTATTTGGCTCTGTTAATAAATCCCTTGGATTTCCATGTTCTTCTTCTATATCCATCATTTCTTCCACTGCCTCATCTTCTTCCAATGGAAATTCTGCTAAAAAGTCTGCTACAACTTGCGATTTTGGTGAGGATAACACTTCATATTTGAGTTTGCAATGACTTACTTGAGCATTCCCTCTTTCAACCCTTCCCGACCTTTTCGAATTTTTCATGACTGACTCAATTGGTACTTTTGTCATTACCTTAACTGTGTGTGCTTCGAAGTAGATGCGAAGTTTAAATGTTGCGTAAACTAACGCCAAAATTAATTTTTCAATTTTTGAATAATTTTTCTCCGCAGTATTGAATGTTTTGCTGATGTAATAGATTGGTTTTTCCACCCATGCGTCTATTCGCAATAATACCGCGCTTAGTGCATGCGAGGTTGTCGCAAGGTAAATTAGTAATTCCTCCCCGTCTTCTGCTTTTTGTAATATTGATATATCCATTAGATGTTCTTTTATTCCTTGCAATGCCTTTTCACACTCATCCGTCCACCTAAATTTCGTTCCCTTTTAAGTATGTTGAAAAAATGTTTGCACTTATCGATGATCTCGAGATGAATCTTCCTAGCGAAGCTAATAATCCATTTAACTTTTGCACATCTTTCATCAAGTTCTTTGGCGTTGGCATGTCTCGAATTGCTTGTACCTTCTCCGGATCAACTTGTATTCCTTCTTTTGATACAATGTATCCTAAATTTTTTCCAGATGCCACTCCAAAGGTACATTTTTATGGATTTACTTTGATGTTGAAATGTCTCATTTGTTCGAAAATTTCTTTCAAATCTCGCACATGATCTTTTGCTTCTTTGCTTTTTATTAACATGTCATCCACGTATACCTCTAATGTTTTATGTATCCATTGTTCGAACACTTTCTCCACCATCCTTTGATACGTTGCACCGGCATTTCGCATCCGAATGGCATTTTTGTGTAACAAAGATAATCCCCTTGGAGCGAAAAAGGCAAAGATGTTCTTGGTCTTCTTCGTAGAGGGATTTGATTGTATCCCTTATATCCATCAAGGGAGGATATCCTTTCATTTCCTGCTGCTGATTCAACCATCTGCGGAATATCTGGCAAGGGAAAACTATCTTTTGGACAAGCTTTGTTTAAATCGGTGAAATCTACGCAAATTCTTATTCCTTTTTTCTTCTTCTAACTACGACCATATTCGCTATCCATTCGGGGTATTTTGCTTGCCTAATAATGCCAAAGATCAAGCATCTTCTCGCAACTCTTCTTCTATTTGAGGATGATATGTTTGTTGCGATTTTTCTAATTCTTTGTTTGAATGGTCTGGCATTTTTATCAATCTCTAATTTATGACATGCTACAGATGGATCTATTTCAGGCATCTCATCCATATCCCATGCGAAGATATCTTTATAATCTCGCAACAAATCAACGGTCTTTCTTTCTTCATCTGCCTCCATTTTAGTTCCAATTTTTAACATCTTGGGTTCTTCTTCAGTTCCAATATTCACTTTCTTTGTTGGTTCTGCCGCAATGTAGCTAGCCTTCGTTTCTCCCATGGGCGTTGGTCCTCTTATTTCCTTTGCGAGATCACTCTCTTCACCACATATTCCTTTTCCTTCTTCCGCTCTTATCATGTATGTTCTAAATTCTTCTTCCTTTTTTGCTGCTTTTGCCATCTTCTTGCGATCTTTTCGCCTCTTCACCCGTTCTTCATAATGTTTTACTTCGATTTGATGATACATTCTTCCTGTATCAAGATCTCCTCCGATTTCGCCAATTCCACTCGGATAGGAAATCGATACATTGATGAAATGTTGATGCTACAAAACTTTTATTGCGTGTATCCATGGCCTTCCCAACAAAGCATGTTATATGGTGATTCCATATCTACTATGCATAGCGTCACATTTGTTTCAATTTCTCCCAACAAAATTCGTATTTTTATTTCCCTTTAGGTTTTGTTATTGATTTTCCGAAACCATAGATATGACATGTTGCGAAGTCATTTCTTCATCTTTGTACCCCAATTTTTTATATGCATGATAAAACATTATATTCACTTTGAACTCCCCGTATCCACTAAAGTTCTACTTATTTCCCATTCTTCCATTGTTTTTGTTAATTTTCCTTCTTCTTTGTTGGCACTTATCGTAATTACTAGTGAAAATGAGTGATTTAAGTTCTCTCCTGATATCTCTGTTGCTGTGAATATAATTATCTGTTTTTCCCATTCTTTCAAGGGTAACACCTCCTCTGCTGTTATAATTTTCTTTCCTTCAAAATCTCTTTTATGTATTCTCCCTTTAATACTTTCATGAAATTCATTAACCATTGATTTTGAAATCATATTACATTCCAATTCTTCATTACCCTCCCTGATTCTAATTTTCTTCAATTTATCCATCATACTCTTGATTTTTACCGTTTTAGTGACAATATCCAATCTCTTATTTTCAATCAATCCCTGTTTCTAGCGCCATTATGTAGTTGCAGGAAATCCTACACTACACCCCTCACTAGAATATACACAATTAAATCATTTTAAGATGAATGATTATGATTCCTATTGATTGAATACTTGAATCTTTACAATATGAAATAGAAATGAGTTATAGAATTACAATCACTCTAAAACTTTCTCTCTCCTAATGACTTGCTTAACAATTCAAAAAGAACTCTCCTTTTCAACAGACTTACTCAACCCTTTATATAGGGTAGTATGATAGGTGTAGAATACACCGTATTTACTATCTAGTAGTTACGCTTTCTTTGCTATTTTTCTTGTGAATTATGTACTTTACGTGTGTTTTTGAGTTATTAGGTACTCTGGAGTCGCACGGAGGAAAAGAAGCGGAAATCATTCAAATTGAGTCAAAAAGGCGTAACTGTCATTTTACATGCTATTGGGAGCTGAGCCAAGGTTAAGGGGCAACTCTATTAGGAGGAGTATTAAATGCAGCCAGCTGTGGTTAAGGGGTGACCACATGTTATAGGGCATCCACTGGGGTATCCCTTATCTGATGCAGAGGGGTGTCATTATCCAGCCCCATCTCATAACCTTAGATCGAGAGGTGTCCTCTCATTCAGTTCATTTATGGAAGTTAAAGAAAAACCAGCAGCTGCTGCTTCTGAAATCGAGAGAAGAATATTGAATCTGAAAATTGCTGATTTCAGCCATGAATATTGAAGACGAAGGTGACGTTGTGGTTAATGGGTGTTGAATCTGAGACTGAAGGATTTCAGATCGAGATGAAGTCTTGAGTTGTGATTAAATGATTGACAAAGATGATGCTGTTGAAGTCGAGTAGAAGAAAAGGGGATCTGAGAGCTGCTAGTGATGAGATGAAGTCGTTTCTGTTAATTGAGTTGATCGAGATGTGAAGAAAATCCAACTGAATCGAGTTTCTAGGTTGTGATATGAACACAGGGAGAAGAAATTGGAGATGGTGATGAACAGATTTGAGTTTTAGGAAGTGAATTGGAGATGGGTATTGGTTTTCTTCTGCCATCAATTGAAGAGAATTGGTTACAAGAAATGGGTTCTGAGCAGAATCTCAGATGGGTTGAATGTTGGCCTGAGGAGGTGCTATGAGCCATGTTGAAGATTGCAGGAATGGCAGGGTGTATGAAGGATTGCAGGAAGTATCATAAATGGCAGAGTTAGGGTTTTGAGATGAACTGTTATTGGTAGCTGGTAGCAATGATGGATGGACTCAGAGATGATGCTGTGAGTCTGGTGTATGAAATCTGGCCTTACAGGAGAGAATGTATTGGTGTTTGTATGGGACTTGTGAATGAATTCAACAGCAAAGAGGGGAAGACTTCAAAAGTTTGATGTTTTTGGGATGAAGCTGAAACTGGTGCAGGTGAAGCTGCAATTCAGTGGTGGCAATGGAAATGGAGGATGGGTGTTGCTCATTAGAAGTATCAACAGCTATTGATGAAGGGAATTACAGGTAATGTGGCCTTGTTGGTGGTTAGGTTGTGGAAATTGTGACAAGGCAAGGAGTCAGGTAATGGCATTGGTGAGTTGCAGGTGTAGTTCAAGAAGGGGTCAAGGCTGTGACAGTGAATGGAGTGAAGTGTTGGCTGTGCCAGCTACAGATGGTGGTGATTATCATGGTTATTAAGCTGTAGTTGAATATGGGTTTTGACTGTTTGAGATGCTTTCTGTTGAATTGATAAGAACAAGAGAATGGAAGCTGAGAAACCTGTAGCTCAGGTTGTGAGTTGTGGTGAGGAATCAGGTGCAGGCAATTGAAGTTGATGGTGCTGTTATGGTGGTCTTGATGGTTGCAGCTACAGAGGTGTTGTGCTTAGTAGCTGAATTGGCTAGGTTTTATGCTGTGGCCTGAGAAGCTGGATGGCAGTGAATGCAAGAAAATGCAGAGTGAGCTAAGGGATTTGGTGGCTGGCTAGGAAGCAACCGAGATTGCAGGTGGAGCTGGTGTTGGATTGATGGATGTTTAGGTTGCAGCTTAAATGTGACAGGGAGATTCAGTGGTGCTGCAATAGCTAGGCAGAGAGGAGGTGCTGTTTTGCTGAGATAGGAGACAGACTGAGAAGCTGGTTGCAGTGGCAGGTTTGTGGAAGATGGCAGAGCTGGCACTTAGGCTTATAGAAGCAGCAGCTGGTGATGGCAGTTGCAGTTTGGTGGTAATGGTCTTGAGGCAAAGGTGGTGATGGAAATTGTTGGTGGTTATGGAATTCTAGGGAATGCTGTTATGAAGGGGTTGAATGTAAGGATGGCTGGCTAAGGAGATGGTGAAGCACAAGGATTGTGCATCACAGATAAGCACAGATTAGACCTGCAATGGCTCATGCCAAGCCTAGTCAGACCAATTAAACCTGATTCCATCTGACTCAACCCTGACTCAGGTCTGACTTTGAGTTGAGTCATCTGACAGCTGACTCGGTGCTTGACCGAGTTGACCCGCCGAGTTGGATCATTGACCGCTTTGACCGGTGACCGGCCGGACTTGGCCGGCCACCTGAGACGTTTTCCGACGACTTTTCCGGCCAAGTTCCGACCACAATACCAGATTTCCGACGACCACTTTTGGGACATATTTTCTACATGGGTTTCTCTCTCTTATGGGCTTGGTGGATTTTCATCTAATGGACTTTGAAGACTAGACCTAATTTTAGAAGTTGGAGAAAAGCTATAAAAGGGAAAGTCTTCTACAACATCATATATCTTATTCTTGGAATTTTGGAGAGCCGGTTTTGTTTACGCTTCTAGGGTTTGCTTTTGTTCATCTTCTTCTTTTCAATTAATATTTTTATGATGAACTCCATAGCTATGAGTAGCTAAACATATTATTGGTTATGGGATAAAAGTTGACATCTCAACATGTTTTTGAATCTATGAATTAGTTTTTTCTCAGTATTTTATTGTTTGTGATTCACAATTAATAGTGTTACATGATTTGATAGTTTGTTTGGTTGAGTCCGGAATCAATCCGATTTACATTCATCTCTAGAGCTATATTATGGTTTTCAATCTGAAAAGTTGTTTATCCCTGATTCTAAGTAGCATAATTGTGGGTAGTGCTTGTAGTGATATATCATACTAGTCACAAGTGAATCATAACTTTTGTTAAAATGTTTAGTGCTTTTACACATTCGTTTGCATTGATTAGTCTTATTCCATAGAACTTATTGCTTTTAGGGAGTTAAATCTAATTGTGCTTTTACACTTTAGGTTGCTTTCTAAGAAGAATTCACATATGCATCTTTTAATGTGGTTGTGATGAAAATGGGAATTAACGGGTTATACTTGCGATCAAGGTATCCTAGGACTTTTAGTAAATACGAGATTAAAATACCAATTCTAATCATTGATGAAAATACATGTTTGTGAATGATACTATCCCGTGACCAATATCTTCTCCTTATTGATTATTCCAACTATTTGCTTTGCTCTATTTTATTTTTACTTTAGTATTTCGTTAAAACAACAAACATCCCCCCTTGGTTACCTTAGAAACTGAAAATCGCATAACAACAATTGCCTCTCTGTGGATACGAACTCTTCCTTACCTTGTGCTTCATTTAAATTTAGTGAGTAAGAAAGTGAAATTATTTTTGACGGATTGACAACCGATCATAGTACACAGTGGATGACAGCTAAGCTGTCCTTTATTTTCAGGAATGGCTTGCGAAATATCGCAAGCGTACAAATATACAATCTCGCGATACTATTAAACTTCGCCATATTTTCATATCTTCCTCGTGTTCTGGCTGTCGTCATTCATTGCGTCATTTATTTTACATCCCTGCGACTCCCTCGCAATGTCGTCATTTATTAATCTCGCGAGATATTGATGTTGCGATATTCTGATCCTACAGATTTGATGTTGGATCTTATTTTCGATGTTGTTGCTGTTGTTGAAGACGTCGAAGAAGACGAAGATGATGTTGTTGATGTTTTTATATGGACTTCATTTCTGGAATGAAGTCTGTTTTTTTTTTTATGTTTTTATGGACTTCATTTCTGGAATGAAGTCTGTTTTTTTTTATGTTTTTATATGGACTTCATTTCTGGAATGAAGTCTATTTTTTTTAGGTTTTTATATGGACTTCATTTTTGGAATGAACTATGTTTTTATATGGAGTTCATTTCTTGAATGAAGTCTGTTTTTCTTAGGTTTTATATGGACTTCATTTCTGGAATGAAGTCTGTTTTTTTAGGTTTCATATGGACTTCATTTCTGGAATGAAGTCTGTTTTTTTATGTTTTTATATGGATTTTATTTCTCGAATGAAGTATGTTTTTTTAGGTTTTTATATGGACTTCATTCCTGGAATGAAGTCTGTTCTTTTTTAGGTTTTTATATGGACTTCATTTTTGTTTTTTTAGGTTTTATATGGACTTCATTTCTGGAATGAACTGCTACAAGAAAATAAGTAAAAATTAACACGGAAGGGTACTTTTGTCAGTTTAATATTTTAAATAAGTATGGACCAAATAGTAAAGGCGTTTGACCAAAGGACCAAACAGACATGGGCCCACCTAAAAAAGGACCAAACGATATTTTTCCCGTTATTAGATTAGGGACGGTTATTAGATTAGCGTTAAATTTAATTAGGGTAATGGCCAACTTAGTAATCTCATCTGATTTTAGGACATCCCTTAACATTATAGGGTAGGTGGCCTAATAAGACCATAGTCCCCAAAACAACCGTGGTCCCTAAAAAAAATCCTTCCTATTTTAAGTTGGGCCGGAAGGCATTTTTAAAAGTGGTAATTGAATTATTGTCCCTACTTTTTATAGTCTATACAAATATCCTTATCACACAATAAATATGTCCCTCTTCATTCATAAGCCCATCAGGGGTCCAATAAGATTTTAATTTCTTCCAAATTTGCCCTCCCATCTATCTACCTATTTCTTCTCCTTCTTTCTAATTAGCAAATGACGTCTCCAATTTTTCCCCTATTTCCATCGCTCCACCACCACCAGAACATCTTCATCGCTCCACCACCACCACCAAAGATCTTCATCGTAACCATATTCGTTTCATTCTTCTTCGTTTCTTTCCGTCGCTTCACCATCTTCACCGCCGCAACACCGTAACCTAAAATCGGAGAAAAGAAGCTTTAACACCACCTCTCGCAACTACGAGTCTCGACCACCTTCTCCGCCGCTAATGGATTCATATTTAATCGAACTATCATCAACAACATCTCCACCACCACCTCCGCAACAACGACCACTTTCTTCTTCTTATTCTTCTATAAACTGAATTTGAAATCGGATTCAAATAGATCGAGATCCGATTTTGGAGATAAGCCAAATCGTTTGATTTCTGATTCAAACACGGAATGAAAATATGCAACCACGGCATCGAATGCTACTTGAAAATAGTCAAGCATTTTATTGTCCCGAGATAAGCCAAATCTTCCTCCGGATATAATACTTGTTTGGGTGATCTGTATAGTACTAGTTGGATGGAGCACTATGAACGATACAATATGATGAATGAAAATATGGATAAGCAATATGCAGTGGTACGTTTGAACACTTCAATCCGTTTCAATCCGTCAATTGACAACCACCACCATCTCAAGTTTCAATATGGTGGTTATCTGGGTTGAAGCAAGCAGTGATATTGGATTAACTATGGTTGTTGATCCATATTTTTTTGGATCAACTATGGTTGTTGGTCCAACTGAAATGGATTATAAACATCCATTGTTGATTCAACTGAGATTGGTTTTGAAGCTGGTCTTGGAGATTTTGGTGTTTATGAAACTACATGTAATGAAATATGGTGAGTATTTGGGTTGAAGCCCCGGCTGATGATATTGGATCAACTATGGTTGTTTATCCATATATATGGGATCAACTACCTTGTTGATCCTTTGAACTCATGCTTTTCTAGTTTAAATCATGTGAATTTGTTTCAATGTTGAACTTGTGGTGTAATGGTAGCATGACCGACTCCATGTCGATGATGCGTGTTCGACTCACGCCAAGTTCACTCCATTTTACATGGATCAACTATCATTATTGATCCAATTTTACATGGATCAACTTCCATTGTTGATCCATTAAACTTGGATCAACTTCTACCGTTGATCCTTTTTTCTTGGATAGACTAGATAAACTTCTATTGTTGATGGTTTTGTTGGTGGATCTGAATCGCTGCGGTGATGAAATGGTAGCATTTTCCATCGGCATGGATAAACATCCATTGTTGATCCAAGCGCAATAGATAACCTTCTACCGTTGATCCAACCGCAATGGATAAACATCCACTGTTGATCCAATCCCAATGGATCAACTATTTTTTCTGGGTTTTTTGTTTTTTTTTATATACCATGAAAAAAATTCCCCCATTCCTCGACGGTGGTGGCGGCGGCGGCGGGGTGATGATGACGGTGGCGTGCCGATGACTTGTGGTGGTGGTGGCAACAGATTAGTGGTGGTGGTGTAATGGTGGCGGTGAAGGAGTGGTGGTGGAATATTAGTGGTGGTGGTGGTTGGTAGGTGGTGGTTGTTGAACGGTGGTGGTGGAATGGTAGTGGTGGTGGTGCTAGTGGTGGTGGTGAAGTGGTAGTGGAAGAAATTTGTTCCATTTTAAAATAAAATAAAAATATTATATGGTTGAGGGTATTAAGGTAATCTAATATTAAATGAATAAGGTTATTAAAAAATGAGGGACATATTTATTATTGCATAAGGATATATTTGTAGGAAGTTAAAAGTAGGGATATATAATTAATATACCCTTTTTAGAATTAGAGTGAAAAACTGGCCCGCCGTGGAAAACTTCTGTCGAAGATCTGCGGAGACCGAGGACAAACATGGCTATCCAAAGCTTGTGGACCGCATACTCCTCATTTTAGATTTGACACCGGTAATTGCGGGCTGGTTCAATTGTATCCGCCATACCCTGTTCTATGGTCTAGTAGTAGTAACATATAATTTCTAATCCGTAATGAGTAGCAAAAGCTCACTGATCCCCATGTGATTGCCACTACAAGGAAGTAAATGAAGCCAAAGGAAGTTCTGAGATGAAATGGAGTTCAATTCAATCATGAAACTGAGGATGATAATGGTGATATGGTGATTTGATGATATGCCTAGCTCCTATTATCCTACTTACCAAATTAAGCTCCTCTCCACTACTTCTTCTCCACTACATATTAAATACATTGCTGTGGCCTGACTGTCTGACATACTATCTATCTTGGACTTGTTTAGCACTCATTATTCAGATCTGCTAATTATGATGCGTGAAGAACGCAAGCTATCCGCATATGTGCTTATTGAACCAGCCAAAACTTCAAGCTTCACTTTAAATGTGATTCAACTGTATGCATTCAACTTGGAAAGATGATTTGAAAAGACGAAACTTGTACTCACCACTGTATAATGGTGGGTACTGATGGTTCATACTCATAGATCCTGTATAATCTTCTAGACTTGATTGTTTAAGCTCCATCTACTAAAGTCAGTTCTACCATGTGACTGAACCTATTGCAAACTCTCTTCCGCCAGTAAGTACTGATGGCCTTAACTTATCTCTACGTTTTCCGCATGTACAAAGTGTTTTCCATTAATTAGTAATTAGCCTGGCATTCACTAATGAGTAGGTTGGTGCCACTTCTGTAGCATTTAAACCAAATCTGTAATTGCTGCATCGAACAGATCCCATGTGCAAAACCAACCAGGCTAAAGACAAACTTTCTCTTTCGCTCTCATAAATAGACATAACCGATCCGTCCACGGAACTGGCTGTACCCTAGCTAACAGTATTTAGCTAAAAGGCTCATTAAATGGTTGACAACACTGATGCATAACATAACAATGAGAAATAATGCCTTGCGGTACTAGATAGTCAAACATCTCAACCCATAGTATGACCCACTGGGTGCTGAAGCAAATTGAGTGTGCCCCACTCCGTTTATGCCATTCCAATGCACGCATTGGGTTTTGGCGTTTTAACCGATGTCCGACCTCAGAATGGTCAATCATATGATATGAGATCCTCACATGATACTATCTTTGGGAGAATGCATGGGACCTGGCACCCACCGCCCTTGATTCCAAACAACTTTTGTCTTCTTTTCTTTTGTTCCGTATTTTCAACTTCTGTAGTTGGTACGTACGTATAGTAGATAAGAGCATCCACAGTCGTGGAGTATAACCAAATTTTTTGGTAAAAAACAGACGCAGTGGAGACGGAGTAAAGACCAAAGACCGGACTATAACCAAAACCCAGACCATATTTAGTCTTTAGTCCGGTCTTTAGTCGGGCGTAAATTGAAGTTGCGCCTGATGGGGCGTAACTCAAAGTTGCGCCCCAACAATTAAAAAAAAAAAAAAAAATGGGGCGCAACTTTGAGTTGCGCCCCAACAATAATAAAAAAAGAAATGGGACGAGATTTGGAATTGCGCCTGGTTGGGGCATAACTCAAAGTTACGCCTGACCAAATTTTAGTCTCCCTCCACTGCGTTACAACACGGACTAAACCCAAATTTTAGTTTTTTTTTTGCTCTTTGCTCTTTGGTTATGGTCGCACCACTGCAGTTGCTCTAACACACGGAAAAAACAAGCCTTTTGTAGTGGAAACGAAAGGAAGGCAAAAAGGCAAAGAGTTTCTATTGATTAGCATCAGTTGGTTACATAAAACAATGTCCTATATATACTCGTAGGAAATAAACCCTAGACATTATATTGGACCGCATATCCATGGGCTACAAGCCCTACAACAAAGTCAGCATTTTAGCATGCTAATTGGGATTAGTAGAGACATTTAGAGACTTTTTATGCAATAGATTTTGGGTGACTCCCTGTGAGTTTAGAGATTTTGAGAGACTCTCTGAATGATTTTCAATGAATTATGGTGATTCATTGAGACAAAAAAAACATATATGAATTTCAGCTTACACACATGAGACAAACAATATATTTACTTATTTTACAAAATGAATATATGAATATTTCAATGAAAATTTATTAGTCCATGCATGGCTAACAGAAATTGTAGCCATTTTTAAAAATAACTCAAAACGAGATGAACGGAAGGGATTTGAATATCTAGTAAACTTATTGGGTTTTGGAAGACAACACTTTTTACGAATTCAATTGTAGCTTATTTGGTTATTGTTTTTAATATTTTGATATTTTGATCCTTAAAAAAAAGAAAAAAGAACAGAGTCTCTCAAAATATCACCTACTTAGGAGAGACTTTTTTTTAGCCATTTATGATATGTTTTGTAATAAAAGTCTCTACAAGTCTCTCAAACCCATAAGTCATTGATTTCAAATTCCAAATCCAATAACAGAGAATTCTGAAGATTTTTAGAAAGTCACGATTGAATAACAGAAATTGTTTGAGATTTCGAAGAATTCTCTATCGACTAACAAGAGATTTTAGAAGTCTCTCAAATTCTTTCAATATCTCCACAAATCTCAATTGACTAACCCCGGTAACTTATGAAATCGAGCCTTGATTTTTATTTTATTTATTAATTTTGAAACAGTGCCTTGATTGACGTGACCAAAAATTTCTTTCAATTGGATGCCATAATGGAACGTGCCCCTTCAAATGCCCTCAGGGCCACTGGAGGGTCCAGGGTTATACAAATGGGCTAGTGAGCCATTAGCCAATGGTTGTGAACTTGTGATTAAGGAACTTCTAGCTACGACCTGACCGGAATTCAATATACCTATTTATGTCCTTTTGTAATAGTTTTTGTACCTTATCTTTCACACATACATAATTATGCATGAAATATGATGGCACATTCTTCAACTCATGTATATATAGAGATGCTTTCTCTTTTAAGTTTTAACTAACTCCTCCTCTACTATCTTCTTTTTTGTTTTCTCTCATTCAACCAATCACACTTTCTTTTCTCCGCATAATCTTTTCTTGAAAAGAGAATATCATGCCAAAGAAGCAGGTAAAAGAAATGATCATGATGAGATCATCACCAAGCCAAGATCATAGTAGTAGCCGAGCTCCAAAAGGACACTTTGTTGTGTATGTTGGTAATGAAATGAAGAGATTTGTGATTCCAACTTCTTACTTGAAACATCCACATTTTCAACAACTGTTAGACAAAGCTGCAGAAGAGTATGGGTTTCATAATACAAAGGGAATTGTTTTACCTTGCGATGAAGCAACTTTTGGAAGACTTGTTTCTTTTCTGGCCAAGTATATGTGATTGATCATGAACATCATTATTGCTAACCGCATCATTCTTTTTTATCACCAAGACAGAAGAGAGCTTGAGAGAGAGAGAGAGAAAGAGAGAGAGACATTTAGCCATGTTGGGATGTTGATGTAGGACATCCTTTGTTTCAAGACAGCATCAACTATGACAAGTTGATCCCTTTTTCGACTAAGGCAACTATGACTAGTTGCCTCCATTTTAGTGAAGCAACTCTGACAAGTTGTTCTCATTCCTTTATTTCGTTTGCTTGCTTTGCAAGTCTTTTGCTTTCCTAGTTTAGTTAGCTTTCCTTTTTCTTTTCTGTTTTACGGTTCTTGTGAACCTATTTAAAGGTGATGCCTTCTTGTTTAGAGAAGACACCTTATTATTATTATTCAATCAAGATTATTATCTTTATCAATTCTATCAATTCTCTTATTCTTAATCTTTGATTTCATCCTATTCGTATCTCTTTCGTCTCTTCGTATCACCTGCAATCTCCGTATTGCTTTCTTCCTATCGGTTCTACATTAGTTGGCATCAGAGCCACAATCCTAGATTCTCATCTAGGATAGATCCTTGGTATCGCTTCCGCAAAACAAAACCGCAAATTCAAAACCCTAAAAAATTTATTTTCACAAAGTTATATTAGTTTTCCTTTTCAATGGGAGATAAACCTATCACCTTGGCTGAAATTGAAAAGCTCTTCGAAAACAAGTTTGGAAACAAATTTGACGAGATTAAAACTTCTATTATTTCTCTTGAGACCAAGCTTGAAACCAAGATTGATGCATGGAAACAGGCATGTTTAGAAGGCATGCCAGGTTTGCCTGATGATAACAAAGAAAATAAAGAAGTGTCGCTGTCAACTCAAGAAAATTTGTTGTCATCTTTGGGTGCTGGAGATATTTCGGCTACATCAGCTGGTGAGGAAGAGACAAAGATTACTTCTCAAGAGAATGTTGATTTGATGTTGGTTCCAGTTTCAGAGGAGACTGTTGAAGTTTCGCAACCTATGGCAGTTCATTATCAAAAGAAAGAAGAGATAAATCAGTTGAAGGAGCTGTCGCATAATTCTTTGGAGTTTATTGGTGAGTCATCTAACTTTAATAAATCTCTGGATGTACTAGTTCCTGATAATGAAATATGTGCTTTGCCTACTGTTGAGAATTATCAAGTTCTTATTCATGAGAAAGCACGTATGGTTTCTTATGAAAACCCTAACAAGATTCAACTTGTTGAGTTAACTCCTGAGAACTCGTTTATGATATATATGGCTAGAGCATTAAATTATAAGCCATTATTATCTATTTCGATGAGTTTGTATGTCGATCTCTTGAAGATATAACTACTAAATTACTTTGGAAGAATTCGCGGTCGTACTTTCTCAAAATCTCGGAGCGTAATGTTTGTTAGAGATTTTTATGACAAGTTGATTACTTATGAAGATATCGGGTTTTACTTGAATGATATTCTTGTACCATCCATGACTATCAGAGATACAAGTTGTACAATTGCGCATACAACACCTGCCATTGCAGACGATGTTCATTCATCTCAGTTCGGGTTGACACTATTGACACAAAACTATGTATACAGTGTTGGCACCTGATGTGTGTCGTAGGTGCAATCAAATTAATCAATATTTCCACTCAATTAAAAATAATATAATGGAAGTCAAGTTCGTTCCCACGAGGAGCAAGAGATTCTAGTTGTAAAAATTGTCACAAAAGGGGGGATGTGTAAAACAAAAGAAAGTAAACAAAACAATTAAAAGATAAAGTTGAAAGCAATAAGAGAGACAAGATCAAGGAATCATTCTTCGTTACGAAACAATGAATCAAGTTATGTTCTTTTCTACTTGTTATTAGTCACAAATTATCACCAACCGTAGGATAGCAGGTCCGCTTTAGCTAGCCCCAAAATCCCTAATTTCACCGAGTAACAGTCCGCTTTTAGTTATCGATTCTATTCAAAAGAACCACCCTGAGGTTCGCTTACAAGATGTAATTCCCTGAATGCATTAAGATTTATGAATTTAGGTTTAGTACTAGTAGTTAAACTCGGTTCGCTTGGTCCACTTTCTAGCGTTGTTTCTACACACAATTGCTCCACTAATCCCTCCGCAAGGTCTCGTGTTTGCTACTTATGTAAAGAGTCAAGAAACGATTACTTATCCCCTAACTTTCACTAGCTTTAGATTAAATCAACAAATCAATTTAGTTGGCCACCCAAACAATCTATCAATCAATCATGAATGTCTTTAAGATCATTCCTATTAGTAAAAACAAACGATAATCATGTGAAAAACTTCAAGATAGAATTGAAAACAAAACTTCAAATCATATATTAAGAACTAGGAATTCATCCTCTGTAGTAGCAGGTTTTCCCACACTACACCCCTCACTATATTTTGGTTAATTAATCCATTGAAAGTTGCATAATTGAGAATGTTTATTGATTAATTTCATGAGTTGTCTACACAGGAAAAGTAGGATTACACTTAGCAAGTAAAACACTCTTAAACTTTCTCTCTCCTAATGACTTGCCCAACAATTCCAAAAAGATCTCTCCCTTACAACAAACTCACTCAACCCTTTATATAGGGCGATACATAGTGGATGACAAATAATCTATCCTTTTATTTCGAAATGTTCCGCGAAGTGTCGCAGATGTACAAACATTTATTCTCGCGACACTTCTTAACCTCGCCGGTTCCACGTCTTTCTATTTGTTTTGTGTGTCGTTATTCATCGCGTCATTTATTTTAGCTGTCTCGCGATCGCCTCGCGACGTCGATGTTTATTAATCCCGCGAGCCACGCACGTTGCGATATTATGATCCTACATCTTGCCTCTTTTTCCTTAAATATTGCTTGAAGAGCGATTTTTTAAGGAAAAATCTTGTTGTAGTAATCTTTGATCTTTGTTGATGAAGGAACGAGCGAAGAATACTTGTACTTAAAAAGTACGTACTTGCCTCTATTCTTTTGCGATGTTCAAGTTTTGCGTCTCCTGTCTCTCCTCATACTTTTCTTGCGAAAGGAAGAATATCATGAGAGCGATGCTTTTTATTCACTGCGATTGCTTATCTTTATTTGTTTCAGCTCCGTGCACGTTTTTAATCATTAAAGCCGTTTTTAAACACGTCTCTTCCAACCGTTTATTCTTGACCGTTCATGTCTCTTCTCGCATTAAATGACCTCGTTTTCTCGAGGATCTTTTTCCTATATATAGTTTTCTTTTCCCCTCCTTTTCATTCTTTAGTTTCTCTCTTGCAACTTCTTTGATTTTCTCCTTCCGCAATTTGCGCTCCTGCTTTCTTGCAAATCTTCTCTTCGTCTTTTTCTAGCATCGATCTTAACCTTTAACTTCTCATCCATTCCCATACCGATAATGGCTGCCATTAGTCGTGCATACAAAGCTTCTTTTGATGAAGTTCAACAAATTGCTCGAGAAGGGTTTCACTCTATCAACCATTCCCGATCAAGAACCTTCATCCATTCTTTTTGCAAAGTTATTTTCCGATCATCAATGTGATGATCAAAGGATTATAGTCTCGCTAGGTCAGACTTCTCGCGGGACTTCCCATTCCTTATACGATCCAGAGTTGCCTCTATTTTATGAAATCTTAGCCCATGAAAAATTCTCGAGGGCTATTTATCAATTAAGTGGCGATTGCATTCGCCTACTGCTTGAGTTCGCGAACCGCGGTGCGAGCAAAGGATCTTTATACTCTAACTCTGTCAAAATCCCAAATTCGCAGAGACTTGGAAATAGTTGTTGAGAAATACACTGTGGAAAACTTTTTTGAAAATTACTCAAGATAACTATGGTGAATGCGAAATCTCCAAGGCCCGTCAGAAGAAAAAGGATAATGTCTCTCGAGGATAAATTGGTCATGCAGGATATTGATTGGCACCCGTGTAATAATACTACTCCTCGCCACTCCAAAGATGAGAAATGGTGGGTTGTACCCTTGATTTTAAATGGTCCTTATATCGCGGGCCCACACGTTCTTCCTGCGAATCTCGCAGGGTATCATCCTTGGGAATTCAAATGGCCTGAGAAGAAGAAAGAGGTATGTTTCCGACTTCAAATTTGGCTTTCGTAACTTTCTTTCTATAATTGCTAAGTTTGCGAAATCTCTCGGATAGCCGAGTTGAGAAGAAGCTACAAAAAGGATCCGTCGGAGGATACTCGACAATGCTCCGATCACTACGAGTGAAGTAAGAATCACTTCCTTTCTTCTTATTTAAAACAATATTGTTGCCTCTGTTTCTTATCTTTACGCGTATCACGAAGGTTGGAGTTGAAGAAACTATTCTGCGAAGATTAAAAGTAAGGGTAAAACTGTCATCGCCCGGGGTAAATCCTCTGCCCCTTAACTAAGAAGCGAAAGGTCCAATCCTCTTCTCGCCTTAACTCAAAGCTCCGAATCTTCGACGAGGATAACCATGAATCGAATTCCTCTCTCGCCAAGAAGATTCCATTGACCAGTTCTTCCATGGATCAGTTATCCAACATCTTCTCGATCAAGTTTCAAGGAATGGGAGATGCTCCCCTAGCTTCTCTTTGCGGGGCTCTGCAAACGTGTGTAATCTTGCTTTACTTTGGAAGGCAATAATTCATTCAATGGAGTCTCTAGAGTTGTGTCTCCGACCTTTTGAATGCACTTGGGTCTCGGTATGTGTACAGTCATACTTCCCGCTAATCTTTAAATTGTTTAAGTATATATATATGTTTTAATGATTTTTCTATCTTCTTTTATAGGTTGGAAGAACTTCCTTTGTAGTTGCCTCGGACCTTGAGAGAAGACGCAACAATCTTGAGAAGAAGAATTCGCAATTGAGCAAGAAGATTCGAGAACGGACTCGAAGGCTGCGTCAACTCGTGATAAAGACGAGACGATTCAAAAAGTTAAATACCGAACTTGACTCCCAAAGGGATAAGGTGTCCACTCTTCAAAACGCTAATCAGCAACTTTATGGTATAAAATTTTACCTCCTTTTACTATTTTTTATTTAATCGGTCGCCTATTGCTACCTAACTTATTACTTTCATGAGATGTATATAATCTCTCCGATGAGGCTATTCTTCTCCATACATTTCCCGATCCTATGGATAATAACCTTCTTCTCGCTCACCTCAACAACTCTTTAAGTAGTTCATCAAACAAAATTAACTCCCTTTCATTAAATGAACTTGGACCAAATATCGTCTTTTAGAAATTGAACATAGATCTGGTTTAAGTGCTTAGCCAATTTAAACGAATGTTTCTCGAGTCCAATAAAGAAATCAAAATTTTGAGGAAGAAAATTAGTGACCTTATAGATGATAAAGATCGCATTGCTAATAATGGTGCACAGGCATTAGCAACATTTCAAAAATCTCTCCTTGAACTACAAATTGAACGGGATGAATTGCTTCGCTGCATTCCTTGCTTAGTGAGCGAGAAGATCAAATTCGTTCCCTCCTTGTTATAAATAGTGACGATGAATTCGCACTGGCTGCGAAAGTTTTAGATAATGCCGGGAATAATCTAGGTGTTGATGTTAGTCTTCACGCTAGAGCATACTTCCTTGATTAAAGATATGATATCCGATAGAGAAGGTTATTTATTACACCTTATTACTTCTTACTTCATGTAGTATTGCTTGTAAATTATTAACTTGTTGTTACTTATTTGCGAGAATCGAGAAGAGGCTTCAGGTTAGAATTAGAGAGCTTGAATCGAGAAAGAACAACTCACAGGGAATTTTCCAAAGAAGAATTGAAGAACTTGAATCAAAAACAACAACTCATGAAGAGTCTCTCCCTCCGTAATAACAAGTATTCCAAGTTGAAGGAACAATTTGAAACGACGGTGAAAAACTTTAATAATGATGCCGTTCGTTTTTACTTAATGGAGCCATGGAGTATGTTTGTAAACACCCGAACATCCCTCTGCATACATATCCTGGCTTCTTGAAAAGGTTCCTGAGAATCTACCTGTCTCTCAAGTTTGATAGTGAAGGTGGGCGAAGAAGAAAATTCGGCAATGAGAATAATAAAGCGATGAATCGGATGAAGAAGAAGAATCACCCAAGATGTAATTCTTTTTGTTTTCTTTTGCTTTGCGTGTAATATCCTGTACATTCTTTGTATCTTTGTTATAGTGAACTCTTTTTCATGAATTCAATCTTCACTCCCCTTTTTTGTTAGTTCTTCCTTGTAATATAATTGGCTATCTTTATTGATGTATAACTCTTTCATCGGAAGATGAATAACAATATTCCATCTTTTCCATTCCCATACTTGCCTCTCGGTATTTATCTTCGATGGAAGAAGTTAATTATCCTCATGTATTTTGCCTGCGACAAGGTCGCAGGCCGCCTCTACACTTTCATGCAAAGGCCCATTGACCTTGCCTTATCATTTTGTGTGGTCTTCCAAGTCAGACCTCCCTAATTAGAGGTCCTCCCACCTTACTAGTTCATTGCGACAAAATCGCGGGACGTCTTTACACTTGTATGTAAAGACCCATTGATCTTGCCTTATCATTTTTCAAGTATTTTTGCCTCTGCAGGATGTTTTGGTTGCAACAATATGACGAGGCCTAGATATCCTTGCGAATATAAAGTCCTATGACATTGCCGTCTTGCGACGAAATCGCGGGGACGTCCGTACACTTTCATGCAAAGACCCATTGATCTCGCCTTACCCTCGCGTTAGTATTATTGCCTCTGCAGGATCATTGCACAAATATGACAAGCCTAAGTCTCCTTGCGAAAACAAAGCCTCATGACATTTGCGTCTGTTTTGGCACCCCCTAATGGAGAGCACCGCCCTTATCATCTCCCGGTTGCCCCTTCAAGGAGGCGAAACATCGACCATACAAGACTAGCTCCTCCCATCCGGTCTTAACAACAACCGTTGTTTCGCATCTCTTATCCCTTATACCTATAGGGTTTATGGTTACGAGACTGCACCCTAAGTGGAGTTTTCTTCGGGCGAGTGCAACGCATGCCAAGACTTGCCAAGAATGGCCAGGTAGGTTCATCCATCCGGGCACTGCAGCTCAACCGTGTACCTCGGCGCCTTGAGCATACACGACTCCTAGGAAGAGACCCTCGGTCGCCCAACCGAGGTATAACCTACATATATAGTTGGGAATCCAAGGTACCTCTTCCGGATAGGCTTTCATGGGCCCCAAATTTTCATGGTTCGAGGCTTCGGAGCGGTGTAACCTTCCCCAACAGAACCACGGCGAGAGATACCCCTTATATGACGCACTTTAGGTCTTACATTTGCCTCTTACGAAATGTTATTCGCGAACTAGGGTGTACGCCATAAAGGTTCGTCCCATTCATTTGCGCATTTATATTTGTTAAATCATTCAATCATTCATGTTTCATTATTTGTTTGATATTTGTTTGCGAAGTATTCGCACGGTTAAATTTCACTTGTTTTATTTCACTTTTCTTTCTTAGTCGTATTCTCATTTTACTCTTGGCTGCGAGATTCTCGCACATCATTACTTCAAATGTTACTTTGCATCCTATTTGTTATTGATTATTCACTTCTTATGCCTTTTGTTCCTCATATCTTTTGCTTCGTCATTGTTATAATATTGGTCTGTCTCTAAGCATTCACCTCGCGGGGGTATGTTCAGCCCTCACTTCTATAGCATCTACCATCAGTTTTTCCTTTCTCTGTTCATTTCTCACATGTTGCTTCCAACCCTTTCTTTTGGCACTTCTTTCTTAGCAGTTTTCTATATCGACCTCATGGCACCGTTGCGACTCCTTCCAATCTCCCGTATGATACCAATGCCACTTGGGTGTGGAAATTTTATGCATTGATGGTATGTTGAGGCGACCCCAAGATTTCATGAAGCCATGGCCTCCCAATTAGTGCATTATACGGGGATTCCACATCAACCACACGGAATAAGACATCGAGTTGATAATCCTTGTAGAGGTATGCTCATGTGAACTTCTCCCTTTGGTTTGTTTGCGGTGCCATTAAAGCCATATATCTTGTAAGTCGAGGGAATCAAATCCTCATCTTTTTCCGCCCATCGTCTTGTAAGTATGGTAGAAGAGAATATTCACCGAACTTCCGGTGTCGATTAGAATTCGGTTGATCGCCCAACAAGCTTCTGCCTCATCATCTTCTCCATCGACTGGTTTCGGGTTAATCTCTAGTTTCACAACCAACGGGCTATCGTGTGTTTCTCTTCCTTTTGGTACTTCATCTGCAGAGAAAGAAATAGTCTTCAACTGCCACTTTTCTAACTGCTGTCGTTCTCGCCAGACTCATTATTTCTTTATCATTAGCGTCTCTCGCAAAGACTCTACTGAGTACGTTGTCATGGAAATCTTCGATGGTGCGATAGGAGTGGACAATAGAGTTGCAGTTCAAATTCTTGGCTTTTGTTCCTACTTCTATCACAAATGTTTCCTTTCCTTTCGCTGACACTGTTCTGTGTATCAAGGAAGTGATTCAGCTTCCCCTGATCAATCATCCTGAGAATAATTCTCTTTATGTTTCTACAATCGTTTGTTTGATGCCCATGGAAGCGATGGTAAGAACAAAACTCATGACTTCTATCGCACTGGCGGTGGTTCCATTCCAACATTCCAAGGTGCTTTGGTACATTTTCCATCACAAGTATAGCTTCCCAGGATCTTTTCAACGCTAGCATTCGGTGGAGGCATCTTAATCTGTTCCCATGCTTTTCTATGACTTCTCTCCCTCCACGGTTATTTTGTCTTCGTCCACCATAAGTTTCTTGCACATGATCTAGCCTCGAATCTTATTATTCTTTATTACGGTTGTAGTAATTCCTTTCACGTTCAAACTCTTCTTGATCGTGGCTTCCCATGGCTACTATCTTCTGCTTTGTCCCTCATCGGCTCTCCTTCTTCTTGTCCTTGCGAAGTGCTCGCCCCTTTGTATTTATGAATTGAGGTAACAAACTTGCGTTCGCGCGTTGGAGCTCGTGTTCGCGACTGGATAAGAATTCATTTCATTTTTGTCTTTCTTCTAAGGCAATATATTCTTCCTGTAATTCTCGCGGTTCTTTATCGTGATTGTATTTTTGATTCTAAAAATTTGAATGTATAACAAGTTAGTCGCGAAGAGCATTCACAAATGAGAGTATGAGATATCTCTCTTCAACCCGTCCACCATTTCGCTGCACATGGTCCTCCATCTTCATCACAAGCTGTCTTAAGCTCTCGCCAATCCTTTGTTTCAACCCGAATACATCTTGATACACAGTCGCGAAGAGTTGTTACTTATGTATGCTCCCGGGAATGTGGCTTGTAAATGATTGAATGATGTGATTGTGTTCCTTGGCAGACCTTCAAACCATTTTTAGTGCTTCTCCTATTAAGCTTGACGCGAAATATTTGCACAATATGGCATCATGATTCTCCCATTGTAACATACATCTCATGTAAGCCTTAATATGTTGTATCGCACAAGTTGTTCCATCGAAGATGTTGGTTAATGCAGGTAGATTGCATTTAGGAGGTATTCCTCCCATCTGTACTTCTAGCGTGAAGGGATTCTTCGCGGCTTCTGCGATGGCTTCGTCCGATTGTCTCCTTCCTCCTTCCCTTCTATTATTCGGTAATCCTCTCATTTCCAGCTAGTTCTCTTAAGATTTGTTCATTTGCCTCGAGAATTTGTTTCTCTTTGGTCTTTTTAGCTCTGCTTCTCTCCTTCTTCGCTCGTGCCTATTTTGACCTTCCTGCTCATTATTTTCTCCTCTTCTCTCCTCGCGACGCTCTTCTTCGTCTCTTTCGTTAATTCGCACGCCATTATATCGGTTGTTCTCTCTTCTTGGTTGCCTCTCGGCTCTCATCATCTCCACCCTTTCATCTTTGTTCGTTAATATTTCTATTGGTACGGTTTTGTTCCCTCCTTCTCTCGCGGTTGTCATGGTTATTCTCCGGGATTGCTTCTTCCATCTCTTGATTTTCCATTTACGCTCTTATTCTTTCCCTTTCGCGAGCTAGTCGCGCTTGTTCAATGTAGTGTCTCTCAATGTCATCCTCGATCTCTCGGTTTCTTCTCAATTCTTCTCTCCCAGTGTAGAATTATTCTTCCTTCAGCAGCTGGATCATTCGGCCCTTGGAGTTGCATGTTTTCTTGATTTCCCTATTTCGCTCATTTTGAAGATTTTCGGGCTGAGGAATATGACGATCTTCTATTTCCCCAGTTCTCTCGCCATGCTCTGTATTCGGATTTTGTGTTTCTTCCCAGGCACTTTCTGTTGGTAAAACTCTCCTTCTTTCTTCTCTGTTCGATCTAGAACTTGATCTCACGCTACTTCTAGATCTCCTTCTTTGCAACCTCATATTTTCCATCCTCAGTTCATGATTTTGTCTTGTCAAGTTTGCTCGCTCCTCTACTTCTAATCGTCTCTCTTCGTGTATTGTTTGTCTCAATCTTTCTAACGCTGCCATTTCTTCGTTTCCTGGATTCATTTCTCCATTCATCCCTTGCTCTCCTTGTCCATTGTTCACCAGCCGCTTTGCTCCCTCTTCTCTCTCGTCTTGAGAATCGAGATCTCCAAGTATGCACACTTACTCTATCATAATCCACAGTAGCGTTTGCTCTGGGGAGATTGGTGGTTGGTTTTGACCTTCTCCATCATTTCTCATATTCATCCTTGATGATTCTCTGTTTCATTCCTCCTTTCTCCACCAAGTCTCCCACTTCTTCTTCTGATCGTTGGTTGCCCTTGTACATTTCTTCTTCTAGCCATCTTTCTTTTTCAATGAATTCTTGAGTATCTTTTCCAAATCTCTTCTCTCATCAAATCTAAATTCTTTCCAATTTCTTCGTCAATCACTTGCTCGTCCCTGTTTCTAGCGCATATGTAGTAGCTTGGGTTTTCCCACACTACACCCCTCACTATATTTTGGTTAATTAATCCATTGAAAGTTGCATAATTGAGAATGTTTATTGATTAATTTCATGAGTTGTCTACGGGAAAAGTAGGATTACACTTAGCAAGTAAAACACTCTTAAACTTTCTCTCTCTAATGACTTGCCCAACAATTCCAAAAAGATCTCTCCTTACAACAAACTCACTCAACCCTTTATATAGGGCGATACATAGTGGATGACGACTAATCTATCCTTTTATTTCGAAATGTTCCGCGAAGTGTCGCGAGATGTACAAACATTTATTCTCGCGACACTTCTTAACCCTCGCTTCGAGGTTCCACGTCTTTCTCTTTGTTTTGTGTGTCGTTATTCATCGCGTCATTTATTTTAGCTGTCTGCGACTGCCTCGCGACGTCGCTGTTTATTAATCCCGCGAGCCCTGCACGTTGCGATATTATGATCCTACATCCTCAATCAATAATATTAGCTACTCATGTTAAAGAGTTCACACAAAGAATAAGAAAAGAAAAGTGTTGTGTGTGTAGATGTGTGTGTAGAGGTGTGTGTAAAAGATGTAGAAAACTTCTCTATTTATAGGCTTCAATATTCTCCAAATCTTCCAAGGAATAGAATCCTTTTCCTTTAGCAATTCAATTTCCAAATTCAAGTCTTCCTCTTCTTCCATCTTCTCTTTCCAAATTTGAGCCCAATTCCACAAACCCATAAGTTTAGATGATTCTAGAGAATTCTCCACCCAATTTCCAAATCCAAGTCTTCACACCCATGAGAGAAGTCCACAGAAAATTCTGGAATTTTGGTCGCCGGAAAACTGGTATTATGGCCGGAATCCGGCCGGAATCCGTCACCGCCGGCCACCTGAGAATTCTGTCCGTCAAGAGCATATTCCGTCATTCCACCGTTAGGACTAACGGTCAAACGGGTCAACCGTCAGTCAACTGTTAGTCAAGGTCAAGGGGGTGAGTTGAGACAACGAGTCGGCGGTCTTAGTCGGCTGAGTGGTCTGAGTTGGGTCAGATCGGCTCATCGGGATCGTTCTGGAACGGTCATCGGACTCGTCTGGATTGGTCATCGCCGGCACCGAGTTAACTCGCCAGAATAGAGAATCAGCCGAGTTCCGTTCGCTTATAGGACATTCCAGGCCACATTCAGGCCGTTCTTTAGCTTCATTCCCTGTTTCAAAATCCCACACATACATCTATTGAAGCATCCATTATGCAGCTCCTTGTTCTTCAGCCCTGATCATACTCTTTCCTGCAATTTCAGCTCACAACCCATTCCATCGTGAATCCATTACAGCGACCTTCACAGCAGCATCTGATTCTCCATCTGTTCTTCATCTGTTGTATATCAGATACAAACCCATCTTCTTTTCTGATCTCAAATACACAACCACAACCCGTTCCACTGCAGAATCGTGATTTGTTACCTTTATTGATTCTTCTCATCTATCGATTTCAAAACCCACAGATCCCCTTCTTCCAATTTCTCGATTTCAACCAGCGACCACCAACATCACAGATCGAACCCATCTCCTTCGTTTCCCTGAGCTTCAACTCTATTTCTCCCGACCTTGAGCAATCTCTGCTTATTCTCGATCGACATCAACAATTCGAATCAAACCCTCGATTCCCTGAGACACAACAGCAAACCCATTTCATCTCTTAATTCTCTTAATCATTACCACCAGCTTCATCAGTTCCATCAAACCCATTTCGAATCTCTCTGTCTAATCCATTTCCTCACCACCAAGAACGGCATCAACTCGAATCGCGAGTCAACCAAATTTCCATCTCGCTTTCAAGCCCTAAATCACCTTCAACAACACCATTTTATCAACCACTTCCTTCAATTGAATCTCAATCTCACTGAGACAACAGCGCTTCACCCTAATTTCTCCTCAACTCTGCCAATTTAATTCATCTTCACCATCTGAATCTCCTCTAGCTTTGAGCATCATCTTCTCGACCTCTTGATTTCTTCTCTCTACTGTCTGCAACTCATCCTAGCCTCATAACAATGAAAATCATCGGCTCCTCAACTCTCTAGTCTCGTCTCGCTTCTTACTTTCTCGATTTTGAGTCTCATTGAAATAGCAGCGACCTTTGTTCTCAATTTCAGGTGAAAGCACAATAATGAATTGAGAGGAAATTGTCTCTCGATGTAGGGTTAAGAGTTAGGATTGGATGTGTACGCCCCAGGATAATTACACCCTCTGATAAATGATAAGGGGTACCTAAATGACAACCCCTTAACTTCAGCTGGGCCTGTCTTTAGTGCTTCTCACATAGAGTTGCCCCTTAGCCTTGACTGGGCTCCAAATAGTGTTCACCCTGGAAATGACAATTTTTCCCTTTTTCTCAAATTGGGTGATTTCTTCTTCTTTTCCTTCGTGCAACTCCAAAGTAGCTATAAAACTCAAAACAAAGGTAAAATACATAATTTACAAGAAAAATAACAAAGAAAGCATAAACAATAGATAGTAAATAGGATGTATTCTACACCCTATCAAATTCCCCCACACTTAGACTTTGCTAGTCCTCGAGCAAATCAAACTAAAAACTTACAACTTCAAAGCGTTCAAGCGTCACAAGCATCCAAAGAGCTATGAGGACATAGAGTTTACGCATGCTAGTAATAAGAAGTTAAAATACTAAAGAACATATTCTCATTCTTAAATGTTGAGTGAGAAATAACCACACCATAATGAGAGAACGCGTGTTTGAGAAACGATCAATAAGCATTTCGCCTCGACTTCTGCCTCACCAAAAAGGATTTTATGATAATTGCACTCAAAAAGACGGCTTTTTTATGGTTCTCACATGTGTACAGGTAGGAAAGAATAGAGAAATCTGCGACACGTTGAATGGTGGAAAGGATAACTTCCGAAATATTTTTAAAAACCCACATCTATTAATATTTTGAAAAACCATTTTTCTGACGATCTCTCGAAGGAAATCAACCATGATTATCGAGGATGAGATTACTTACTCACCTTCACATCCGATCGCCAATTATGATAACACCACTCTCACGGCATCCAATAGAAACGTCTTCCTCCTCCTCGTCTTGATCTTCATGGTCTTCGTCTTCGGTTTCAACTTTTGATGATAAACTCTCGAATTTCATAAATCCTTAACAATTTGTAACTCTTTTTACCTTAAATCCTTGTCGCTTGAAATTTCCTTATAGATTTTCCTTCCCCACGGCTCATTAAATAAAAATAAGAACAAATATTTCTCTTTTTTTTTTTCTTTTTTTTTTTTCAATTTTTTTTTTTTTTTTTTTTTTTTTGAAACAAGAGAAATAAAATACAAAAAATAAACCATGGCCATGGAAGAAGTATTTTACCGCTTGATTCTTCACAACTTGTATCGTCTTGAAATCATAAACTTCAAAAATTCTCACCTTTTAATTTTCTTCGCTTTCATGAATAAGTCTTCATACTTGTATGTATAATTATGCTCATTGTAGTGTAAGTCCTCAACATGTATGTGAAATCCGCTCTTTGTATGTTGCTTTACTTGAGTTTGAAATTTGCTCTTTTTCTCGTTCCGTTGCTTGTAAACCTTGAACTTTTCCAACTTTCCTTGTAGATTTTGATGTCGCTCCTTGTTGATGATGAGAGTGTTTCTATGGATCCGTTGTTGTTGCCAGAGAGAATGGTGCTAACTGCAAATCGAACTACAAGAAGGAAGCTTTCATCTATAGACGCTACCTCATGATTGACAAAATTAGCACTCAAGAGATCAAAGAGTAGTGCTTCTATTGGTGGGAGGTTGGGTAGCTCACCATTCTACCGGAATTAACGTACGGTGACACACACTCAAAAGAAGCTCTTTAGTAGATAGAAAATTTTCTGGTCGGTGCCTCACATGATATGAATACGGGTAGTCTCCACTAATGATTGATCAGCAACTCTAATAACGCATTTCTCCCTGCACCAAATTCGCATCACCGGCATGATTAAATCCATTATTTAACACTCTAACAAGCAAGAAATCCGAATGTAGTTCCCTAACACTTCCAAGTTCAGTTATGTCGGTCAAAATCTCTATGTAAACATACCTAGAAGTATGCTAGTGACTCTAAAATCTTTAAAAGTTGAAGGTTTTAAGTAAAAACTTCTTTTTCTTTTAAAAATTTTTTTTTAATTTTTTTGTAATTTTTTAAATACATGCTTAACCACTCCCCCACACTTAAACTTTACATTGTCCTCAATGTAATTGAATCCTCCTAGTAAAGTCAAGGTGGGAGATTTTAACATGATATGGACAAGAAAAAGAAATTAAAAAAAAAAAAAAAAAAGATAAGAAATACAAAACCTATGGGTTGCCTCCCATTAAGCGCTTGTTTTAAAGTCGACGGCCCGACTTAGCTCTTGCAAGATTCATTCCCCATATACTAACAATCGGAAAATTTGGGGATCCACCCATAATACCTGTTTTGCAAACAATAACTCCATACAAATATTAGCACAAGAAAACAATAGTGAAATTATCGCTTGATAAAAATTTCCCCCACACTTATTCTCGTCCACACTCGGAAGTGTATAAAGAACATAGAATTTGGGAATTTCCATGTGTTCCTCTTGGCAAACCTGCATAGTGTTAGCATCAAGTGTTTCCAGTGGTGGATATTTAGAAACAAAATCATCCAAAAATACTTTCAAAGCACATACATTCAAACCAATAAGAGGTAAAGGAGAAGAATCAATATGCAAAGGGTTAGACAAACCTTGCACAATATCTTGTATTATAGAATCCTCTTCATCCTTAAAAAATTCAAGTGAATTACTTACCTCTTGTATATCGTGGTCCTCTATTAAACCTTGCAACCATTCTTCGTCGTTTTCTACCTTAACCAAAGTCTTGGCATCATTAAAATCATTGGCAAGTTCAATTGGGTCTTCCACGAAATCAATCAATGTGGTTTCATCCTCTAGTCTCATCTCTTCAACATTCTCATCATCGGAATCGGGCCATTCACTAAAATGATTCTCGTCGGTATAGATTGTAAGATCTTCTTGTGAGGGTATTACACCGTTTATAACAATAGGTAAGTCACACTCAATCTCCTCCTTTTGAATAGGCGAAGGATCGTTATTATGATCCGGAGTTGGAATAACTTCCTCATTGTTGCAACGCTCATACACTTCCGCGGACTCATATCTTTCCCTAAGGAATTTTTTTCCAAGCACTAAATGCATCTTCCTCAAGCTCTTCCTTTTGAATAGGTGATTGATCATTATTAAGATCAAGGCTCGAGTAAGCTACACTAGCGTCTTCAAAAGTCTCCAAAGGTTGATTAATTTGTTCGTATAATTTCTCCGAATTCCTTTGAATTTCTCGATGTGATTCTTGCAACTTTTGTTGAAGATCCCCAATCATGGCATACATCTTATCTGCAAAACTAGAGAATTTCTGATCATAAACAAAACTATCCTCCCATCCTTGTGATTGTCCACTTACATACCCGTCATAAGGTTGTTGATATGTATGAGAATATCCATAAGGTTCTGAGTAGGAATTTGATCATAGCCAAAAGATTGGTTTTGATTGTATCCTAAGGATGGTGGGAAGTTGTCATAATGTTGAGGTTGAAAACCGTATTGATTGTTGTAATATGCTTGCTCTTGTCCACCATACATGGAAAACCGATACCTGAAATAAGATTCTCAAAACTAAGTTAGATACGGTATAGAATCTAACAAAGCAAGAATAAAGCAAAAGAAAAATAAAAACAACTAAAATCATCCGCCGCTCCCAGCGTGTACACAAAATTTGATGCGTGTCGTAGGTGCAATCAAATTAATCAATATTTCCACTCAATTAAAAATAATATAATGGAAGTCAAGTTCGTTCCCACGAGGAGCAAGAGATTCTAGTTGTAAAAATTGTCACAAAAGGGGGATGTGTAAAACAAAAGAAAGTAAACAAAACAATTAAAAGATAAAGTTGAAAGCAATAAGAGAGACAAGATCAAGGAATCATTCTTCGTTACGAAACAATAAATCAAGTTATGTTCTTTTCTACTTGTTATTAGTCACAAATTATCACCAACCGTAGGATAGCAGGTCCGCTTAGCTAGCCCCAAAATCCCTAATTTCACTGAGTAACAGGTCCGCTTAGTTATCGATTCTATTCAAAAGAACCACCTGAGGTTCGCTTACAATATGTAATTCCTCGAATGCATTAAGATTTATGAATTTAGGTTTAGTACTAGTAGTTAAACTCGGTTCCGCTTGGTCCACTTTCTAGCGTTGTTTCTACACACAATTGCTCCACGGAATCCCTCCGCAAGGTCTCGTGTTTGCTACTTATGTAAAGAGTCAAGAAACGATTACTTATCCCCTAACTTTCACTAGCTTTAGATTAAATCAACAAATCAATTTAGTTGGCCACCCAAACAATCTATCAATCAATCATGAATGTCTTTAAGATCATTCCTATTAGTAAAAACAAACGATAATCATGTGAAAAACTTCAAGATAGAATTGAAAACAAAACTTCAAATCATATATTAAGAACTAGGAATTCATCCTCAATCAATAATATTAGCTACTCATGTTAAAGAGTTCACACAAAGAATAAGAAAAGAAAAGTGTTGTGTGTGTAGAGAGGTGTGTGTAAAAGATGTAGAAAACTTCTCTATTTATAGGCTTCAATATTCTCCAAATCTTCAAAGGAATAGAATCCTTTTCCTTTAGCAATTCAATTTCCAAATTCAAGTCTTCCTCTTCTTCCATCTTCACTTTCCAAATTTGAGCCCAATTCCACAAACCCATAAGTTTAGATGATTCTAGAGAATTCTCCACCCAATTTCCAAATCCAAGTCTTCACACCCATGAGAGAAGTCCACAGAAATTCCTAATTTTGGTCAGCGGGAAAAGCTGGTATTATGGTCGGAATCCGTCGGATCCAACTCACCACGCCACCCGAGAATTCTGTCCAGTCAGAGCATATTCCGTCATTCCACCGTTAGGACTAACGGTCAAACGGGTCAACTGTCAGTCAACTGTTAGTCAAAGGTCAAGGGGGAGTGAGTTAGACAACGAGTCAGCAGTCTTAGTCGGCTGAGTGGTCTGAGTTGGGTGGATCGGCTCATCGGGATCGTTACGAACGGTCATCGGACTCGTCCTGGATTGGTCATCGCCGGCACTGAAAGTTAACTCGCTGAATAGAGAATCGCCCGAGTTCCGTTCGCTTATAGGACATTCCGAGGCCACATTCAGTAGTTCTTTAGCTTCATTCCTGTTGTTTCAAAATCCCACACATACATCTATTGAAGCATCCATTATGCAGCTCCTTGTTCTTGACCACGATCATACTCTTTCCCGCAATTTCACTCACAACCCATTCCATCGTGAATCCATTACAAATACCTTCACAAAGCAAAGATCGATTCTCCATCATTCTTCATCTCATTGTATATCGGATACAAACCCATCTTCTTTACCGTCTCAAATACACGATCACAACCCATTCCACTTAATCGGTGATCACCTTTATTGATTCTTCTCATCTATCGATTTCAAAACCCACGGATCCCCTTCTTCCAATTTCTCGATTTCAACCAGCGACCACCAACATCACAGATCGAACCCATCTCCTTCGTTTCCCTGAGCTTCAACTCTATTTCTCCCGACCTTGAGCAATCTCTGCTTATTCTCGATCGACATCAACAATTCGAATCAAACCCTCGATTCCCTGAGACACAACAGCAAACCCATTTCATCTCTTAATTCTCTTAATCATTACCACCAGCTTCATCAGTTCCATCAAACCCATTTCGAATCTCTGTCTAATCCATTTCCTCACCACCAAGAACGGCATCAACTCGAATCGCAGGTCAACCAAATTTCCATCTGCTTTTCAAGCCCTAAATCACCTTCAACAGCACCATTTTATCAACCACTTCCTTCAATTGAATCTCAATCTCACTGAGACAACAGCGCTTCACCCTAATTTCTCCTCAACTCTGCCAATTTAATTCATCTTCACCATCTGAATCTCCTCTAGCTTTGAGCATCATCTTCTCGACCTCTTGATTTCTTCTCTCTACTGTCTGCAACTCATCCTAGCCTCATAACAATGAAAATCATCAGCTCCTCAACTCTCTAGTCTCGTCTGCTTCTTACTTTCTCGATTTTGGTCTGTTGAAATAGCAGCGACCTTTGTTCTCAATTTCAGGTGAAAGCACAATAATGAATTGAGAGGAAATTGTCTCTCGATGTAGGGTTAAGAGTTAGGATTGGATGTGTACGCCCCAGGATAATTACACCCTCTGATAAATGATAAGGGGTACCTAAATGACAACCCCTTAACTTCAGCTGGGCCTGTCTTTAGTGCTTCTCACATAGAGTTGCCCCTTAGCCTTGATGGGCTCCAAATAGTGTTCACCACAAATGACAATTTTTCCCTTTTTCTCAAATTGGGTGATTTCTTCTTCTTTTCCTTCGTGCAACTCCAAAGTAGCTATAAAACTCAAAACAAAGGTAAAATACATAATTTACAAGAAAAATAACAAAGAAAGCATAAACAATAGATAGTAAATAGGATGTATTCTACACCCTATCAAATTCCCCCACACTTAGACTTTGCTAGTTCTCGAGCAAATCAAACTAAAAACTTACAACTTCAAAGCGTTCAAGCGTCACAAGCATCCAAAGAGCTATGAGGACATAGAGTTTCTGCATGCTAGTAATAAGAAGTTAGAAATACTAAAGAACATATTCTCATTCTTAAATGTTGAGTGAGAAATAACCACACCATAATGAGAGAACGCGTGTTTGAGAAACGATCAATAAGCATTTCGCCTCGACTTCTGCGCCTCACCAAAAAGGATTTTATGATAATTGCACTCAAAAGACGGCTTTTTATGGTTCTCACATGTGTGCGAGTAGGAATGAAGAGAGAAATCTGCGACACGTTGAATGGTGGAAAGGATAACTTCCGAAATATTTTTAAAAACCCACATCTATTAATATTTTGAAAAACCATTTTTCTGACGATCTCTACGAAAGGAAATCAACCATGATTATCGAGGATGAGATTACTTACTCACCTTCACATCCGATCGCCAATTATGATAACACCACTCTCACGGCATCCAATAGAAACGTCTTCCGCTCCTCGTCTTGATCTTCATGGTCTTCGTCTTCGGTTTCAACTTTTGATGATAAACTCTCGAATTTCATAAATCCTTAACAATTTGTAACTCTTTTTACCTTAAATCCTTGTCGCTTGAAATTTCCTTATAGATTTTCCTTCCCCATACTCATTAAATAAAAATAAGAACAAATATTTCTCTTTTTTTTTTTTTTTTTTTTCAATTTTTTTTTTTTTTTTTTTTTTGAAACAAGAGAAATAAAATACAAAAATAAACCATGGCCATGGAAGAAGTATTTTACCGCTTGATTCTTCACAACTTGTATCGTCTTGAAATCATAAACTTCAAAAATTCTCACCTTTTAATTTTCTTCGCTTTCATGAATAAGTCTTCATACTTGTATGTATAATTATGCTCATTGTAGTGTAAGTCCTCAACATGTATGTGAAATCCGCTCTTTGTATGTTGCTTTACTTGAGTTTGAAATTTGCTCTTTTTCTCGTTCCGTTGCTTGTAAACCTTGAACTTTGCCCTTTTTCTCAAATTGGGTGATTTCTTCTTCTTTTCCTTCGTGCGACTCCAAAGTAGCTATAAAACTCAAAACAAAGGTAAAATACATAATTTACAAGAAAAATAACAAAGAAAGCATAAACAATAGATAGTAAATAGGATGTATTCTACACCCTATCAGCACCAAGTTGGTTTGGGTGAACTGTGGCTTCTTTGATATACATCTTCCTGGCGTTAATGTATCTCCTAATATGCTTACGTACTCGACTTGGATGGAATACTCAAAAGAGGATGTGGATATATTTAGAGAATGTAAGCAGAAACGTATTTTTGCTGATATTGTTCAATTTAGTACGTCGATAGTTGTACTTTGCAAGAATGATACAGAGGAGTTGCTGTGTCGTTGCTTAATGAAACGACAACTAACGGATCCCGATCTAACATTGTCCCTTATAAAGATGCCTTTGGAAGTTTTGTTACGTATGCTACACCTGGTAGCTGTGGAGGCTCAAATTTTTGAGTGTATAAAGATGCGTTAATAATTGATCCGAGAACAAACCTATGTGTTGTGGAGAATCACTGTTTTGATCAAGGGAGTGTGAATATTCGAACTGGTGGTAGCATGCGAAATATTTCCCAATATTTTCCAGTTCTTGAAAAATTTTCATCAATCCTTGTGCACGCAAATAAAATTCTACTTTTCTTCGGGATTAGAATTTGGTACATTTTCCTGGCGTTGTTTTGTACATACCAACCTTGGACGAATAGGTCGAGGATGATATCATACTTTGTCACGATGAAATTTTGCAGTTACAGGAATATACCGGTGGAAGACAACGAGGTTGGTCGTAGAAACCTGGTGGTAAACATGCATTTAGTACTCTTTCCTACACTTTGGACAGGCAATAACAAATATATTTGTAGAGTTTTTCTTGCTTGGATTGAAAAATTTGATGAGCTCGAGACATGCAACAACATTAAATATTGTTTTCAGCACTTTACTTGGGAGCCTGGAGGAAATTCTTCATTTATTATGTTCGATAGTGGTGTTGTTGATGAAGAACTAGATATTTTGAGCTTAGAGATTACGAGAAGATCTTAATCTTTTCAAGCCTGGTGTCGATGACGAGCAAACGGCGGATGGAAGAGAATTTGCACTGCATAGTTCATGTTTCTCTCACACCTTTCGTCAGTTTAGAAAAGCTGGTGACAACACATATTACGGACAAAGGTATGTGGATGCTCCATATCAAAGAGTCTCTTAATTTTACCATTGAAATTTCAAGAAAAGATCATGGTGGTCGGTCTTGAAGGCCGTAAGGAGAAGTCACGATTAAGTGGTTTTGTTTTCTAAGTTTGCAAGCAATCAAGAAGCTCTACTCAATTTCACATCTCCTTATCACTTTGAAAACTACTACAAGAGAGGAAAGGTGTTGTCTTATTCAAGTGCCGATTATGACTTGAGTGGTTTTGAAGTTATAGAGTGTGCTTGTATCGAGTCACCATACATGATAAGCTTGCGCAAGATGGACATGGAGCACGTGAAAGATTTTGTATTTCTACATGAACATATTGAACAGACTATGGTCATTCTTCACGAAAGGGAGCTTACTTGGACAGACGTGTCTCCTGGAAGCAACACACCTTGAGGATTTGTGCTCCAAGTATTAATACTACTTCAAAGCAACATTCCTCGTATGGTCCACTATTCAACTCTTTGGGAGTTCATACTATGGTTTTGATCGTGGAAAATCAACACGAACTGCATATAATGTTAAGCTTGACAAAGAAGTGTTTTGGGTCAACCGAGTTGAAAGAAGAGAAAAGCAATCGGTAGGTACTATTAACTTGGTTGAAACGACTATCACATTCATTTCACACTTTGTTGCATCATTGTTGGTAGGAGAACTATTGGATTATACTGATTTGATGCCGGGACGTTATGTTGAAGACGAGAAGACTTGGTTGGTGGATTACATTTCAAGACATAAATGTAGTCTTGAGCTCAAGAGGATTTTCCAATTCTTAAACCGGTGGAGGTACAAAGTTAAAATTAAGGAAATACATATGACGTACTCATGGTGGTTCTTTCTTTGGCATGATTATTTTTACCACATATTCTTGACACAAATTTGTGTTTGACCGCGGAAAACGTAAACACACATTTCATGATACTTTGAGGAACATTTCTCGGCTATTTCAAGTTGTGGTCTCTAGAGCTATGACATTTGTGTTTGATCGTGGTAAGACCCCAGGTAACCATGGAATCTGCTACTTCCATGGAGAAACAGAATTTGTATTCGTGATTACAACTCGAAGCCTAAAGCAATATATGGAGAGAATGAAGTTCTTCTTATTAGCTAACTCGAGGACGAGTTTCTTTCAAGAAGGGGGACTGATGTAGGACATCCTTTGTTTCAAGACAGACATCAACTATGACAAGTTGATCCCTTTTTCGACTAAGGCAACTATGACTAGTTGCCTCCATTTTAGTGAAGCAACTCGACAAGTTGTTCTCGTTCCTTTATTTCGTTTGCTTGCTTTGCAAGTCTTTTGCTTTCTAGTTTAGTTAGCTTTCCTTTTTCTTTTCACATTTTTCAGTTCTTGTGAACCTATTTAAAGGCGATGCCTTCTTGTTTAGAAGACACCTTATTATTATTATTCAATCAAGATTATTATCTTTATCAATTCTATCAATTCTCTTATTCTTAATCTTTGATTTCATCCTATTCGTATCTCTTTCGTCTCTTCGTATCACCTGCAATCTCCGTATTGCTTTCTTCCTATCGGTTCTACATTAGATGTTGTACTAGAACTGCATTTGCGTGCATTCCAACTCTGTTAACTGATGCAATTTTTTGCTCCTCTTTTATCTAATGACGACTTTTTGCGGTGCCAATACGAGTTCATATTTAATCAACTAGGGCTGTATTTAATTAATTTTTATATCCTTTTTCTTGCTAAACTAATGAACAAGCCAACAAGGACAACAATCGGTGGCCGAGCGCGGAGGACTAAATAGGTTTTTTTCAAGGAGGTGAAAAGATTTATAAACATGCAGGGACTATTAGTGGGTTAAATGGTGTATATATATATATATGGTGGACTAAATGCAAAAAAAACATGGTAAATCTGAGGGTTTTTATGTTAAGTTACTGAAATTTTAATAATGAAAATACTATATTACCATTTTGTACATTTATCTAAATGAAAGTTAAAAACTAAAAATCTCCTAGTTCATTAATTCTTCTCCTAAAATCAAACAAGAATCGGAAAAACAAATTATTTCTAATTATAAATAACAATCGGCATTGAATTCATGGTCAACATTGTATTCATGAATAGTCAATCTGTAACTTTGGTGCGAAATTGTACATTGCTTTGGCATAGGCGATTATAATTTCTATCAATATCTTGCCCTCATATATTCAATGTCGACTATGCATAGAATATGGGTTATGAACACTTATTTTGATAAAAGCTATAAATTTCAACTGCCAAAGATGCTCAATAAAAGCTCTAATGCCGATTATATAGCAATCGGCATTGAACATATTTGCAAATCGATGGCGACGGAAAGCAAAAAAATTTGTTCATCGAATAACAGTCGGCACTGATTGGGACCCATCATCCTATGCCAACTAATTTTTTTTTTCCACAGCAAACATAATTTGATTAAAAATGCTTACAGGGAGTAAGCAAGAAAAAACCAGAGGACCACCGGAAAGAGAACAGTTCACAGCAAAATAAAACAAGACCCCTTCCCCATCTCAAGAGAGGCTTAAGTTACAAAAAATTGTCCCCAATTAGAATCAATCATTTCTAAAGAAACGCCATTCAATTCCACCTTGTTTTTACACCAAAAGAAAGCTTGAGCTTTCACTTTTTTGATCACTTGTTGTGCATCAAAGTTCACTCCATTGAAGATGAGGTCGTTTCGAGAGTTCCATATTGTCCAAGTAATCGCCGTGGAAGCAATTGCCATAAAACCATTCTGGCGTTGAAGGAAGATGTTTTACCCTCCACCCTTTGATAATTAGATCTATGCGGTTAGGCATAACCCAATCCGTTTGAACAAAAGATCTAAAATAAATCCATATTGGGTACACCGTTGGGCGGTGAAACAACGGATGAGAGGCTGATTCCCCGTTTTGAGACAAAGCAAACAACCGTTAACCATCCGCATTCCTTTTTTACGAAGAGTGTCCATTGTCGCCATTTTTTTATGATACAGTTGCCATAAGAAAAATCCCACCTTATGTGGCCAGGATCTCGACCAGATACTAAGATTTGTGTAGTTGCAGGAAATCCCACACTACACCCCTTACTCAATTTTGCTTAATTAATCCATTATAAGATGTAAGATCAAGAATATTTATTGATTGAATCTATGAAATGTTTACTCAGGATAATAGAATTACACTTAGAAATTAAAACACTCTTAAACTTTCTCTCTCCTATTGACTTGCTCAACCATTCCAGAAAATCCCCCCCATTACAAACTCATTTACCTCTTTATATAGGGTAATACATAGTGGATGACAGCTAAGCTACCCTTTATTTTTCGGAATGTCTCGCGAAGTGTCGCGAGATGCACAAACATTCACTCTCGCGACACTTCTTAACCTCGCCGGATCTCACGTCTTCTTTATGTTTTGCACATGTCGTTATTCATTGCGTCGTTTATTTTAGCTCCCACTGCGATCGCCTCGCGACACCGTCGTTCATTAATCCCGCGAGCCTTGTATGTTGTGATATTATGATCCTACATCTTGCCTCTTTTCCTTGAATATTGCTTGTAGAGCGATCTTTAAGGAAAAATCTGTTAATAGTTGTAATCTTTGATCTTTGTTGAGGAAGGAACAAGCGGAAGAATGCTTGTCTTTGAAAAGTACGTACTTGCCTCTATTCTTTTCTGCGAAGTTCGAAAGCTTTGCGAAGCGTCAATTCTTGCCTCATGAATTACTGAAAATAATCATTTTCGCACGCTATTCTACCTATTAGGAAATATGTTGTATATTTGGATTCTACTAGAATTCTTTTAAATCACGGCTTCCTTGGATTTAGTAGTGTCCGTTTACACGTGTCTATATTTACCTCTTTTACCGGTGCATTTAATGTTAGCCGGTCATGACCTTTTTTCTTATCTATTTATAGGAGCATCCCCTGTGAAAAAATTTTTTCTTTTCCTTTTCATCTTCTTCATCATCTGCAAGTGTTCTTCTTCTTCATCGCTCTGCAAGTGTTTGCCTATTATTGTCTCTTACCGTCTTCTTCACCACTTTTGTTGTTCCCTATCAGTTGTTACTCTCATGACGTCCAGGTTTGTTAATTTTGCCATATTTGGCTGATTTTGTGGTTGATCAGATTTGAGATTAGCTTTCCTTGTTGAAATCACGCTGGTATGATTAACTTTGTAGTTCTCTTTCTGCCATTGTTGTTTAGCAAGAACCAACCCAGAACTAAATTCTTCGTGAAAGACCCTCTTCTTTCTTTGGGCTCGCCATCGAAATCTACTTCGCAACAGGAATCCCTCACACAACCAAAACCCACTTCATGAGCAAAATCTATGGCTACAAAAAGACAGTCTGCGAGTGACAAGGTATTCAAGAAACATTTGTTTTTTATTAACAATACGTTATTGCCTCTGTCTCTTATTTAATTTGTCATTCGCAGGATGATAAAATTACTGGTAATACTCCCAAAAGGCTTCGCTACTCTAAGCCTGTTACCCCCAACGTTCCATTTCCTTCATTCACACCTTCGTCCCCTGCTGCGAAATCTTCGCAAGATAATTTTATGCCTCTTTCTTCTGGTAACATTACTAGCGACAATATTTCTATACCTCAACTCCTCATAGACCAAGTTCCTTACAACTTTCCTCCTACAAACGATATTATACCTCCTCCTATTATCAATGTCCCTGCTATTTCTCCAATCACTTCTCTCCCTGAAACTTCCTCTTCTCATGAGGTTCCTTTGACAAAAGACGACTCGTCTTCTTTGTTTGAACAAATTCCTCTAACTATGCGAGAAAATTTGGAGGGGATAGATGTGGCCTTTAAGGTCCTCTACGATCTAAGTGAATGATGCCAAAAAGACTTCTGAGATCTGTCAAATCCAATGTCTGCGAGATTTTAAGTAAGCATCTTGGTCTGATAGGATCTCGCAAGCATCTTTAGTTCAAGAAATTAATAAGTCAAGGATGATCTCCAAGTTATGGCTGTGAAATGCAATAATCTCCACCTTGAAAATCAAAAATTTCTCAGTATCTCACTAGATCGTGATAATCTTCGCAAGAAGAATGAAGAATTGAAAGGTATGCTCTCGCCACCCCCTTCTCTTTTTTTTTTTTTTTTTTTTTTTTTTTTTTTTTTTTTACAACTCAAACCCTTGTTCGTCCTCCAAGAATTAAACCAGAAACGAATAATGGAGATATATCAGACGGAGTCTATCGTTGAAGAAGTTCGAGTTGAAAGAGATGCTTGGATGGAACAGTATAATCTCTTAGATAATCTTCATACCTATGCAAAATGATCAAATAAATAACTTGTCTAAAGAGAATTTTGATTTATCGCAAAAAGCAAGACTCATTAAGTAATGACTTATCTCGCCTCTCTTATTCTTTGACTAAAACTAATTTGGAGTTGGAAACTTTATCGGATGAGAATCGAACTCTTTCACAAGAGAAACGTTCTCTGTTGAATAAGGTGGCGATCTACTCAACAATATGATGCTTGTCAAAAACTATGCAAAGAACAAGAACAGGCCATTCATACTTTGAAAAATCAACTTGAAGAAAGTTCCACCGAGAGAGATAAACTTATTCAAGGTAGAATAACTTTGAGTGTAAAAGTGAAGCAATTCGGGAACAATGCACCAAATTAGAAAAATCCAACTCTACTCTACCGAAAATTCCATACTTGTTTCTAATGACAAGAAGTTGCGATCTCGATTGAAAGGTTTAGTTGGAGACTCATTTGATGATGCAATGGATTGTCTGGGAAATAACTTCGCGGCTTTAATTCAACAACTTACTCTTCAAAAGGAAGGTGTAACCTTCCCTCTGAGCCATGTCGAGAGATACCCCCTTATATGACGCACTTTAGGTCTTACATTTGCCTCTTACGAAATGTTATTCGCGAACTAGGGTGTACGCCATAAAGGTTCGTCCCATTCATTTACTCATTCATATTTGTTAAATCATTCAATCATTCATGTTTCATTATTTGTTGATATTTGTTTACGAAGTATTCGCATAGTTCTGCTTTCGTTTGTTGTATTTCACTTTTCTTTCTTAATCGAATTTTCATTTACTCTTTCTTCATGAGATTCTCGCACATCATTACTTCAGCTGCTACTTTGCATCCTGCTTTTATTGGTTATTCACTTCTTATGCCTTTTGTTCCTCGTATCTTTTGCTTCTTTATCATAATATTGGCATGTCTCCAGGCATTCACCTCGCGAGATATGTTCAGTCCTCACTTCTATAGCATCTACCATTAGTTTTTCCTTTCTCTGTTCATTTCTCACATGTTGCTTCCAACCCTTTCTTTTGGCATTTCTTTCTTCACAGCTTTCTATATCGACCTCATGACACTTTGTTGCGACTCCTTCCAATCTCCCCGTATAATACCAATGCCGTTTGGATGTGGAAATTTTATACATTGATGGTATATTGACGCGACCCCAAGATTTCATGAAGCCATGGTCTCCCAATCGGTGCATTATACGGGGATTCCACGTCAACCACACGAGAATAAAACATCGATTTGACAATCCTTGTAGAGGTATTCTCATGTGAACCTCTCCCTTTGGCTTGTTTGTAGTGCCATTAAAGCCATATATCTTGTATGTTGAGGGATCAAATCCTCATCCTTTCCTCCCATCGTCTTATAAGTATGGTAAAAAGAATATTCACCGAACTTCCTATATCGATTAGATTCGGTTGATCGCCCGACAAGCTTCGCTTCATCATCTTCTCCATCAACCGGTTTTGGGTTAATCTCTAGTTTCACAACCAACGGGCTATCATGTGTTTCTCTTCCTTTTGGCACTTCATCTGCAGAGAAAGAAATAGTCTTCAAATGCCACTTTTCTAATCTGCGTTGTTCTCGCCGGGCTCATTATTTCTTTATCATTAGCATCTCTCGCAAAGACTCTACCGAGCACATTGTCATGAAAATCTTCAATGGTGCGATAGAGTGGACGATAGAGTTGCAATTGATTTTTAGCTTTTGTCCGATTTCTATCACAAATGTTTCCTTTCCTTTCGCCGACACATTACGTGCATCTCTGGTGGTGGTGGTAATGTCCGGCTGCTGTTCTTCTCCCTTTAGAAAGTGATTTAGCTTCCCCCGATCAATCATCCACGAGAATAATTCTCTTTATGTTTCTACAATCGTTTGTTTGATGCCCATGGAAGCGATGGTAAGAACAAAACTCATGACTTCTATCGCCTGGCGGTGGTTCCATTCCCACATTCCAAGGTGCTGGTACATTTTCCATCACAAGTATAGCTTCCCATATCTTCTCCACACTAGCGTTTAGTGGAGGCATCTTAATCTCTTCCCATACTATTCTGCGACTTCTCTGCCTTCCACGGTTATTTTGCCTTCGTCCACCGTATGTTTCTTGCACATGATCTAGCCTCTTGAATCTTATTATTCTTTATTACGGTTGTGATAGTTCCTTTATCGTTCAAATTCCTCTTGATCGTGGCTTCCCATGGCTACCATCTTCTCGCTGTCCCTCACGACTTTCTTGCTTGCGTCCTTGCGAAGTACTCGCCACTTGTATTTATGAATTGAGGTAACAAACTTGCGTTCATAGCATTCGAGCTTGTGTTCACGATGGATAAGAATTCATTTCATTCGTCTTTCTTCTAAAGCAATATATTCTTCCCTGTAACTCCACTTGATTCGCCATCGTTATTGTATTTTTGATTCTAAAAATTTGAATGTATAACAAGTTAGTCGCAAAGAGGGCATTCACGAATGAGAGGATGAGATATCTTTCCTCAACCCGTCCCCGCCATTTCGCTACACATGGTTCTCCATCTTATTGTCAATCGCCTTAAGCTCTCGCCAACCCTTTGTTTCAACCCAAATACATCTTCAATACACAGTCGCGAAGAGTCAAGTTACTTATGTATGCTCCCGAATGTGGCTTGTAAATGGTTAAATGATGTGATTGTGTTCCTTGCGGACCTTCAAACCATTTTAGTGCTTCTCCTATTAGGCTTGATGCGAAATATTTGCATAGTATAGCATCATGATTCTCCCACTTTGTAACATACATCTCATATAAGCCTTGATATGTTGTACCGCACAAAGTTGTTCCATCAAAGATGTTGGTTAACGCGGGTAGATTGCACTTAGGAGGTATTCCTCCCATCTCATTTCTAGTGTGAAGGGATTCTTCATGCGCGTCTGCGATGGCTTCGTCTAATTGTCTCCTTCCTCCTTCCCTTCTACTATTGATTAATCCTCTCATTTCAGCCAGCTCTCTTAAAATTTGTTCATTTGCCTCAGAATTTGATTCTACTGGTCTTTTTAACTCTGCTTCTCTCCTTCTTCGCTCGTGCCTATTTTGACCTTCCTGCTCATTAGTTTCTCCTCTTCTTTCCCTGCGACGCTCTTCTTCATTTCTTTCATCAATTTGCATGCCGTTATATCGATTGTTCTCTCTTCTTGGCTGTCTCTCAGCTCTCATCTCGCACCCTCTCATATTCTTCATTAATATTTCTATTGGTACGATTTTGTTCCCTCCTTCTTTCGCGGTTGTCATGGTTATTCTGGGATTGCCTCTTCCATCTCTTGATTTTCCATTTCTTCTCTTATCCTTTCTCTCTCGCGGGCTAGTCGCTTTGCTCAATGTAGTGTCTCTCAATGTCATTCTCGATCTCTCGGTTTCTTCTCAATTCTTCTCTCCGTGCAAGATTATTCTTCCTTCTGCAATTGGGTCATTCGGCCTTGGAGTTGCATGTTTCCTTGATTTTCCCTATTTCGCTCATTTTGAAGATCTTCTGGTGAGGAATATAACGATCTTCCATTTCCCCTCTTCTCTCGCCATGCTCTGTATTTGGATTTTTTTTCTTCCTCGGTACTTTCGTTGGTAAAACTCTCCTTCTTTCTTCCCTATTCGATCTTGAACTTGATCTCACGTCTTTCTTGATCTCCTATTTTGCAACCTCATATTTTCCATCCTCAATTCATGATTCTCGTCTTGTCAAGTTTGCTCGTTCCTCTTTGCCTCTAGCCGTCTCTCTTCGTGTATTGTTTGTCTCAATCTTTCTAATCTGCGATTTCTTCGTTTTTAATTCATTTCTCCATTCGTTCCTTGCTCTCCTTGTCCATTGTTCACCAAACGCCTTTGCTCCTCTTCCCTCTCGTCTTGAAATCGGACCTCCAAGTATGTACACTTACTCTATCATAATCCACAACAAGTTTGCTCTTTGGGGAGATCGGTGGTTGGTTTTGATCTTCTCCATCGTTTCTCATATTCATCCTTGACGATTCTCTGTTTCATTCCTCCTTTCTCCAACAAGTCTCCCACTTCTTCTTACAATCGTTGGTTGCTCTTGTACATTTCTTCTCCTAGCCATTTTCTTTTTCAATGAATTTTTGAGTATCTTCTCCAAATCTTTTCTCTGTTAATCCAAATTCCTTCCAATTTCTACGTCAATCCTTTGCTCGATCCACAATTTCTAGCGCATATGTAGTTGCAGAAATCCCACACTACACCCCTTACTCAATTTTGCTTAATTAATCCATTATAAGATGTAAGATCAAGAATATTTATTGATTGAATCTATGAAATGTTTACTCAGGATAATAGAATTACACTTAGAAATTAAAACACTCTTAAACTTTCTCTCTCCTATTGACTTGCTCAACCATTCCAGAAAATCCCCCCCATTACAAACTCATTTACCTCTTTATATAGGGTAATACATAGTGGATGACATTAAGCTACCCTTTATTTTCGAAATGTCTCGCGAAGTGTCGCAATGCACAAACATTCACTCTCGCGACACTTCTTAACCCTCGCCAGATCTCACGTCTTCTTTATGTTTTGCACTCGTTATTCATTGCGTCGTTTATTTTAGCTCCCTGCGACTGCCTCGCGACACCGTCGTTCATTAATCCCGCGAGCCTTGTATGTTGTGATATTATGATCCTACAATTTGGTAACTCCATTTCATGTTCCTTCTCAAACAAAGAGTACGCTGATCTAACCGAAAAAAAACCGTTCTTGTCTATCGACCAAACTATAGAATCTATGTTAGTGCCGTCACCTCATTTTCAACAAGTGAAAGTAAAATGGTTACCTCATCAATCTGATGTTGATAGAGTCTTCTCGATAAGCCAAGGTTCCATATACCTCCGGTAGTAATCATTTACGCACATTGGTTCACTGTCCAATTTTTTGATGTGGATATGGAATATATGCTTGGAAACGAGAACACCGAAAGGTTGCTCACCTTTCCAAGTATCTTCCCGAACCTTATAGATGTTCCATCGCCCACTACCAACTTGGAGCCAAGTTTGAAGGAATTGAGTTGAGAGTAAATACCTTTCCACACCCCGCATTTGTTAGGAGTTTTAGGCTTTTTGGTTTCCCTATCAAAACGGTGTAGATCCATACTTCGCAGACAATAGCTTTACGCCACATGGCATTCTTTTCCTTATTGAAGCGCCACCACCATTTGGAAATTAAAGCTTTGTTCATGCTTTTCACGGATTTTATTCCAAGCCCTCCTTTTTTCAATTGGGTGCGACATTGTTTCCAGCTCACGTAGTGGATTTCTTTTCGATTAGAAGAGTCTCATAAAAAGTTGCGTATCACTATCTCTAAGGAATTAATTACCTTTTGAGGAGCTACAAAAAGTGATAACATATAAATCGGGATACTTGCTAAGACACTCTTTATTAGAGTTAATTTACCGACTTTGCTAAGACTAGAGCGCTTCCAAGAAGGTAATCTGGATTTACATTTCTCAATAATTAGATCCCATTGTTGCGCCAACGAAGAAGTATCTCCTAAAGACAGACCCAAGTAGCTAGAAGGAAGATTATCCGCTTTACAACTCAACATATCGCCATTGTATCCAAGTTGACAGCATTAGCCACTCCAAAAAATCGCATTTAGCAAAGTTAATCCGAAGACCTAACACCATTTCAAAGCCAAGAAGATAATACGAGATAATTCATTTGTTCGTAGAATCATCTAAGAAAACTAAAGTGTCATCCGCATATTGGAGGTGGCTAATTTTGAGACCATTCGATCCATTGCGAACCCTCCTAAATGCCCAAGTTCGTGACCATTACGGAACATGATATTTAGAGCTTCGAAATAATTAGGAACAAAAAAGGAGAAAGGGGATCACCTTGAGTTATTCCTTTTCCCGTAATGAACTTTGTATGCGCGGAACCATTGATAAGGACTGAAATCGAGTATTAGTAATGCAACCTTGAATACACTTAGCCAAAGAGAACCAAACCCCATCTTCTCTAAAACTTCATCCACAAAATCCCAAGAGACATGATCAAAAGCTTTTTCGAAATCAATTTTGCACCACCCCCGGCTTTCCGGTTTAATTCTCGAATCGAGACATTCATTTGCAATCAATGCACAATCCAAAATTTGCCTTCCTTTCAAAAAGGCAACTTGCTGATGAGAAATCAAGGAGGGCAAAATCACTTTTAATCTCTCGGCTAGTACTTTCGAGATCATTTTGTAAACACTATTGATCAACTTGATGGGACGAAAGTCTTTTACTTCTTCTACCACTTCTTTCTTAGGAATAAGAGAAAGAAACGTGTTCTTTAATCTCCAATTAAGAGTTCCCTATTTATTGAAGTCTCTAACAACCTTCATAATGTCTTTTCCCATGAAATGCCAGCATTTCAAAATGATTGTAACACGAAAACCGTCAGGGACCCGGAGTTTTGTCTTGGCCCAAGTCTTTAAGAGCCGCTAAGCACTCGTGTTCAGAAATTGGAGTCTCTAAACCCGAAGCCACGTCAGAAGAAAGCTGCTTGAAATTCATGTTAACAATAGAGGTCTTGTCGAGGTCTTCTTCGAAAAAGGGAGGAAAAATAATCTGTGATGGAAGTCTTAATTACCTCCTTGTCAACAGTTTGCTGCCCATTTAGCTTCAGAGAGTGTATAGTGTTCCTTCTTTTTCGTATCTTGACCATCCTGTGATAGAACTTTGTGTTTACACGCCATCAAGATTCAAGAATTTCCGGATTTTTGCAGATACATTAAATGTCTTCTATCCGCCAGCATCTCAAACTCCTGCAACATCTGCAACTTTCTAGCTGCTTGAGTTTCAGAGATCGAACATTAGATGCCAAACTATCTATAGTACTTAATTCAGCTAGAATAGTCTCTATTTGTCTGTCGACATTGCCAAATACTTCTCTCACCCAAGTATTGATGTCACCCTTTAGAGCTTGCAATTTTTTAGCCAAAATAAAACCCGGCGAGCCATTAAACGAATAAGAATCCCACCACTCCTTCATTAGTTCTAGCAGATTTGTGTCGTGAAGACACATTGCTTGAAATCTAAAAGGAGAAGGGCCCCAATCGACCAAATCACAAGAAAGACTAATCGGAGAATGATCCGACATTGGTCTTCCTAAAACATGCGCAGAAATTGAGGGGTAGTGAAAATCAAAATCAGACGAGATAAGAAATTTGTCTAGCTTGCTTTTATCCTTCCAAGTGTACTGTGCACCTGACATTCTCAAGCCTACCAATTCAGTATCTTCTATGAATTTTTGAAAATGCTTCATCCCACGAGAGACCGAGGTGCAACCCTTTTTCTCATTCATTCTAAGAATTTCATTAAAATCCCCACCTAAACACCATGGGAGATTCCATTGAACCTGCACATTAACTAATTCCGCCCATAAAATCCTGCGAAGAGAAACATCGCAAGGCGCATAAACGCCTGTTACTGCCCAATGAAAACCATCTAGCAACATCTTACAGTGTAAGCTAATTGAAAATTGCCCCAATATACTATCTTCTACCTCAATTTTGTTCTTGTCCCAGATAATTAAGATGCCTCCCGAAAAACCAATAGAGTCGATAGCCATCCAACCACAAAGACCCCCACCCCAAATTTGATTTATTATTCTGTCATTACAAGATTCTAATCTAGTTTCCTGAAGAATAAGAATGTCAGGTTTCCAGAGTTTGATACATTGGTGAAGTCTTGCCCTCCTCTTTCTGTTTCTGATACTATTAACGTTCCAAGAAATCAGATTAAACATAAGAATTAGACCCTAAGAACCCTAAAAAGGACCAACATTAACTGTTGACCTCCTCCCCGTCACGAATTTGATCTTTGAAAGCATCAACGTGTGATTGAATTCCATCCACAATCATAGTCATATACTCCTCTTTTGAATCAGGAAAAGACAAACCAGCTGGATTTAAAACTCGTTTGGCTGAATCAAAAAGAACCCCAAATTTGTATTCTAGATATCTCTGAGATTTAATGATTTTTTCTTTATCACATTGAGAACCCAAGAAACAAGACCTATTAGGGGTTAAAACAGTACCTGTCTGTTCTCGATCCACCGCACAATTCAAGTTTGTTTCCTCTACCTCCGCCGGCTTATCTTCATCTGGTCTGGATAAATTAGAATTGTAGGGAGGGAGAACAACCATGGAGTCTGCCTCTTGCGAAGTAGATGGCTTCAGAGAGTCGGCGGTGGAGCAGATTGTAGTATCCATTGAATCTGGAATAACCATTCTCGAGTATGAGGGAGAGATGGGAATTTCTCCTTCTTCCATTTTCTGTGAGAGATGGACCTCGATATCAGATTCATTAAATCCATCACCAAGATTCAGATCGCACTTATCTGAATTCCCAATAACCGATTCTGACTCGGTATAAGTCGGATCAATTGTTTCCTCTCTCGATGTGGAACAGAGTTGGTGCGGCAAAGCTGATCCGAATAGAATTTCTGGAGACCAATGAAGAATATGGGCTTTCTAATACAGTGGATCTCTTAAGAAGAGATAGATTCTTTGGGCAAAAAAACCTTTCCGGGCCTTGGATGGGAGACCCAAGATCGACAATCTATTAATACACTGAGCCGAATTCAAATTTTCCAACTGTTTTTCTTTCGTACCTGTATTATTACTCTGAGCAGCATTAATGGAAGGAGAGGTACTACTCAACGGATACACGACAGCCGGAAGACCAAGACTTAATCTAGAGATGCTAATTCTTCTTCCATCTCTGAACCAATGTTTTCTGCAAAGAAACTGAATCAAAGACCATACTCGGTGGATCCTAAGGAGTGTTCAACTTGTTTTTCACTCTGAAATATTAGTGAATACCAAGAATCTCTGAAAGATAAACATAAAGCCCAATCATCCATACTCACCGGACCTTTAACTTTGAGCCCGATCTCTGAAATAACTTCACCCGTCCTTGTTTCATGACTAATGGAAATTAAACCTCCAAAGCGAGCCAATATTGTAGAAGAGCGAAAAATCCCAAGCTTGTGGAGGGATTCTGAGACCACAATCCAAGCGTTGAAATTTTCGAGATCGAATTATCTCTTGATCTTTTGACCAAGAGAGAGGCGAGTTCCATGTCGTCCATAAAGTATTTGTCTCTAGAAATCGATCTAAGTTTGTCGAAGAAGAAGAAGCAAACATAACCCCTTCATTTGACGACAAAGGACAAATTTTAAAAGCGTATTTAATATCGAGATGTTGTTGCATCCATCCTCCAACTTCCGACCAGTCGACATTCAATGTGTTAGTTTTTAACTTTATAAAGAAGAGTCCAATTACCCAAATAGTTGACATTTGGATCTTTCTCCGAGATGGCTTTGAATGTTGTAGGCGCCAATTGAGGAGGTTTCTTCCAACAAGATTAGGAACGAGAATCTGCATTAATGAAACTCACTTCTTTGTTGTTGGATTTAATGGGTTCAAGTAAATACACTTGTCATTATAGTTAAAGATACTTCAAGGGTTTTACAAAGTTCTCTCCAACCTTGTTTATTTCGCCCATTGGGAAGAAAGAGTGATGCAGAAATCCTTTTGAGTCTAGAATGGAAAGTTTCAAAAATTCCCCAAACTATGTTCTTGTCTCTCGATTAAAGTAAACCATTCGGCCTTTACTTTGAGAAGGTCCATTCCCTTTAGTGAATTCACTATTGATAATCTCATGAAGTTTTTGAATCAACCATAAGCCTCCTTCACAAGTGAATGAATTGATCCATCTTTTGCCTATATAAGTCTCCTTAATTGTAATGATATTTTTCGATGATTTCGAACTCCCCCAAATTTCGTAGGATTTTGCTTGAATAGAGCATTTTAGAGCGTTATCTCCAGTTGAAGAATCGTACCTCGACCTCCCACATTAGATTTACGGTGGAGTTTCCCTGAAGCAGTTTGCCATTGAGAATCCATCTCTACCTCAGCTCTCTTCTCTCTCCTCTCTCCTCACCAATTATCTCTCCTCCAACACGAGCAAATATCCTATGCCAACTATGGAACCAAGAATAACATATAATGGGGATAATACTTGACACAATAGTCATTGTCCATATTTCATCGATTGTGCCAAATATATCCCGAAACTAGGTAATATCTACTGGCGGCATAGCTAGATGATGAATATTATACCAATTCTATGCGGTCGACATAGCATTCATCATATAGCAATGCCAATCGGGATCTGTTTCTTGATGCATGCCATGTGAATCAAACCAAAACTTTTATATTTAATCATGTTTGAACCTATAATCGTTATCAAAAGCAATTACATCTTCTTGGTGACATGAGCATCCCTAAAAACTCCTCACTGGAATCTATCATTTCCTTCAAGTCTCCGAACATCATTCTTCTTCTATTTGGAAAAAAACGAAAAACAAACTCACAATCTTAAGTTTAATCATAACAGACTAATCTATTGTTTTTGTGCATCCCTCAATTTGTAAAGGTATCTGTCATGAAAGTTACTCATTAATTGTGATGGGAAGACTCTCAGGAAGGATAGGTAGTAAGCGTTGGGCACCCTTAGTAGTATTTAGCTCTCTCGTGTGAGTAGCTCGTGTGTTAAGCACATTATTGTATATGTCTTTAAAAGAGACAGGTAGGTTGTTTTGTAGTGTTATGAAAAATATAGCTACCTTATCTTTTTCTCTTCGAGTTTTCTTCTCTCTTTATATATCTTTATTTTTGAGACAATTTTGTAGTGTATATCACTACAATTGGTATCGAGCACTTTCGATCCGGAGTGACTTTGTTCAACCATGGTGAACGAGAAATATCTTGACGACATTCACAAAAAGCTCAACTCCTTCCCGAGAAGCTATGATGAGTTGTCTAAGAAGGTGACAATCAAAAGGGATTATCGGCGAGGATGAAACATATTCAAGTCAAGATTATTGTAGATCTCACCATTCTATTCAAAAAAGAGTTTCAAGCTCATGAGAAACGTACGACAAGGAGACAGGCTACTCGTGGTGGTGGTGGTGGTGGTGGTGGTGGTGGTGGTGGTGGTATTACGGAAATACCTCCTGGTTTTCGATCTCATGATAAAGGGAGTGTTTCCGGTGGATCTTACACAGAAGGTACGAATCAATAAATATTAAGTCAGTTTACTAGTCATCATAAGCCAAAAGAACCCCAGTTTACTAAGTTAGTTTACTAAGTATACTTTCGCATATTTGATGGCAATAACCCCAGATCTTGGTTAAGAAAATGTTGGAAGTTTTTTTTATACTCTTTGGATGACGAGAAGAAGGTTATGTTGGCTTCTATGTATCACGATAGTAAGGTGATATTTGGTTTCAAGACTACCAACAAGGTATGGAGATTATTATATGGGGTGAGTTTATTAAAGATATTAACGCTAGATTTCAAGATCTGGTTCATGACGACGTGGTGGGTGAGTATAATAAACTGAGCCAGAAGGGTTCAGTGGGTGAGTATCAATAAATATTTGAAGATCTCAAGGGGTGATATTAGCTAAAAAAATATTTAACGGATGAATATTTTACGTCTACTTCCATTAGTCATTAAAAAACAAAGTTGTGGATTGTTGTGCGGATGTTCACACCCACCAGCTGAGCAAAGCCATTTATCGCAGCCAAGATGCGGGAAATTTTGCTCAAAAATGCTGCTAAGAAATCTAAGTTGAACCACAAATTACCACCCATTGTTGTCCCAAGCAGCAAGATTTATGTCACAAGACTCACAACTCCAAAGTCGAATTCACTATCTCCAAGACATAACACTTGCTAACATACAAAAATTCCCATTAAGAAACCGACTTATCTTTGAGATGAGATAAGGGAGAAGGGCCTCTGTTACAACCTGTAATGAAGTCTTCAACAAAGTACATAGGTGTGCTAAGCAACAATGTTCATGTCTTGTCTTCCTCAGATGATAACTCTTTGACATCTGAGGAAAACTCTCCAAGAAATTCTCCAAGTAATTCAAGAGTTAACAAAGGAAGTTAAGATATCATTACATGCTCTCTCAGGTAATATCTCCCATAACACCATTAAGATTCAAGGCATGACTAAAGGGAAAAGACCACTTACCATTCTAGTAGATAGTGGATGCACTCATCGCTTCTTAGATCCTGAGATAGCTAAATTGAGTGGTAGTTACATTTAACCGACTTATGACTTCCAAGTGGTTGTAGATGAAAACCCGGGGGTACCAAAATACACTACCAATTTATTCTTATGCAATATGTATGGACAAACTCAATACATGCAACTCCAAGAGTTATACTCAGTCAAGGAGTATTATCTAGAGTTATATCTCTCTCTCTCTCTCTCTCTCTTTCAATTAAAATGTTTACATAATTAAACCCGTGAACCTAACCACAAAGAGATTTCTTAGACGGTACCAAAGACCAATGTCCAAGAATTAATCAAGTCGTGTCTGAAAAAAAAGGGGTCTAACAACCACAATCAATATTTCGCTTAGATCAGGTATGGACTAACTCCAATAAATATACTTTCAAGAGAATCAACTAGGCAGACGGAACTCAATCTTAAGAAAAGTGTATCAAAGAGTTATATATTTATTTCTCAATTCAATATGCAATCAAACAAATGGGAATTTCCTAGCCCGATTGAATATAAGAAATAACTTGGACGGTATTAAAAACCAATATCCAAGTGTCAATTAATTTAATCAACAACCAAAGATTGGATTCACAATTGATTGAACTTACACACAACCTGTGATATTTAAAATATATAAAAAAATATAATGCGGAAAAGAAATAACACAGACACCAGAAGTTTTGTTAACGAGGAAACCGCAAATGCAGAAAAACCCCGGGACCTAGTCTAGATTTGAACACCACAATGTATTAGGCCTCTACAGATACTTGCCTACTCCAAGTTAACTTCGGAATGGAATGTAGTTGATACCTAACCAATTTCACACTTTGTCAAGATGTACGGTCGCCTTCCTTACGCCTATAGAACCATGCCGGATTCTACGCACTTGATTCCCTTAGCCGATCTCACTCACAACTAAGAGTTTCCACGACCCAAATTCAAGACTTGATAAAACAATTAGTATCATACAAAAAAATATATTGAATAGATAAATCTGTCTCCCATAGATATACCTATGAGTTTTTTTTTTTTTTCTGTTTTTGATAAATCAAGGTGAACAAGAACCAATTGATATACTGGACGAAGAACAACCTAGAAATATCAATCACCTCAAAATAATCTTAATTGTATGGTAGCTGGTATGATTTTAAATTATTGTAGAAAAGTGGTAGTAAAGTTCGTTCAACTCGGGCTTGTAAAGGTTTGATTTAAAAAAATACTAAAAATAAAGAAAATATATTCACAAGTTTGTCACAAAATATCGAGAGAATTGGGACTTCGGATTCCACCATAAAATTCATTCATGCGATTCATATATTTATTCTAGACAATTATAGCTCAAATAATAATAAAATATTGACTCTATGTTTTGCCAAGGTAGATTTTTGAAAAGCAACATTTGTATATCTAAAGCATGGGATATCAAAAGACTTAACCTAAGTATAACCCATCAATTGAAATCACAACCATTCAATAAAAACCATAAAACAATTTACAATCCATGCAAAAAGTCATGAAAGAATTAAATATAGTTACCACACACATGAAATATGGCTTCCTCATCATCCCGGTGTTGGGGTTTTGCTCCTCATATCAAAAACACGCTCAAAATAATAACACATGGTCAATAGGTGTTTTATTGAAGAAAAATCGAGTTTGTAATGAGATATAATTGTTCTGAGAACTCACTTTGTTACAAAGAACCCTAACAGAGCTGTTGCAAACTAAAAATAATTGTTGGAAAATTGTTGCAAAGCTTTAGAATTTGAAACTATTGGTCACGGTTTCTGCGACTGCTATTAAGTGCTGTTTTATGTTCTTCTTCAACCTCTCGCCTGCTGATGATGATCGTCTGCAACTCCTCCAAACCCTCCCACTTCACCTCTGTCCGGTCCCCCAAAGTCTCGACCCTCCTCTGAGACTCGAAACAACATATATATACTCTACAGGTGAGGATATTTTGAGCAATATTTTAATTATCTTCCCGTTCTCTTCTCTTTTGCAAGTCTCGGACTTTTCGCCTTTCCTTTTTCTTCTTCGCGTAAACCGAGTTATCCAAGCCTCCAAAACTCTTTCAAGACCCTAATCAAATCTTCATAGAATCTCTTCTTTCCATCCTTCCGCGTAACTTCCACATATTGAACAGAAACATACCCGATATATTATCATCTACTCTGTTTTAAGAAATCTTCTCTTTCCATGAATAAATCCCCCACCTTCCCTGTTTTGATAAAACAGGTCAATCACCGTACAATCCCGTGAAAAAACTCCAGGAAATATCTCTTCAAAATTACACAGGAGGCCCGAGAAGAACTCTAGCCCTGTTTTGCTTAGAGCCGATGATCCAGCCCATTTTGATCGATACAAATGCCCATACTAAGCCTGTTTATCCCTAACAGGCCTAAATTAACCAAAATCCGTGATTGAGTCTCCTTAGATCACGTTCAAAATCGAATCAAACTGCGCTGAAACAACCAAGTTTTTCCAGCCATTTTTGATTTTTCAAACGGAGGAGATAACCTCCCCTATCCAGGCTCAAAAAAGCCAATAGTAGATGCTCTGAAAATGGGTTGCCCCTTAGTAATTGAGGTACCCCTTATCCAAAATGGGGGTCCATATAGTAATTTTCTCCCACGAGCGCAAAAACCACTTTTCGAGCCAATTTTCCCATAAAAAGCTTATTTCTCTAAAAACACCTACAAAGACGTAAAAGCCAAAATAAGTACAAAATGAGCACTAACAAAATAGATAAATGAGATCAAAATAGACACATAAATGCGTCTATCAAATACCCCCAAACTTATTATTTGCTCGTCCTCGAGAAAATCAAATCTAGAAAATAAAATCCTAACTCACCTTGTCGCGAGCATCGTCGATTGCATTTAGCGATGCAATAACCCTTTAAACCCCTAGGTGGCCCTAGTGGACGAGTTATAGTCTCGGGAGGGTTTACAAGAGATATACCCACAAAATCTTTACACTCCAGACCCTATCTATCTTAAGGGTGCACAGGAACTGAGCCGGATCGACGGACCGTCCCGGAATCGGTGGGAACTGTACTGTTTTTTATACCGAGGCGGGGAAGGGTGCAGTGCAGGTCCAAAAAATAGGAACCGAGGCTGAGGAGGTGCAGTGCACGATCTGCCCAAGTCTCGTGCCGTCTTAGGACCGAGTGTACCGAGAGATGCGAGAGCGAAACCATCTAAATTGGGACAAACACCAACTCGTTAAGGGCAAAAATACTTGTACTAGCTTTATGTGTGGGTTCTTCTGTTAGCTCTACGTTAGCCTCTTCTTCTTTGTGTGGCTTTGTGACGTTGGGGTTTGGCTAACATTTGTTGTAAAATCTTGTTATGCATGTGTTTATGTTTCCTTCTCTTACCTCGGAAGATTTGTAATGATTAAACCATGGGGATAATTCTAATATATTTTCATTTCTAAATTTGTGTTTTCAAATTCGACACCTACTCAACCTTGGTTAAAAGATAAGAACATTGTAGAAAAATATGTGCGATAGTTTTTCTCTACCAAAGGTATCTTGACCATCGATACAAACTTGCGAGAGTCTTGGCGACTAAAGGAAAACCATCAAACATTCGTGAACTATTCTTTCATAGACCTCCAACCGAGTGTTTTAGTTTGAATTGTAGTTCTCCAAATCACTACTCTTTGTTATTTTAATCAAATATTTCAATGGGAACATGAAAATTAACGAATGAGTTAACGAACCTAGAAATTATGGTCCACTGCTTGGTTAGGTTACTAATTGTCAACATTGGCACCGATTGGTACCGGTCTTGTGTCCTGCACCGAATGGTGCAAAACCAGGTACAAGGTATAGAGTGCCGGTCCAAAATTTTGGAACAGAGGTGGGGGAGGTACAGTGCTCGGCCTCGGCAAGAACCGAGCCGAACATCTAGTGTGCACCCTTAATCTATCTACGAGAACCTTGGAAGGCACTAAAGAATCTCCTTGGTTGGCATACTTATTGTTTATAGGAGGAAGTACCACGATCACGAAATTCCAATTGATGTACACGAGTTTGCACTCAAGCATACTAAAATTCATATATAAGTCACGAGCTCTACTCGGATAGTCGCACTATGGACATCAATACCGGTCAAAACTAATCACATGGATAGATCAAGAAGATGGATATATAAGAAAAACATAGATGGTTTTGATGTTTGCCGAGTGAACGGTGTTTCCCATATCTGTCCAAGGCCTCAGCCAAAATGAACCTATCCTAATGGATGAGATACAAGTCGACTAATATCAACACACTTTGGCATATACAAGGGAACCGGTGGTCGATAATCCTAACTCTAGGTCAACAAAGCTGGCATATACAAGGGTTCCGGTGGTGGACTTTATTGAATTTATTAGGTTGGTCGGATGGTGCGTCTCAATTTCTCTTTCTTTTTTTTTCTTTTTTTCTTTTTTTTTTTTTCTTTTTCACTTTTTTTTTTTTTTTTTTTTTGGTATCTCAATCAGTCTAATTCACCCTAGCATTGGTAACAACTTGATTCGTGGGCCCCACCTAATCACTTAGAGAATCATAGTTTAAAAACAAAACAAAATAAAAACAGAGTGAAAAGGACTCAACGAGATATGGTGAAACTATCATGTTATTTCTAACACCCGAGCTCTGTGCTTTTATGAATAGACTCTTTAGGTGTTGCCATCTAATCAGATTGGTTCCTCAACTCCTACAACCAAAATGCTTCCATCCACTTAGATTGGTTAGTGCTATCCTTAATAAGCATAAATTTCTAGGCTCTAGAGTTTAACAATGCAACTAAAATGTTTTCCCATACCCCCAAACTTAAATCTAACATTGTCCTCAATGTTCTAAAGATAAAATTAAAAGCATGAACAAGGAGAAAGCTGTTTACCATTTGAAGTAAAAGAGTTAAGGAAAGATATTACCGTGTCGCATGAATATTGGGTTACCTCCCAAGAAGTGCTAAGTTTAACGTCTTGACCAGGACTAAGAAAGGATTAGTCACCTTATAAAATCATAAAGTAATAGCTGGAATTTCCATGGGTCATCAAAACCAAATAGAGCTATCACAAGTAAAAGGAATCTGTAACATGCAAAGAAAATTAACAAATAAAGCACACCCTTGTCTAGTTTCCTGTTTAATACAACTACATCTAGCTGTGGTTTAGGTTCAGGTTCTATAACTGGGTCCAAATAAAATATTTTCATGGGTTGGATTTCCTCATAGCTAAGATCCGGTTTAGGTTGTAAAGTCCTGTAAAAACTCAAATAAGAACTTATAAGCACATAATAATAACTGAATAATTGAGGATCCTCAAAGTCAAACAGTTTTGACTCACACAATTGACCACGATGGAATGGCGGTCAATCTTAAGCAAATGTGTCAATACTAATTTCTAAAGTACTTAGGTTTAGTCTCAAAACTAAATAATTGACACATCTGAAACTTATCGTTCCCACTTTGGTTGAAAAATATTTGGTGGGAAAACAAAGTCAATCTGGGTATCATAGCTTTGAATAAACCTCATCAACCGGAGGATGGGTTTCTAATAACCGAACTTCCTTATGGACATCACTAGGTTCGGGAAAACGTGTATGAAGATAATCCACCTAAAATGGTTGAGGCACATATGTCAAGTCCCAAGTGAGGGACCTTTTTAAGAATTAAGGCACATGGAGAATGATAATCACCCCCAAACTTAGAGTTTTCGGTGTCTCTAGAAAGACTAGTCACAACTTCCCTAATTTCAAGGTCATCTCGATTCACACGAAAATGGTCAATTGATTCTTCTAAGTCGGGTTCATCCTCACTCATCTCTACGAGTTCATTTTCTTTGTCTACGACTAATGTTTCTAAATCGCTAGACTCTAAAACAATATTCTCAGAAGAAACTCGTTCTTCTAAACCATTATTAGCTTCGTAATCAAAAGGAAATAATGCATCGTCTAAAACGGGGGTATCTCTAGTCAAATCCTCGTCCTTTTGAATAGGTGAATAATTATTAAAATTATTTGGATTTGAACTAGAAACATTATCATTATTAAGCTCAGTTGGAGTAATAAATTCCTGATCACTATGCCTATATATGTCTGATTCTTCATCAACACTATCCTCATCATAATCATCATTATAATAACATGAAAATGGTTGAACCTCATCTAAACAAGTAGTGTTACCAATTTTATCCTCGTCATCTTGATTATGCAAATAACTATCCTCATTTTCAAGGGTATTATTGGAAACATTGTATTGGAAATCAAGATTATTTCGAGCAATTCTTTCGTTCGTCTCAGCTATCATCTTGAGGGATTCCTCTATAGAAAGTTCTCTCTCGTCATAAACTAAGTTATTCATCTTAGCTAACTTACGTGTCGTCTACTCTAATTTCCTAAGAAACTCTTCTAAAGGAGAAACATAAAAATTTTGCTCGTATGACCCGTGCGTGTGTGGATAGTAATTGGGCTCATCATGGTATGAGCCATAACCTTGAAAAGGCTGATATTCCCAACCACTATTCACACTATGGTCAAAGTAGTAACGTCCATTTTGAAACTCAGTCGGATATTCGTTGTATTAGCTATTGTAATACCAGTTCGACATTCTATTCGCGAGGGTGTGAGTTGTCACACAAAATAAAACCCACTGACGAGGATTCGCGGGTGGACAGAGTCTTACCTCCGTACCGAGACAGGCGATGAACCGTTGAAGTCGACTCGGGCCACCGACTCAGATGTCGATTGTACGAACCCGAGGGGCCGAGACAAGATGTAATGCTTTATCATCCTTCCACAAAAGTTTATATTTAATCTTAACCCTTCCTTAGGGTTTTAAAATAATGTCCAAGTCCAAAAATAAAGTCCAAAAATAAAAAAGTCCAAAAAGGAAAAGAAAATTTACAAAAATAAAACCCTATTTACAGTTTCTAAAAACAAAACAAAATAACTATATACAAAATCTTCTTCACTCCTTGGACTCCTCTATTCTTTCCTTCTTTGGCGATGCTTTTCTTTTATAGCACTTTTCTATCCTTGTAGCTTCGCTCCAAATCTGAAAAGAATCAAAAAAATACCAAAGGCGAAAAAGAGAACAAAAAATAATAAAAATAAACCTAAAACAAATCTAAATACAAGTCCGCGTCGGCGGCGCCAAAAATTGATGTGGTTTTAAATTGTTGTAGAAAAGTGGTAGTAAAGTTCGTTCAACTCGGGCTTGTAAAGGTTTGATTTAAGAAAATACTAAAAATAAAGAAAATATATTCACAAGTTTGTCACAAAATATCGAGAGAACTGGGACTTCGGATTCCACCATAAAATTTATTCATGCGATTCATATATTTATTCTAGACAATTATAGCTCAAATAATAATAAAATATTGACTCTATGTTTTTCCAAGGTAGATTTTTGAAAAGCAACGATTTGTATATCTAAAGCATGGGATATCAAAGACTTAACCTAAGTATAACCCATCAATTGAAATCACAACCATTCAATAAAAACCATAAAACAATTAACAATCCATGCAAAAAGTCATGAAAGAATTAAATATAGTTACCACACACATGAAATATGGCTTCTCCGTCATCCCAGTGTTGGGGTTTAGCTCCTCATATCAAAAACATGCTCAAAATAATAACGCATGGGCTGAATAGGTGTTTTATTGAATAAAAATCGAGTTTGTAACAGATATAATTGTTACAAAACTCACTGTTACAAAGAACCCTAACAGAGCTGTTGCAAACTAAAAATAATTGTTGGAAAATTGTTGCAAAGCTTTAGAATTTGAAACTATTGGTCACGGTTTCTGCGACTGCTATTAAGTGTTGTTCTATGTTCTTCTTCAACCTATCGCTTGCTGATGATGATCGTCTCTGCAACTCCTCCAAACCCTCCGACTTCACCTCTGTCCGGTCCCCCAAAGTCTCGACCCTCCTCTGAGACTCGAAACAACATATATATACTCTACAGGTGACGATATTTTGAGCAATATTTCAATTATCTTCCCCGTTCTCTTCTCTGCAAGTCTCGGACTTTTCTGCCTTTCCTTTTTTCTTCTACGCGTAAACTGAGTTATCCAAGCCTCCAAAACTCTTTCAAGACCCTAATCAAATCTTCATAGAATCTCTTATTTCCATCCTTAGCGTAACTTCCACATATTGAAGAAACATACCCGATATATTATCATCTACTCTGTTTTTAAGAAATCTTCTCTTTCCATGAATAAATCCCCACCTTCCTGTTTTGATAAAACAGGTCAATCACCGTCTGCGATCCAGTGAAAAAACTCCGAGGAAAATATCTCTTCAAAATTACACAGAGGCCCGAGAAGAACTCTAGCCCTCGTTTTGCTTAAGCCGATGATCCAAGCCCATTTTGATCGATACAAATGCCCATACTAAGCTGTTTATCCCTAACGAGGCCTAAATTAACAAAATCCGTGATTGAGTCTCCTTAGATCACGTTCAAAATCGAATCAAACTCTGCCCAGAAACAACCAAGTTTTTCCGCCATTTTTGATTTTTCAAACGGAGGAGATAACCTCCCCTATCCAGGATTTGGTGTGCCAATAGTAGATGCTCTGAAAATGGATTGCCCCTTAGTAATTGAGGTACCCCTTATCCAAAATGGGGGTCCATATAGTAATTTTCTCCCACGAGCGCAAATACCACTTTTTCGAGCCAATTTTCCCATAAAAGCTTATTTCTCTAAAAACACCTACAAAGACATAAAAAGCCAAAATAAGTACAAAATGAGCACTAATAAAATAGATAAATGAGATCAAAATAGACACACAAATGCGTCTATCAAATACCCCCAAACTTATTATTTGCTCGTCCTCGAGAAAATCAAATCTAGAAAATAAAATCCTAACTCACTGTCGCAGGCATCGTCGATTGCATTTAGCGATGCAATAAGCCTTTAAACCCCTAGGTGGCCTTAGTGGACGAGTTATAGTCTCGGGAGGGTTTACAAGAGATATACCCACAAAACCTTTACACTCCAGACCCTATCTATCTTAAGGGTGCACATGAACTGAGCCGGACCGACGGACCGTCCCGGAACCGGTAGAACCGTACCTGTTTTTGTAACGAACCGAGGAAGGGGGTACACGTCTGGGTCAAAAATAGGAATCCGAGGCCGAGGAGGTGCAGTGCAGTCTGCCCAAGTCCGTGCCGTCTTAGGACCGAGTGTACCGAGAGATGCAGAAGCGAAACCATCTAAATTGGGACAAACACCAACTCGTTAAGGGCAAAAATACTTGTACTAGCTTTATGTGTGGGTTCTTCTGTTAGCTCTACGTTAGCCTCTTCTTCTTTGTGTGGCTTTGTGACGTTGGGGTTTGGCTAACATTTGTTGTAAAATCTTGTTCTACATGTGTTTACCTTGGTAACAAAGCATTCAATATTCACCGTTAGATGAAAACCTGATTAGACTCAATATAATATCTTTGAACCGTTAGATCGAACTTGGCTTGTTACACACAAATGAAAAGTGACTTCATTTAGATATGAGTAATCATACCTAAACGTGTACCCCTTTTTTGGCTCAACAATAGTTAACCGAAGTTAGCCATATGAACACTTTCATATCAACCTTATTCACCTTAACCATAACTCGTTCAAATGAAACTAGTTCTAGAGTTGTTCAATTGTTTATATTCTCATAGAAGTATACAAGACATAATTGAAGCAAAATTGATTTTGATTCACTTGAATCAATTCACTAACATTATAGCCACGGTTTACAAAAGATTTTATTCCTTAATATATAAATATATTAGTTCATGAACAAACTGATTTTAGAACATAAACCACTCAAGTATGCAAACGGGTAAACATACCCTAAGTAGCCGGACTTGGACTGTTTCGCTAGTATGCAAACGAGTACGCATACTATCGTATACTTCTAAGTTTCAGTTGAATCCAGTACGCGTACTGGTATGCATACTATAGTACTCAGACTTCAAATGACTTCGCCAGTCCGCGTACATGTACGCATACTCTAGTTCCCGAACCTTACCTGACCTCGCCAATACGCATTCGGGTATGCATACTGCATTCCGGTCTTGGATCAACACATATGCAAGTACGCATACTGTGCTCATAATCTAGTTACGGTTAAGTGTTCTAAAATCTCATTTCAATCATTGGAACATTCTTAGAAGACGACAATAGCTGTCTCACACAAACTATTATCTTCAAATAAATTTTCAAGTGATCGAATGATCAATACGAAACATTCTGAGTCTACATCAAATGACGGTCTCACATAAATTATGTAAGATGTTACCACGTTATTTTTACATGATCATCTTTTGACTTTCGTCAAGACTATAAGGTGAACTTGGTTAAAGCGAGCTTACCAATACATATTTCGAGAAATATGTAAGCGAGTTAAACTCATTTCGAAATATCAAATGTGTATAATCGAAGTCTATATATCTATGCGACTTTTGTCTCAAATAGGAGATAAAGTAGATAGACTTTTGAGTGATAGATGAGTTCAAGTCTCGACATACCTTTTGTTGATGAAGTTCTACACTCTCCCATTAGTAGTTTTTCGTCTTCAATCGATGAACGTCGTGAAGTCTGATGCTCAACTACACTTTATATCATAATCCGAGACATAGCTATAAGTAGACTAGAATTCAAGACTTATAGTTTTGGCAACTAAACTTGACAACAAGCTTGAGATAACAACGCTTGCGAGTTCGACCAGGCAAAGGTTTCTAACAGATATCCAACAAACTAAGTCGGATGTATCTACTATGATTGATTAATGCACAATCTGTTATATTTCAATTGGAAAGATAAACAATATAATGCGGAAAAATAAATGACACGGACACTAGAAGTTTTGTTAACGAGAAAACCGCAAATGCAAAAAAAAACCTGGACCTAGTCCAGATTGAACACCAAAATGTATTAAGCCTATACAGACACTAGACTACTACCAATTAACTTCAGCTGGAATGTAGTTTAGCCCTAAAAGGTATCCCACCGATTAAGGTACAGTCGCATTCCTTACGCCTCTTGAATCCCAACAGGACTCTGCGCAATTGATTCCTTTAGCTGACGTCACACCAACTAAGAGTTTCTTCAACTCAATTGAAGACTTTGAACCAATCTGCTTCCTACAGATTAATCTTATATAAGTGATTTCCTTCACGATCAAAAAGGATTTTGATCAAGGTGGTTTGGAAATTGATAGCAATTGACAAAATCTATCTAACCTCAAAATCCGGACTTATGCAACCACGAAGTGCAACCTAGATTATTATTCACCTCACAAGTATAAAACGTGTGGAATCACAAAGTTTGTGACGAAGAGAACTTTGTGATTTCTATCTGTCTTGTTCACATGATAAATCAACAATCGAACAAGATCATGATACACGGGTTATTAAGGAAAGATAACTTGACCTGGATTCACGAATATCTATGAATACTTTGTAGTCGCTAAACCCTAAAAGGTTTAGGAAGAGGACGACTCAAGATACAACTAGGACAAACCAAAACGTAGTGTCGGGATTCAACGATCCCAGTTGCTTGAAGTTCCCTTTTATATACATTCGAACATATGTTGCTTTAGGTTTAAGCTAAGATAGCTTTGGAATCAAGCACACAATATCACTTGTTAGATTAATCTTTGAATCTGATTCACATAAATAAGATATACACTCACGGTTAAGTAAAATCATGAATCGAATAGTGTATAAAAACTATGTTCAACATGGTTAGCCGAAACTAGCCAATTTGAACTTGAAAACTTAATCTATATTTTCATGAACACATAATACATTTATTATGAGTCAAAATCATGTGATCAAATAAGTCTAGTATTTTTAGAGAATTAATCAAATGCTAGTAGAAATAATTTAAAAGCACTTGAAAATATAATCGACATGGTTAGTAGGTGTACAAGGTACAAATACCATTGTCGTTCGTGAATCGGTTCAGTCACGATGCGCGTGCACGGTTTGTAAACATTTAACCAAACCGAGTTCGGAGTTAACAAAACTTTTTAAGTTTGCGTGCATAGGTTTGGAAACCTTAAGGCTGTCATAGCCGGGTCCGGAGTTCACGAGAACTAAATCGTTTTGTGTCTTAGTTTAGAAAAACATCAAAGTTCATGAACACAAAATCTGTTTTAGTTTGCGTACCAGTTTGGAAAAAACTGCATCCGTAAATACAATTCAAAAATTGTTTGCATATTACAAGCATGTATACTTGATCTGGTTCATGAGTTAAACAAATTTTCATATGATTTACATAAATATATGTATAGTACAAATTTGTAAGTCGATATATATATGAGTCAAAATCATGTGACTCATATATATATATATATAGCTAATCCGCTACGATACGAGTACATGTAATACGTGTTCATACATACGCGTACGAGTACATGTAATTAGTTTTCCCAGTTTGTAAGGCTGATACCACTTTCCACGGTTATCATGGGTAATGCAAGGGTATTCATTCCAGTTTGATGTAAGGTTACTAGTCTTAACTGGATTGACATGGTGCTTGGGGTGGGTTGGATAGAGGAAATTATCCATGTGAAATTTTACTTCAAAGGGATGAAAATATCATATTCTAGGAATGGGAGAAGAGTAGAGTTATTGGGCAAAGCAGAATCTGGAACTATCAGTATTATGTTTGGAGCAGTTTATGGGAGGTATTTAAAGAAGACAAAGCATGGTTTGATTGTCCATCTGTTTTCCCTTTATGCTACACCCACAATAACTAATACTCCACATATCATTCAACCTCTCTTACAAACCTACCAATCCCTCTTCAAACAAGCAAACTCTCTACTACCAGAAAGGTCACATGGTCATCACATACAACTAAAACCACTTTCAAGCTCTCCATATCAAAGAAAATACATGATACCATATGTAAAAGGAAATAGTTGAAAGGTTAGTACAAAAGATGTTAGATTCTGGAATTATAAGTGTAGTTGCAGGAATTCCCACAATACATCCCTCACAAGAATTTATAATAATCAACACATCTTTAAGATTAATAATCACACTTTTTATTAATTGAGTTAGAAATTTTACAAGAAGGAAGTGAAATCAAGAATACAACCGCTATATTAGAATTTCTCTCTCCTCAAAACTTTCTCTCCACTCTCCAAAGATCTCCCCCAACTTAAGCCTATTCGGATCTTTATATATAATATTACATAGTGGGTGACAGCTAAGCTATCATTTATTTTCGGATATAGCTTGCGATATTCTCGCAAGTATACAAATGTTAAATTTCGCAATACTCCTGAATCTCGCTAGGTCTTCACATCTTTCTCGTGTTTAGGCTGTCTTCATCTGTTGCGTCATTTTTATAACCAATCTGCGATATCTTCGCAAAGTGTGTTGTCTGAAGATTTCGCAAAGGTATTGATGTTGCGATATTACGATCCTACATCTTGCCTCTTCTCATGTCTTCTCTGCGAAGGAGAGAATGTCATGAAAATTAGTGCTTTCAAAATGCCGCACCTGTTCATTTTTCCATATTCTTACTCAGATTGACATGATTACTGTACTTTTACGCGAAATTTATTGCACGTATCTCTTCTTTCATCCATTTCTTGACACGTCTTTTTCAACCGCTATTTCTCAACCGTTCATGTCTACTCTTCGCATTAAATGTGTTTATCTTTTCGAGAATTCTTCTCTCTATATATATTTTTCTCATTCTTCTTTTCTTCTTTTTTACTTTCCTTCTTATCTTTTCTGCAAATTTTCTTCACCGTTTCTCCGCAAATTCCGCTCCTGCTGCTGTAAATTTTCTTGTTTCTACTTCTTTTGATCTTTAACTTTCTCTTCATTCCTATACTTAAAATGCCTCCAGTTGGTCGTAAATATGAAACTTCTCTTGAAGGAATTCAAAAAGATCTCAAAGAGAAGGGTTTTTACATTAGCCACCATTCCCAATCAAGGAGCTAAATCCATTCTTTCTTCCAAATTGTTTTCTGATCATCATTGTGATGACAAAGAAATCATAATTTTGCTTGGTCAGATTCTCTCTGGCCTTCCTATTCCTCTATATGATCCTAACCTTCCTTTTTTTTACGAAATTCTTGCTCATGCGAACTTCTCGCGAGCCATCTACCAATTGAGTGGGGACTGCATTCGTTTAATTCTTGAATTCGCTAATCGTGGTGCTGGTAAAGGGTATCTTTATCAAAAAGAAGCTAGGGATCCAAATTTTAAGGAATTGGAAATTCTCGCCGAAAAATATAAAGTAGAGAACTTCTTTGAGAATTATGAATTGATACCCATGAAGAAAGATAGTACTCGCTGGGGTGTCCGCTTGAAGAGGAAAGATAACAATCTTGATGATAAAGTTCTTATGCAAGACATTGGTGGCATTACGGCAAGAATAATACTCCTCGTCACTCTAAAGATGACAGATGGTGTGTCTTTCCACTTTGGTTTTGAAGGGGTCTTATATTTCAGGTTCAAATGTGCTTCCCGCGAATCTCGACACTTACTAACCTTGGGTATTTTATTGGCCCGAGAAGAAGAAAGATGTATGTCTTCAAATCTTGCTCACTTCATAATCTTTCATATATTGTTACTTTCTTATTCTCTAACTCTTGTTCTCTAACTCTTGCGAAAATTTAAGATTGAAAAGTTGAGGTCAAGCTATAACCGGACTGGGAAAGCTAGCACTTTATCTGCTCTATGCTCCATCACAGATGAAGTAAGAAATATCTTTTATACTTTTAACAATATTGTTGCCTCTGTTTCTTATCTTCATTTGTGTGCGAAGGTTGGTGTTGTAGTTGTTGAAGAAGAAGAAGGATCTAAGGTGGCGAAGACCAAAGGCAAAGGTAAAGGTTCTCTTCGCAAGGAGAAATCTGCTGCCCCACCTTCAAAGAAGCGAAAAGTCCATTCTCATTTTCCTTGAAATCTTCGATCTGGCGAAAGTTCTGATGATGATGATGACATTGATAGTTCTTTCGCAAGAGAAGATTTTCCACCTGAATCTTCAATGGCACAATTGTCTAGCATCTTCTCTGACTCCATTCAAGGGATCAGGGATGATCATCTCACTAGCACATGCAAAGCTCTTGCGAATATCTGTGATGCACCTTTACTAGATGGTGGTGATTCTCTTCATGGAGTCTCAGATCAGTGACTCCTAGCTTTTTAAATTCACTTGGTATCTTGGTATGTCTTCGTTTCTCTTTTTCTTCATAATTATGATTTAAAGTTATATTATATCTTAACAATTTCTTCATTTTCCTTCGCAGACTGGGAAGGCTTCTTTCGCTGTTGCCTCAGATTTGGAAAAAAGACGTGGTATTATTGAAAAGAAAAATCTTCAACTTCGCAAAATAAATGAAGAACTGGAAGTTGAAGTTATTAATCTTCGAAAAAGAATAGTCAATTATAAGCCGATTCTTCCTCTCAAAAAGACAAAATATCTAGTCTTCAAGATGCCAATAAGCAACTTTATGGTATGAAATTTTTCTCTTTTCCTTTATTTTGTTTTCTCATTATCCTCCCTCATCGATTTATCATTTTCGCAGACGTCTATGATCTTTCCACGATAAAGCCATTCTCCTTCACTCATTCCCCAATTCTATGGATAATAATACCCTCCTTGAACACCTTAATAATTCTTTAAATATCTTTTCAAATGACAAGATTAAATCTCTTCCCATAAATGAACTCGGATCCAAGCTTCGCCTCTTAGAAATTTACCATAGATCCAGCTTGGGCTTAGCCAACAAATTTAAGAATTTCTATCTTAATTCTAAAGAGGAAATTAATGCTTTAAGAACCAAGATCAGTGATCTCTTAGATGATAAAGATCGCATCGCTAGACAAGGTGCTCAAGCGTTAGCGAAATTCCAAAAAACTCTTCTTGAGGTTCAAATTGAACGAGATGAATCTAACTGTAAAAATGCTGTACTTAGCGAAAGAGAGAATCAAATTCGCTCCCTTCTTCTCATAAATAATGATGATGAATTCGCTTGGGCTGCGAAAGTTCTAGATGATGCCAGAAATAATTTAGGTGTAAATGTTAGTCTTCCAGATGAGCACACGGCCTTGGTTAGGGATATGATTTCTGACAGAGAAGGTTGTTAATCATTTTTCTTTATTAATTGTTTGTCTTTCATAAATTGTCATCAAATTCTTTGATTCATTGTTATATGTTCGCGGGAGATGAAGAGAGATTTCTCGGAAGAATTGAAGAACTTGAGTCCGAAAAGGAGCAACTCGCAAAGGATCTTTCTTCTCCAATGATAAATGTTCTAGGCGGAAGAGTCAACTAAAGATTCTTATTGCGAACTTTAAGAATGACGCTATTCTTTTCGCAATCGACTATTAAGAAGGTGCGTGATGAAAACAACATTCTTCATTCTACATATCCTTGCCTCTTAGAAGAAATTCCAAAGAATGTACCTCCTCTGGATATCTCTCGATGTGATGCTAGTGAAGAAGAAAGATCTGATGAAGGTGAAGAAGAAGGATTTGATGAAGATGAAGAAGATGAATCAAACAAGAAATAGTTACATTTTCTTCTTTCTCTTTTTGTAATATCTCGTACATTCATTCTTTAATCTCCTATCTTTGTAATTTTTTTCATGCGAATTTCTTTAATCTTCAATTGCAAATTCTTCATTTTTGTTTCTTTCTGCACATATTAAAAACGCAATTCTTTTTTGCAATATGGTTAATTAATATATAACTATTAATCTTTTATTTCATGCATGTGTAAATCTATCATATGGAGACAAATAACATGTTCTTATTCTATTCATTCCCATACTTGCCTCTGTTATGTGTATTCAAATGAAAGATTAAGCAAGTTACTTTTGAATAACAACATGTATTCATGCCTCGGTCTCTTGACTTTTACATTGAATTTTACTAAGTAGGTATTTCTTGGTTTCTTCCAAGATTTCATGCTTTCTTTTTCTCTTATGTGGTCTTATTTTGCCTTCCTAGTTAAAGGTCTTATTTTGCCACCTCTTGTCATTGCGACAAAATCGCAGGACGTCCTTACATTTTCATGTAAAAACCCATTGATCTTGCCTTAACTCTCTCTTTTTATTGAAATTTTTGTTGCGACAATATGACAGGCCTAAAAATTCTCGCGAAAATAAAGCCCCATGACATTGTCGTTTTGCGACGAAATCGCAGGACGTCCTTACACTTTCATGTACTGACCCATTGATCTCGTCTTATCTTTCTATTTTGTATTATTGCCTCTTCAGGATTGTTGCACAAATATGACGAGCCTAAATTTTCTTGCGAAAATAAAGCCTCATGACATTTGCGTCTTAAGACACTTATCAGCTCCCTAATGGAGGGGCCACCCCTATCTTCCCTCTGGTTTCCCCTTCAAGGAGACGTACCTCTACCATACAAGGTTGGCTCCTCCCATCCGGTCTTAACAACAACCAGTTGCTTTCGCAACCCCTTATCCCTTTTGCCTATAGGTCTTATGGTTACGAGACTGCACCCTAAGTGGGGTTTTCTTCGGGCCGAGTGCAGCATAAGTCAAGACTTGCCAAGAATGGCCGAGACGCTTCAAACGCCCCAGGCACTATTGGCTCAACATGATGAAGACCTAAGATGAATTCTATGGGGAAATTAAAGATAACTGTCAGGATTTGATGATTTAATTTGGTGTTGAATTCAAGTTGGTGATGTTCTTAACAAAGAGTGGGTACCGACTGAAATACATCCAAGAATTTTTAGTTTTGCTCGAAGTGTCCGATGGGTTTTGCTTGAGCGAATGGAGTCGAGTTTGAAGGTGCCGCTCGTTATAGGCGAGCATTCAACTGGATTATAGGGTCTCGGCAATTGTGATTTCACGACAAGCGATGGGTATTTGAGAGTTTCGGTGTATGGGCAGTTATTGAAATTTAAGTGAAGATTATGACAACAACCAAGTTAGATTTCAAATCAGCGAAGATTTTGGTTGTATCTTGTCTGAAGTTAATACCAGAAATGTTGGTTGAATTGAAGATGTTGTGAGAAGGAATTGGCAAGGACATGGGATTATGGAGGCTTGTCGTGATCGAATTCAGTTAAACATAGGGGTAATCTGAGCTGACTGCAATTAAGTTTCAGAAGGGAGCTTGAGTTGGTGGAGTTACGGTGATGCGATCTGTTATTTGCAAGCAGTGAATTGGTCTTCTTGGTGATGATTTGGAGTCTGCTATGGTTAGATTTGAGCTATGCGTCTGGCAAAGAAGAAAGCTGATTCCTTGGGTTGTTTACGAGTGATACTTGCAAGGGAGAGATGTCCGCTGGCTGGTGGTGATAAGATGGATCAGATGTAAAGGATGCATTTTCAGGACTTCGGTTGCGATTGCGTAGATTGGGCATGGAAATCTGCTAGGTCTATTTGGATGTCTTCGCAGCTCCTATATAAAGACTAGGCCATACTCAGGAAAGAAATGAGGGTTTGAGTTTTCTTACTTTTACGATGCTTAGTTTATTTTCTCTATCAATTTCTATGGCTTTTGAGAAAGCTATGATTTGCTAAACCATTGTTAGGGTGAAAGGATGAACTTGTAGGCTAGATTATTTATGTTTTGAACAAGAGTTTCTTTAAATCAAAATATTAAATGTATGTTTGAGTATCTCATTTTGGTTGATTGTTCTTATTAATCTTTTCATGTTTTATGCCAAGTATACTACATAGGAAGTTGAAGACAATCCCTTTGTGACTTTGATTGATATTAGATTTATGAATACTCTTGTACTTTGTATGCCATGTATACATATTTATTAGGGGTTCTACTTTTAGGTCGAGATCAAACAATCCTTAGTCGATTATCCAAAATTCTTAGCGACATATCTTCCATGTTTAAGTAGCCAGCTTTTGCAACTTTACATGAGTAAAATAGAGACTCTTGCGAAGGAACATAAGTAAAACCTAGCCTATGACGGATTCCCCAGGATCCTTACCTTTTTCTCATCTTGTTGGTCACTTCAATTTATTTGTTTATTTTTCGTAGTATAAAGTTAAAAATTTCCACTTGAATTGGTTTTGATTAGAAAATTAGTTGTATTAGTTAGAAGTAGTTTACACTCCTCGTGGGAACGAACCACATTTGCTATTGTCTACAATTTGGACACCGTGTGCACTTGCGGTAAAACAAAGTCGGTCTTCCGCCATTAAGTTTTGGCGCCGTTTCTTGGAGTGGTTGCTAACTACTCTAGTTGATACTTTTGAATTTTCTAGTCATAGTTTCTGTACAGTAGAACTTCGATAAATTAATCTTCGATAAATTATTTACTTCGCTAAAATAATAAAATTCTCCGGTCCCAACTAGGCTTGTACAAGCTAAATTTTAACTCGATAAATTAATAACTTCGCTAAAATAATAATTTTCTCCGGTCCCAAGGCTATTAATTTATCGAAGTTTTACTTTACATAGTGTATTTTTGTTTTTATTTTCTTTTTAGTTCATTTTCATATTATTTTTTTTAGAATTTTCTTTTCAGGTACTCTTGTTGTGGCGATGATGTTTAATCGAGAGGATAGGTTCAGGCCTCTTGGAGAATATAGATATGGAGAGATTCGGGAACAAAATCGTCTCAGGTATGAAAATCCTTATCAGCATCACTATGAAACTGATGATTATTCATATGAGTACCAAAGTTACCATCGGGGTGATTTGTCACATGTTGAGATTTTCGACCATAATATAGCTAGTCTAGAAAGACGGTTATAGATGCTAGAAAACCAGAGGTCATGTGAAAATAATAATCGGGTTTATAGTAACTCATTTTCCATTTATTCACATATGTACCAAACCCAATACCATGGGGATAATCTTTTGCATGAGGTAGGTGAACAATCTGTGAACTGGCAGCACAATGAGGTTTTAGAATATAGAAATTTGAGCTTGGAAGATAGATTAAAAAGTCTGTATACATTGAAAATTAGTCGAGGCAACTTCTCAACTTCAACGAGACCACTCAAAAAGCCTTAGAAAACATTGAATATCAAGTAGGTCAAATGACTAGACAGTTGGAGGAGGAACAAAGTTGGTTCCCAAACCAGTCTCAATCCCAATCTAATTGTACCACATAGTATATTGATTGTTCTTCCGAGGAAGAAAATGATGATGCTCTACTTATAGAAGTTTTGAGTGGAAGTGAGAATACCCAAGATTCTCAAAGTCGGATAATTATGATGTAGAAGAACCTGCATATTTAGATGATGCTACTGTTGAGTGTAATGACTCAAAGGCGATAGATGTTCATATTGAGAAACCTTCTACTCATGATACTGTTGTTGCACTATGTGCAACTTTTGCTGATTCATCTTGTGATTCTACGAATGTTTTTGTTGAACAGATTGATGCTGGTCAGGTATTGCATTTTGTTGATTCTAAAGATCCCATTATGCATGAAACTATTGATGCAATAGGTCCATTTTTTGTTGATCCATCTAATAGTTCTCAAGATGCATGTATGAATATGGAGCCATTTGATACAGGGCAGTTAACTTGGACTGCTGATTTTGAACCACTCTCCACGTGTTTAGCCCATTTTGCAGGCTCCGATGATCCTATGCTAATTGAAATTGTCAATGCATTTGATTCTTCGATGGGTAATATAGGTAACTTAACAACGGAAGTTATTTCCATGACCTGACCCAGTTTAAGGATTATTGATTTTGATGTACTTGAACCACGAGATACATGTTTAAATCATTTTGAGTGTGATACTCTGATGCCTATTGTAAGTTTTAGTGCACCGCTTCTTCCGATACCTAGTGAAGATAGTTTGCCCAGAGAAAATATTTCAGTGAGCTTGAACCCATTTAGAGTCTTCGCTCCGAATACACGTTGTTGAACAATCTGTATTTGTTGGTGTGAATGGTTTTACGATCCTGACAAAGTATGACTGATTATTATGGATTGTTTTGAAATAGGGAATCGGTTTTTCGCATATGCTTGGCTAATTATAGTCTTTGCGGGTTCTTATGTGCATCTAACTTTGATATGTTGGGTTGATCCCCAACTTTTGGACTTTATATATATGCTTGGAAGGTTGTTGTGTATTATCTTCACTTTGTTTGATATTACTTGTTGCGCACAAGCAGGGAACAAATATCATTCACTTCGTGGGAGTCAACCCACCAGATTTGTTCCCTTCTCTTTATCTTTTATTTCTATTTGTTTGCTTTTCACATCTTAACTTTTACGTTGGATGACTCAATTCCATTAAGGACAATGTAATGATCAAGTGTGGGGTACGGTTAACACTAAGGTATTCATTTTCATTAGGAATTTAAAAAAAAAAAAAAACCAGCTGTTGAGCAGGTCTTTCTGTTCGTCGGTCTCGCTGTTTAGCAGACGCCTCTTCATATCCAGCTGTAGAGCGGATATTTATCCAGCTGTAGAGCGGGTAAAATTTCTGTTTTGTTCGGGACTAGCGAAATGTAAGTGTGGGGGGAATCTGATAAGCACGCAAGTGCGACACTTTTATACCCACATTTATACTAGCTAGGTCTCGATATCTCGGTAATAATTATATTTTAGAGCTTTTACAGGAATTACAAGTGAAATCCATTCACCCGGAGCATAAATGGCTTTGAAGCTAAAATTGGCACTAGCGACTTGCATTGCCAAAAGAGTCGAGTTTATGGACCGCACCCACCTTGCCATATCATGGCCAGAGACATCGGTTTACAAAACAAAGATTTTTCTTCGTTTGCTCGAGCATGTGAGCTGCACAAGGGCATAGAAAGTGAGACGTGGCCAATCTTCCACCTCTTCTTCGTTTTCTTAACAAAACAGAAGAAAATTCGTTTCCTAATCAACTACATGGTGTTCATCTTATCACAAGAGAAAAGAGGACCAGAAATTCGTTCTTCTTGAAGATGCCACGTCAATCGAGATGGTGAATCAACTAGATGGGTTCGATTTGATTGATATTTCTCAATTGAGAAACAACAACAGCAAACATGGATATGAATTTGTGGGTCTCGTCTATGAATTGATTCGATTTCACAAGTAGATTGATCATGTCTCTGTTTGGGAAGTAGTTTGTACTCGGAATTTCAGTCTCGACAGAGAAATACAATAACAGCAACAGTGGAATTTGGGAAGACAAGCCGATGATTGAGATCAGAGTTGGGGTTTGATTAATTACAGGCAGGGCCGGCCCTGAGATATTGATGCCCGAAGCAAATCTACGAAATGATGCCCCGATACAGGCTATATACAAAAAATAAATATTGTTAGATCATTTTCCTAACACCATGAATAAATTAAGTGACTATTTATTTCATTAAATTATGATTACAAGCGTAATATAATAAAGAGATGAACTAAAAAGAAAAATAAAATCTACTGATTAGGCGTAAGAATTGCTCTTCGGGCATTTTCCGAAGCAAAGTCCCTAATAATAGGCTTATAATCAAGTAATTCAGCTATTTCTCTTTCAATGGCTATCATAGCCAACCCATTTAATCTCTCTTGCAGCATTGTAGATCGAAGATATGTTTTGATTAATTTCAATTTGGAAAAGCTTCTTTCTGCAGAAGCAAGCGTAATCGCAATCAAGTAAACAAGATTCTCAGCAAGCAATCCGGCATTGGGATAACAACCTTCCATATCTTGCAAAAAGTGTAACACTTCTATTGGCTTCTTTATATCATGTTGAAATCATCCTTTTTATGATCTTTAATTGTGTACAAATCTTTCCCTGATCGATATCACAAATGGTACCATAACTTAAATAGTCTTCAAGTATGTTACATGATGCTAACAAGTCTTCATCACTCATAGATTTTAGTTTTTCTAAATCAAACAAGAAACCATATATTCTCTCGTATTCTTGAAATTGAGCAAATCTCTCTTGAAACAAACGAAGAGCATAATCGATTATATAAAAGAAATAATTTCTTCTAAAAAATCCTCACCTGATGATGGTACTGGCTCCTCACTAGGACCTTCGTCGAAATGCTTTTTTTTTTCTAGCACGTATTTCACGAAACTTAGGTGTAATTCCCATGCTAGTAGCAATATTTGTTGCTTCCTTCATTGCACTCTCGAACCCAGTATTTCTGTAACCTTGAAAATATGAAATAAGCCCGTTGATGTGTTTAATAGCAGTAGCCATGTGCATATCTTCTTTTTGCATGCTCTTACTAACAGAATTAACAGCTGATAAAAGATCATACCAGGTAATCATGCCAAGAAAAACGTGTTCAACTCTTGTTCCTTCCATAACTTGTGTGGGCCAGTCACAGTCACATAAAACATATATTTAATTCCTTAATGGCTTAATGTGTGTACATGTCGGTGATGTCACATATTGCCTAATAAAGCAACTAAATCAAATTAATAGCCAATCGTGGGAGTATTCTCTCCATAAGTATCTCTACAAAAGATTTTCTACTTCTTTTTTTTTGCTGCCCTTGGCCCCTTGTAATGCGTTTGATAACTTCCAATTTACATTGACCTCTTAAACCGAAACGGGGAAAGAAATTTTTTTTGCTGCCCGACATTTCTTTGCCAAATCTTGCGCGGATGCTTCTAGTCGTGGCCGGCCACATTACGGGATGAAGACCTAAGATGAATTACTGTGGGAAATTAAAGATAACTGTCGGGTTTGATGATTTGATTTGGTGTTGAATTCAAGTTGGTGATGTTCTTAACAAAGAGAGGGTACCGATCAAAATACATCCAACAATTGGTGGTTTTGCTCAAAGTGTCCGATGGGTTTTTGCTTGAGCGAGAATGGAGTCGGGTTTGAAGGTCTTTTGCTCGTTACGAGGCGGCATTCGATCTGGATTATGGGGTCTCGACAATTGTGATTTCACGGCGAAAATGATGGGTATTTGGGAGTTTTAGGTGTATGGGCGGTTATTGAAATTTCAATGAAGATTATGACAACAACCAAGTTAGAGTTCAAATCAGCCGAAGATTTTGGTTGTATCTGTCTTTAGTTGATACTAGAAATGTTGGTTGAATTGAAGATGTTGTGAGAAGGAAGTGGTAAGGACATGGGATTCTTGAGGCTTGCCGGTGATCGAATCGATTAAACATGGGGGTAATCTGAGGACCTTGTTAGTTGTTATCTTAGGACCTTATTAGCTGTTGATCTTTCTATTTTAAGTATTGTAAAACTTTGATATTGTGTTTTGAACTTATGTGTAATAGTATGTTGTTTTTCAGTATTTCAATATTATTTATGGCTTGTACTGTCAAAATTTAGTACCTTATGTATGGGATGCCTCATTTCGGTTTTCATAACCTTAATATTCGATCTCATATTGTGTTAACCCTTATGGTTTGGGTGACTTTTTGATTTAGCGGGATTGAGTTCTAGCCCATGTTGGTAGGCTTTATCAAAGGATCATAAGGGGTTCTGATTGAAACTAATATGTGAAAAAGTCACAATATGTTGAATCGATTTTGGTTTAGCATAAAAGCATATGTGTTTCGGGGTTCCAACTTTTGCATCGCATTAGTTAAATCGGGTTTTCAACCTTTCTTTGGTAAAGGTTGCTCTTTATTGTTGTTATTTTGTCTTGCGAGAGGATGAAAACACAAGGGGGAGTTCTATGTGAACTTGCGCTTAATGATATATCTTTCTTTGGTGAAGAGGATCGTTTTCTTGTTTAAGAAAAGCCTAATTTTATTGCATATATTTATTGCTTTTTCTTAACAAAATTTCGGTACAATTGATGTTTATTCCATTATTTGTGTATGGATGTATTTGTGTGATTCAATTGTTTCCGGTTAAGAAAAACTATTGTTATCTTGGTTTATTGTTTGGTATCAATTGTTTAGGCTTACGAAATTTCGATGCAATTGCGGTACTATAATGTCTATGTTTGTTTCAATTGCTTCTGGTTGAGGTAAATAATTATGCAAGTTGATTTATTTGGTTTGTATGAATTTGTTTATGGCTTAACAAAAAGGTTTTCGGGATCAATTTTTTAGTCCAATTTGATTCCGGATAAGAGAAACTAAGTTAATTATGATCTTAGTTAGACTTATCAAAGTGGAGGTTTCGGTTATTCAAGTCTAATAGAATGCCTTTACAAGAAATGCTAGTTAAGTAACCTAGTACTTGTCATGTTTAAAAGAGAAAGCTCTAAGTTATTATTTATTTGAATAATTAGAACCTGATGAGGAAAATAGAGTTAATTCTGATCTTTATTTTGGTCTTATCGAACAAGCAATTGTATTTGTACAATCGGTTTAGAAAAAGAACTAAGGTGCTTAGTTAACTTTTGATTTGCTAAACTATTATGGAAAATTGCTTTGGCAATTGTTTCCTTGGTAACATATCAAAACAAAATTACTTTGTAGTTTCGGTTTTGATATTGGTTTTCTAAAATGGTGTGTGGAACCCTCGTGCTTAACTCTTATAGGTTGCAAGTCTTTTAGATT